>VXAL01001840.1:340157-353123 GCA_013399475.1 Chauna torquata
ATGGATGCCTAGGAAAGGCTAGGAATGGATTGAAGATGAAGTAAGATGAAAAGGAACAGCTGAAGCTTCATTTCTTCCTTTGTGTGATATTTCAAGTTTGTTTCCATATCAGCTGTTGTTCAGCACTCTCTCTTAAGTTTTGGCCCTCTAAAGCATGCATTTTCTAATAACAGAGTATGCACTCTGAAGTAGAGATATTAGTAGCAGTACCAAATTTTTAGCACTACTAAGCATAGGTGCAAAGGGGAAGGAAAACAGTTCTTGCTAATGAAAACATTAAAAATAAAATATTTCTTTGCTTCATTGAAAAACAATTCTCTTCAGTGTTATCAAGGTAAGGCTAAGCATTCAGTGCAGATAAAACTCAATTCAGAATTTGTCAGACGTTTCAATAGTATTCAATGAGTAATGCTTGCTGCAAGCACAGGAAGAAGTAGAATTTGGAAAGGTGTTGAAATATTCTGAGCTTTAAGCAGAAATTAAGTTTTCCAACTTGCTGAGTTACAATTGTCTTTAAAATAGAGAAAAAAATATTCTAGTCTAAAAGTGAAGTATTGCATCCAAACGAACACTTACTGTTTATATAACATTGATTTGTAGCCTGTTAGAAATAGTTTTAAGTATTTTATTATAAAATATTGATATAAAGGGGTATTTTCTTTTCATAGTTTGTCTTCTTGAGTCCTGAAGTTCTTTATCAACTGTTAGAAAATGTAGGTACGTGATTCTCGGTAGTTCTTCACATACAATCACTAAGTAGAAGAAGTGTTTGTAAGAACTGACTATTCTTCATTGTTCGGTGTTTGTTCTAGACATTGTGTTCAGATGCTGTTAGACATTAGATTAGATGATCATAAGAGTGCCTCCTGTTGGCCACAACATCCATGGAATTATTTCAAATCCTAATTATTCAAATCCAATTATCGTAATCCTGACCAGAGAATTGAGGAAGACCACATGCTTTCGTTTCGGTGTTTGAATTCTACTGTTGCAGCACCTTGGCTATTTGTCCCATAACAAGAGGTTTTGAATACCAGGTACAGAAAGAACAGGAAAAACATTTGCTCAATTTTTTCATGTACTTTAGAGTAAAAAAGATATTGAATATTAGTATATGAAATATCAGTATATAAATATTCAATTAAGTTAAAAATTACATTCCAGCTTCCTAGGTGGTTTTCCATCAGGCTGGAACTGGAGAGCATTGCAAAAATCTATAGCATTAAAACAAAGCACAAAGTCCAGGAGGTTTGCTCATTCCTTGAAATCAGTCCCTTGAAACTACAGGGAAATGCACATAAATAATTGCTACTTTGTTGGAGAAAAGTTTTATTATTTATATTTGCATTTCCCTAATAATATTTGCGTAATATAATCAACATAATTAGACACACTGTACATTATGAATCAGCATTTTTTCCTCACACAACTGTTTCATTTTGCTGTATTTTTTACTGCTAAATGACTTTTGTTTTAAGGGTGCTGGCATGTAAGCTTTTGTGAAATTTGCAGTCCTACTTTGTTCTGAAGAAATTAGTAGTCTCTACTATTTGATGTTGTAGCGTGGTGTGACTGTGTTAAGGGTGCTCTTCTCAGAAAGTAAGATATACCAGTGCAGGACAGACCAAAGCAAAACCATGGGGCAACACAGTGAGGATTTGAAATTAGTAGTTGAAGCTGGAGGAACTCAGATCCCACCCATCACTACTGTATCTGCCCTCCAGGTGTTCAGCTACAAGCTGGTAGTAAATGGTGCAGTGAGGATTTGGTTGTTCTCAGACTGTGTTTAAAATAAAAAGGTAATAGACAAGCAAGGAATGATCCTGGGACAAATGTTCTTCCCAGAGGCAGAATGATGTCTAGTGCAGGAGATCAGAGTAAATGGTCTTGTCTATTTTGGTTTTGAACTGAATTCTTTTTACTGCTGCTATTGCTCATTGAAACACTGGGGTAAAATTAGCCCAATGCAGAATGCCCAGCTCTAGTTTTCATCTGTCCCCAGTTTATTGTTAAAATTCATTAAGCTTTTGTCATAAGTATCTTTGCTTGTCACTTTATATTTTTCTTCACAGGCAGGAATACTTTTTATGTATGTATGACTGCAAAGACTGAAATTCAAAGCAAAATATCAGACTTTGAGCCTCGCAGTAAAACTGAATGGTGACATTAATGGCCTAATGTATGTTAACTAAAATTTCCCTTCACAAGAGTTGTTTTAGCACAGCCTAAAATCTTCAGAATCTGTATCAGACCATTTCTACTCTGACACTAGATATTATTTACACACCGTCCAGGCCTTCTAATTCTCTATGTATGCTCAATGAGCTCATAAAGGCTAATCTTCTTTAATGATCTATATTATATACATTTAAATAATTGCAAATTTCCTGTTATGAAGTAACTTCTAAAGGTGAAATGAAAATTGGACTTCTGAAGCATTTCTCCATTGGTTCTTTCTCTTCCCTAGAGATTTATGCAAATTCTTCAGTAGTAAAACTTACAAATAGTAAATAAAAGTGAAGACCACTGCCAGTCTCAACAGTTTGAGTCTTTGTGAAAACACTATTACCCAACTGGGTTCATGCTCTTATGAGTTCAGATGGAGCTTTAGTCCAACTCCGATGGGTTTGTCACTGCATTTTTTACTAAAATTATTCTGAACACTCAAATTTTGTCATCTCTAAATAGTTTGTGGAGTGATCGTCTTGTTTGTTATTAATTACCCAAATTAATGTTTCCAGCCATTCATCAGCAAGCCTTCCTGAGTATTAAATTCCTTCATTTATTGAATAATGTTATTAATTATCCTATAAGATTGTAGATGAATGTAATTTCATCAGTGTAATGCGAATCACTAAAAAGCTGTATGGCTTGATTCTGCCATCAGCATATAATTGCACCACTTGCTGCTCTCGCCTAGTGCATGGCTTGTTCAGCCAAGGAAGCCAAGGCTTGAACTGGCGTCTCATTTGAGTGGCAGCCTGCTTGGGTGTTGGTGTTCAGATACAGGAGCACTGTTCCTCTTTTTAAAAACTTAGAAATATACACACTGCTGACTTCACCTTACCATTCTGTCTTTTGGGTGCTGGAAAAAAATCTATTTCTTTGCATCAGTGTGGAAAAGTCCTCCTTTTCAATTGTGTGGTCAAACTTCTTGATACCAACAGGACCTCCATCTCATCAAAATTCTTTTCCCACCATCATTACTCATTGGTGCTCTTGGATGGTTGCGTTGATGCTGATAACTTTTCAGCAGTGATATCAGGAGGCAAAAGCACCCATGCCCCTAATGTAATGAGTATTGCATCACAACTTTCTAAGAGAAATTGGCAGCAGTTGAAGAAAAAGAAAAATGATTAATTTTCACTGTCCGAAAACTGAAAATGACTGAATGCAGTTTACAAAATAAAATAAATTTACCTCGGGGCCAGGAGCAAGCCAGAGGTGTTAGGGATACTTACAGGTAGAATGTCAAGGTGTCAGGAAGTAAATCAGCAATCACTGTTGTATTTGCTATTATGAATGCACACTCTTTAGAAACTAAATGGCTAGTTACTACTGGTACTACTAGTATCAGTTAATCTGATACCAGTCTTCATTTGCCTAAATCTAGCAATCTAAATATAAGGCAAGTAAACCAGCCAAGGCAGCTTTTGATAATTTATGGGAGAAACGGGATCTTCATCCCTTGAAAGATGGTTTTCTGGAATAAAAGTGAAAGACCTGCCCTAATGAGCTGCTTATTTCTATTCGCTTTCATTGTGGGTCCCTGAGCAACAAATTTAGACTGGTTATTTATTCTTTGAGCCTAATCAGAGAAGGACTATGATTAGATGAAATTAATATCATTTTCCTACCCTGTAAGAGTCCTAAAGTGGCATAAAACATGTAGCAAAGTAAGATATTGGTTGGAGTGGCAGACAGGTTAGTATTCTAGATCAAACCAATGTTGAACCTGGCCAGGTTTTATTCACACAGTGGTAATATCAGAGGAGAAAAGGCAAAAATAATTTACATTCTTTTCATCCTTTATGCTCATCCACACACAGAGCCCTCAGAGTTCATGATTTGTATGCAAGGATATCTGTGAAATTCACTGTAATTGGGATAAGTGTTTGCTGCATTTCAAGTATTCATGGATAGAGATGCAAAATTAGGGTCATTTCTTTGAAAAAAACCAATACATTTCAGATGTAAACTTGAGCAACAATTACTATAACCTTCAATGACTATAATTTTCACTGGTCTGGCTTGCAAATATTTAATATTTGTTTTTTGATCTTCTAAATGCCACACTGTGGCAGTGAGTTACATAGTTGGTTTACATATTTCAAGAAGCATTTCCAGTAGTCAGCTGGAAAACCTGTTTGTTTATGTATATATATATAAAGCTCCTATCACCATATTGATAAACATTCTTCAGAACCACTCTGGTTGCAGGGGTAAGAACAGGAGTTGATCTGTTAGTACCTCACCACTTCTGTTTCCGTTTCCAACCAATTTAAAATAAAAAAAAAACAAGCCACAAGACTTTGGTGCCAGCCTGGCTGGCTGGCTGGTGTTTAATACAGCTACTGCATCAGGGTTGGAGGGATACCTGTTGTAAATGGCACCAGCTTGCACTGTGACTCCTCCAGCTGCGCTGCAGAACAGTGCAGGCGTCACAGAAGGGCAGTGGGACGTGGAGCTCAGACCCGTTACCAGTCAGAGCGTCTCAGCAGCAGGGGGCTCCTGTTAGGAGAGGGCAAGCTAACTTTGCACACAAATGACAAAGGAAGAATAAGCTCTTCCTCTAACTTCTCAAGTCTTCTCAAGATTTAATGTATTTTCATCATAACTTCTCATATTAATCTCTTCTGTAAACTGTCACACAATCTCTCAATCTTTTAACGAAATTCCTATTCCAGGCTCCTGGTATTTTCATAAGCAATTTCTGAACCCCTTGTGATTCTGCAATACACTTCAGGAAGTTCTTTTTTTTTATGATAAGTAGAATAACAGCATCTTTAACTGTTGTTTATATTTAATCTGCCTTCCAGTCTCAATTTTCAGTCTTCACTACCTACCCATGATGTTTTATTCCTGTTCTATTCTGCACATGCTCTTCTGTATTTCTAAAGAGAAGATGGGATTCGTGTAAGCTACTGCGGGTATCTTGAATTTAGACATCTCAATGTAAGTTGCCATTATAGTCATAGATAAGCCTTCTGTAGTTGCCTGAGATGTTTACCTTAGGATGGAAATATTTAGTGCATGTATTAGAAAAATGGAACTGAGACTAGGAACCTTTGGCGTTTGACTATTGACAGGAGAAAACTGTCTGAGATATTCAATATAGCCAGATTTAATGCTAACATGCTGAAGATTTCTTACATTCAGTTTCAAATGTTGGCACCCAGAGTATATAGTTAATGTATCCATAAAGGGTCATATATCCTCTTTCCTGTACCAAGACATGATCACATCTATTTACATCATTTTCTAGCAGATGACTGTCTAGATGTTTATTCTTAAAATCCTCCAAAGCCAAATGCATAACTTGTACCTTTTTGCTGCTTAATTCACTTGTAAGTTTTTATCTGTCACCTGACATAATCTCCCATTCTCCATTTTTTGTCCATTCCTTCTTGCAATGTCCTCTGTAGATGCAAAAAGTAGATTCTCTTTGCAGCAATCTTTCAAAATTTAAAGATAAATATTGCATTACTTCCTCTGCCATCTCTAGGTTATCACATTACAGAAAGAAATGAACCTTGACCTTCCCTTCATAAAATACAATTCAGTTGTTTCTTATGTTTGTCTTCTAGATATTTAGAAATAATTTGGCTATTTTTTTTCTAGCATGTTACGGGGAATGGAAGTTAAAAAAAGCTCAGTCATTGTATCTCCTTCTTTTCCCTGCTTTTAAAGTAGGCAAATGTTGGGCCCTTTCCCAGACTTCAGAAATCCCCCCATCTACTCTGTGTTCCCAAGACAGCTAACAAAAGCACTGAGATTGTTCTGGTAAACCTGAAGTCTTGCCATGATATTCTTCACATACAAAATATTTGAAAGCACCACATGTGGCCAGGTATTCTCTGCTCTGTTCTTAATTGCATCTGAAGCTATATTCCTTCAGTGGTGGTGTGAAAGTTGACTACTTTTTTCACTTGATCTTACCTATGCAATTACAATCGCATACCTTTGGAAACTTATCTGCTTTCAGATCTCATTATGTGCAGTCTTGTTACTACATCAGACAGATTATAGATGTTGAAAGTGTCTAAATCCTAATTTATGACCATGTGAAGGAATGTGCTCATTTTGAATTTAGACAATAAAGGAACAGTGGTAAGAAAGTTCAGAGCAGCCTGATACAATAATACAAGTGATTCAGTTCAGAGTGAACTTGTATAACTGGAAGATAAATAATGCAACGAGCTGAAAGTATGGAGGTACAGCTGTCTTGCAGCAAACTTCAGTGTAACACTAACACTTGGTGACACAGTGCTTTTCATCTGGAGAGCAAATTGCCAGATACAAGGTGGGAAGGGTAATCATTGCTGTCTGGTGGGAAAACTGACAAAAAGGAAAGTAACTCACCCAATATCATGTCATTTATCTCTGTTACAAAGAATCAGTTTTTACGGCACATTTCTAAACAATCTGCAGATCATTTGGGTACATCTGATAAAACCTCAAAGATTTTAGTTCCTGTAAACAGGCACTTTTGAATCTGCTGACTTGCTAGAACATAGCCAACATGATATAATCAGAAGTGAGTAACTTCCCAGGTCTTTTCATCAAGGAAATGGTTGTAGAGCATCCAGGATTTCCCTAGCAGCTTTACATCTGGTACTAGGATCAGCATATGCTTTGTCCAGCCACAAGGACTCCCGGAGAATATAGTTTGATGTTTTCCATCACTTAATCCTTCTGTTCCAGGAATTAATCCTTATAAGTAGCTTCTGGCTCAATTGGCCTGTAATCTGATACTCTCAGAAAGCATATCAATAATTTCTTCAAGATGATTTTGAGTTTTTGCTTCCTAAAAAGGATTCTGGTGGCATAAGTGAAAAAGCAAACGCCTGGCTGGTGAAACAGCACAGGAAACTTCCTTTAGGCTGCTTTCTCCTTGTGTTACTGCAAATGAGGAGAGCTAATGCTCCAAATGATATCTCAGAGGGGGAAAAATATGAGAATTGATGTGAATGAGTATCAGAAGAGAAGACCAGATCTCAGAATAAATTACATTGCTCTCAATTGTACCAAAAGGGCATTAAACATGTCCAAGGGCAGACTTCAGGTTTGAGAGTTTAGTGCTTTTCATTGGTGTTCCTGCAAACAGCTTGCTTGCATTTCTGATGCATCGTCTTTAAACCCAGAAGGATTATTACTGAATGCGTGTTTTATTGTCTTCTAAGATTCATCTCACCTTTTACTCTCAATTTTTGTACCTTTCCTTTTGGTCTTTTCGATTTGAGATTGAATGAGTTAAATGATATGACTCCTTTTTCCCTTGGCTGGTAGGGATCTGATAATTATTCCCATACTTTCACAGATTCCACATGATTTTAATTAAATGATCTTGGCAAACACCAAATCTCTTGGCTGTTCAAGGGACTGACTTGCTCTGTTATGATGTGCTACAAAATATATTGTGACTGGAAATAGAAATTGAACTGTCTTAAACCTCCAATCTTTTGTTAATTTCAATATTTTTTGCTAATGGTTCATGAAAATTAAATCTTGTATAAATATGGTATTAATAATGTATATAGCAGAATTCACCACAAGGTATGAACATTATTTTCTTCTGGTCAACCCTCAAGCTGGGGAATGTTAAAAAAATGTTTGGGGAGAATGCAGCTATTTCCAATACCACTTGTGAAACCTCCCCAATGCTGCCTTTACTCAGCACTTGAGGAGATTTTCCTGAGAAGAAATTTCCATCTTCCCAAAGGAAAAAAGGAGTTGTTACTGTCGTACTGGGTTGGAGTATCCCCAGAACCTTCCTTCATCTAATATAAAAGATGTTCTGGTCTTCACTGGGGTCCAGTGGATAAGGTTTGAGTTTTGTTTTTTTTTTTTTCCCCAAAAATATTGGCTCTGTGTGAATATTTGTTATAATTCTCCTTTCTATAAACCAATTATTTAGTTTTCTATACTTTACAGATAGATTTATTCATGCTTGTATTTACACATGCCAGATCCCTCTGACATACTTGGGATGAGGCTGGAGAGCAGTCTCTACACTAGTTAAATGTGACTGAAAATAATGATGTCCCAGAGGGAGCTAGCTGGAAATCTAATTCAGGTAGAGGCAGAAGCAGAAATATGGTAAAACAGAAAGTAACATGGACTGTAAAAATGCCAGGACCCAAATTTCTTTCAGATCCATGTCTCTCAGAATTTGCTATCTGAAAAGATGCTCTAACTCTTCATCTGTCTTGTAGAAGATTGCTCCTGAATCATCAGAAGGGTCACATTCATTTCTTCTCAGTGGAATGAAATGATGAGACAAATAACTTGACCAATATGTGCAAGGTGGGGGGTAAGAAAAACATTGCAATTAAAATATCAGAAAACATAGAGGAATGGGAGCCTCTTCAATAATGTTATTTAGGTATTTATGTGTGCCTACAGCCTACAACCTTTGTAAAAGCAGTTTGCCTTTTAGTATAGACATTCCCCAATTACTCTTAAACACATTATCTTGAAATAACAATTCCTCAACCTCAGTGCTTTTTCTGTTCTTTTCTATATAGTTCTACAACACTTGAACATGTAATGGGAACTTGACTGAAGACTCCAGGTGCTATTGTAAATAAATATAAAGGCAGCCAGGACTGACTGAGCCTAAAGAATAAGCTTCCCATGACAAGGGCTAATTCAATTCAAGGTCATAGGGAATGGTTGCATCCTGTAAAGATTAAATTTTCTTCTGAAAAGTCCTTAAGGGTCTGGAATAATGGTTATTTCATTGGTCATATATCAGCTCAGATTTTTTTTTTAATTATTTTTTTGTGCTGTGTTCTTCTGTTCTTCTATTCACAGTAATTTAAAAAAGAATCATAGACAAAATTGTCAGTTAAAAATTCCAAGCAGATTAGCTTTGAGATTCCAGCACGAGTCCTTTGCAGTGAAATAAATAAATACATAAATAAAATAAAAAACCAAACTACTAATTTCGAATGATGTTAATAATGTACTGAATCAAATCATTTTTAAGTAATAGAGCAAAAAAAAAAAAAAANCTGTGTTCTTCTGTTCTTCTATTCACAGTAATTTAAAAAAGAATCATAGACAAAATTGTCAGTTAAAAATTCCAAGCAGATTAGCTTTGAGATTCCAGCATNAAATTATTTTTTCTGTGATCAGACAAATGATGCAAGTTTTCCTGTTTCTTAATTGTTACCGTAAAATGGTCCAGTTCTTCTGCTGTCAGTCAGTATCAGTCTGAACACAATGGGAGACAATGATTTTATCAGTTTGAGGTTTTAGCCCAGCTGATTCTTTGTATACCAGTGAAAACGCCTGTCTCAGAATGATTGTTCTAACCGGAAAGTGTTTACAGCAGCAAGTAGCTGTTAAAATAAATTATCTATCTGATTACACTTCTGCTAACTGCCTTGACTAGATAACAACTACACAAGAAAGCAGTATACTAGACTTTACTGAATGGATCTGGTGACAAAAATCAAATGCAAAAAAATAATTATGTTGAGACAATTTTTAGAATTTATTTTCTGAGCGCAGGAAAGAACTAATTGCTGATGAATTTGTATCCAGTTGTATCATCTGCTTTGTTAGGACATCAACAGTACAAGAGGTTTTTCTGACAGCTGTTCTGGCTGTGCTTGGAATCTTAATCAGGCATCTTTGCCAAAGAGTTACAACAGCACTTACCACATACTTTCCTGTGCAGACATTAGTTAATTAGGCAGAACTCTTTCGAAACAACAGAAACTGAAAAGTCTACTAGGCAAAGATGGAAAGAGAAGAGATGAACAGAAACAGAGAGATAAGTTAAGGTAGCGCATAACTAAAACTCTGAAAGATTTCTTGGTACTGTGTTGCTGAGCTGTTCCCGAAGACACTGAAGCCCATGGAAAGATCTGTGCAGACTCCTGCTATGGTGGATATGGTCCCTGCTGATTTTGTCTACTTCAGTTGGTCACTTTTTGCTCAGCTGGAAAAACACTTTTGTCCCTTTGCTTTTTTGCACAGGCTTTGGTAGGTCTCAGAAGACATGAATGTGCTCATTTTGCTTGGTAGTCAGAGTCTGTTAATTATTTCAATTCACTATCATTAATTATCAGCTAAGACTGTGTAAAGCACACTGTCTAAATAGGGACTTTCTTTCCTTAAAAGAAGAGGGCATAAGGATGGTCTTTTCCATTCGCTATGTATATCTATTCTCTAAGATGCATATATTGCTGTAGAGCCTCAAGTTCTTGAATAGCTAATTACCTGCTGAACAGCCTTGTCTTCTTACTGAGGTAAATAATGCGCAAAGTGCCACAGACAGACTCCACAGATAGCAGGGTTATAAAACAAGTGCATTGACTTTTCTCCCTTGTCCTTATCAGCAAGCTCTGTCCAGAAAACTCTCAAATTTTAGTTATAGCTAGCTTCCTTTCTCAGCTTTAGAGAAACCTGCTACACATTCAACCTTGGCTGGAAGGGTCATGAGCATTCTAAGACAGCTCAGTAGTGTTCTCAACAAAAGTTTTACCAGCCACAAGGGTTTTAAGACACTCCGATTTTCCAGTTAAACCATGTGTTTTTCAGTTAGTTTGAGAAAAAAAATCTGTGCTGGGAGTGGAGAAGAAAAATGTTTCAACAAGCCTTGTCAGGAAATGTGTTTTCTTGTCAGATGGAAGTAAATGTGAAAAGTCTGGAAGAATGAAAAAGTGGGAAAATTTTGTGAAAAATCACAGCCAGCTGTGATGCATCCAAATCACTGCAGACTGGAGTCCCACCAATTATTTTCAGAGAGATATTTTAGTTTTAGGTAGTTCCCAATACAGGGCTTGGAAAATCTTTAGAAGAATTTTACTGAAAAATTTTCACAAAGAGAATTTGTTCTCTGTGGAAATTACAAACATTTCACTGAGAAACAAAAAGAGTTTTTTTGGTAACAACTTGCTGGGAGATGACAGTGTAGAGAAAAGATACACACCACTGGTTTTGATAGACTGAAATATTTCTTCAAGAAACAAACAAACAAAAAAAATAGTTGAAGGAAACTTTTTGTCATTCTGTTGTTTTGTGGAGAAATATCCAACTGTGTCTGTCAAGCTCTAATGAAGTATTAGCGGCACCCCTACACCTGTGGTACTCACAGGTCTCAGCTGGAAATGGGATGAGGAGGCATTGCATTAAGGCAGTGGTTCCCAGGTGTTATTCTAGCTGCATTTTCTTTTGCTTATTGTCATTATTTCTTTGCTCATTTCTAAGTGCTACAGGGTAACTTAAAATTCAAGAGTGTTTCAAAGTTGAGAATTACATTCCTCTAAGTTATGATTGTTTATCCCTATAAAGCATCTAGTGCTTCAGTGAGACGTTCAGGAAATATCCTGTGTTTTAATATTTAGGATCATTACTAGCAAACAGTTAAAATAGTGGAGCAATAGAAAGGGCAATTATGGCACACACATATTGCTTAGGAAATGTATGTTAAGGTCAGGAGAGGAATAAATTCTCCCATGTCCAAGGCTGGTTGTTGTAGCTGGAAAATCATCTTTGCCTTCCGTACTAGTTGTGAAGTCCTTTAAAAAGATGTGTAGGGATTACTGGGCTGCTAGTGATGTAGTGTGTATGATATTGATTATCCATATCGAGCTTTTCAAGAGTAATGTCGTCTTGACTTTTGTATTGGGTTTACATGGTAAAGGTTTGCATCGTATTTTCTGCCCCTGTTCTTTGTGGAGGGGGAGCAAGAAAGTGGTTGTGGAGGAGTTCCACTCTTTAGCTGGGTAAAACTGNTATAAATCTCAAGAGGCAAACACTCTAAAACTTTGTAAAGTAGGTTTTTTACATGAAAACTTTTTTTCTAAGGCTGGCTCTGTTTGGAGATTGAGTTATAAAGGACCTCTGAATGCCAGCTTCAGGAGGCCTGATGAAAGCTATTTTTGTTGTTTTAATGAATAAAATATCGTCTCTGAACCACAACTAGCAGAATGAACTTTATGGTGTCAAAAAAAAAAAANTCTAGTGCTTCAGTGAGACGTTCAGGAAATATCCTGTGTTTTAATATTTAGGATCATTACTAGCAAACAGTTAAAATAGTGGAGCAATAGAAAGGGCAATTATGGCACACACATATTGCTTAGGAAATGTATGTTAAGGTCAGGAGAGGAATAAATTCTCCCATGTCCAAGGCTGGTTGTTGTAGCTGGAAAATCATCTTTGCCTTCCGTACTAGTTGTGAAGTCCTTTAAAAAGATGTGTAGGGATTACTGGGCTGCTAGTGATGTAGTGTGTATGATATTGATTATCCATATCGAGCTTTTCAAGAGTAATGTCGTCTTGACTTTTGTATTGGGTTTACATGGTAAAGGTTTGCATCGTATTTTCTGCCCCTGTTCTTTGTGGAGGGGGAGCAAGAAAGTGGTTGTGGAGGAGTTCCACTCTTTAGCTGGGTAAAACTGCCACAGCTTTATTTTTGTATTAGACAAACTATTTCCTGAAGAAATAAGGATTTACCTTGACAGATAGAAGACATCTATCAAGTGAGATCTGTTGGCACCTACATCATTTTCCTGTGTAGATGATGTAGCTAATGAGAATTAACTTACTATTTTGGAATAGTAAATCTAGACAGTAATCCTATTATACCTATAGAGTACAATAATTTTACCTATTCTTGTAATGGAGCTCATGTGGTGTTGTGGTGGTTTCACCCAGCTAAACAGGTGGCCTCCACCACAACCGCTCGCTCACTCCCCCTCCTCAAATGAACAGGGGGAGAAAATACGATGG
>VXAL01001840.1:362855-429272 GCA_013399475.1 Chauna torquata
TGTGAGAACTTAATACCAGAGAAGTGTGAAAAGTTTTTAAGACGTATTGCCTCTTTTTGTTTCTCTCCATTTAGGTATGTTAAATTATCAGTCAGAGAGGAAAATCAGGTTGCTTTAACATATTTTTTTCTTGACATTTCCATATTGGCCATATTTTTATCACCTTACTGTGATGTAAGTGTTTAGGAAATGTTTCATAATTTAATTTCACTATTTCTAGAAGCTGAAGCTTAAGAATTACAAAGAGAGGTACTTCTGATTCCCTCTAAAGTATAATTCTATGTTTGCCGTTCTCTTGAATCTGCTCTCCTCTCCCATGAGCCATGAGTTCTAACAGATAGTTTTTACTGACTCAGATTTCTTCAGTATCTGTATGAAACAGTGTCTTGAAGGGAGGGTGAGAAAGGATTCTGAAAGCCCAGTGTGTCTAAAACCTGGGATGAGCTATGCTTTTGGAGTTTGGTTTCTATGCATGTTATTTCTCATGGAGGCAAAATTAGGCTGTTAGTGTCAGGAAAGAAATAAATCTTGGAGGCAGCTGCAGAAATGACTCAGGCTTCTGGAGATAAAATGTGTGAGATGTTAGAGCTGAAATTAAAAAGCATTAGAATGGTATAAATAATAATAAAGTGGTGTAATTGTATATCTTTCTGTTATCTCAGAACACTTCTGGCATTAATTTCTATGCAAGTAGTGAGAAATGTTATTCCTTTCTTAGAGGAAAAAAAAGTCCTACAAATGATTAATTACCTCACATGGCCTTCTGAAAGCAGTTTTTGCAAACTGGGAAACCAGACTACCATTCTTCTGTACTGAGTATCAGATGGTTTTCTTGGACATCATTAGTACTGCAGCTGGTTTAACACACAATGTTATAAGTTGACAAGCAGTATGCACTTCCCGTGAACAGCGCATATGGAGCATGTTACGTGCTGGAGTTGCCAGTCCTTTCTATAATCTATCCTTTAGGTTAATTCAGTTCAATGAAGTTATGAAGCATACCTTCGTCCACCTCATTTCTTTGTCTATTTGTCTGCAAGTTCAGTGCTAAGCAATGGATGGCAGCTGTTGCTCTGGTTTGGTGTCATGCTTCACTCAGGTTGGTGTTTGTCATGTGATTATTTTTTCTGCAATATACCATTAAACAAACATGTAGGAATAAAGACAGGAAAAAATGAAGTTTATTCCAGAAAGTTAGTCCATATATTGCTCATGTCTACTACATCTATAGCTGGCTAGCTGGCCTGGGAAGGATGCAGGCAGAGACTATCAAAGATTTTCGGCATTATGGGATTATGGCCTTACCATAAATAATAGTGTCAAACAATAATATGTGGTGATCGCATTTGGTTTTGGAACTTTTTCTATTTAACTCCTGCATTATTTGGTATAAAAACACTTGCTGGACTTGAAAGGATGTCAGTAACACTGTTCAGTATCAAGTCCAGTCTTTATCCCAAAATCTTAAGGACTTGAGCTGAAACCGAAGTCTATTCTAAAACGTTGGGATTTTTTTGAACTTGTGTATTTATTTTACATAGAGGTGTCTTATACAATTTAACAGTACAATAAAATCGCCATTAAAAATAAACCTCTGGTACAGAAATACAGCTAGCAAAGTATCCTTCTTAGGAGACTTCAGGTATGAATCAACTTGTAAGAGCAGTCCAGGTAAATCTGAGACTTCATTTCTTACAGCCTGCAGCAATGTGAATTTTTTCTCTTTACTATAAATAACACTTAAGCATGTGTTTAGGAAACCCATCAAATATGTTTGAAAGGCCTCTATACCGATCAGCAAGGAAAAGGTTATAGACCATGGAATGGAATATTCTAAGAATAAAACATTTTCTTTTTCTGTGTGTGTGTGTGTTTTATGAAGTAATCCCTCCACAAAAACAGAAGAAAAGGCAAGACATAAGCGTTAAGTGAGGTAAGGAGCATGGCCTCCTCCTCCAGCTGCTCCAGTCAGGACTGTTCTGTCCAACTGCTTGTGCCCAGCCCACGCCTGGGAACCTGGGGTCTCTGCCAAGGCTGGGGGATGCAGCTGCCACTTTCCCTTTTGCAGGTCCAACCAGTAGCAAAGCTGAACACATATCGCAGAGGAGAAGGCTGCCTTCATCAGGACACGCATAAAATATAGACAGCCGAGACCCCTTCCTCCCCTCTGGCTGGCAGAGACAGAAGTTCACTGGTGCAGGCACGCACACAGCACTCTCCAGGTTCACAAGCACACGCACGTTCGCGCATCCCTCGAGTACCTGCATGGCACCTCTGCCTGCCCAGCACCCCTGCCTGGGTACTGGACCCCTTACCCACCTCACAGGTTGCCTACTACTGGTCCAGCTTGGTGTGTGCTACACACATGCAGCACTCACATGCTTGTCTGTCATGCACACCACATGCACAAGTCCCCCTGGCTGCACCAGAACGGACCTACTGCCCACCTGATACCCTGGCCCTGGCCCCCACTACTCGCTGGCTGGTCCAGCTTTAAGTTTGCCAGTGAGTACACACACACGCATATCCCACACATGCCAGGCTGGGGAAGATGCAGACACTCAGACCCTCAGCAGCTGGCACCAGGCGCACGGGCTGTGACCCATGTCCCCTCTCCAGCCACCGGTGTGGGGCCCACACTCGCCTCACTCACGCTGGTGGTTTGGGAAACACACCACTCCCACCCGGTGGCTGGGGGTAGAAGACCCCACTCACTCCAGTAGGTGATGCTAGGACCCCACTCACTGGCACCACAGTCCATGGGCACCTACACCCCCGGCCTGACTCCAATTCCCCCCATACACACACAGGTCCCACCAGTGACTGGTGCTGAGAGTCCCCACTCACTCCAGTAGCTGGCACCACTCTTCACTCACACACGCAGGTCTCGCTGGCACGTAGTCCTTGCAGCACACACATACAGGAGAGAGTGCAAACACGCAGAGAGGGAGTTAAGAAAAAGGTTTAATGAGAGAAAGATATAAGAGGATAGGACAGACTGCAGTGATGGAGCACAGGGCTTGGCCAGACAAGCATACTGACGGGCCCCATTTTACACATGATTTTTATGCCCTTTTCTACCTATCCCCCTCTTTGTTCCTCCTGCTCCCCCTTCCCCTGCACACCCCCATGGGTTTGCAGAGCTCTGCAGTTTCCTGTACCCTCCCAGCCTCCTCAAAGTCCAGACTGATCTTCCTGGAGGTAGTGCCTGTAGTTTGATAGCCCATCAACTAGTGTGACTGGGAGGTTTCTTTCTTGTCACTGTCTCCATTTTTGCTTTCTCAGGTCTGTATCTTAGCATTTTGTTTATTGTTACCCCTTCTTTATTTCTTATCTTGATCCAGAGATCCTCACTCAGGCAACCTTGCTTGAATCAGCAGTCCCACATTCTGTCTCTTTCCTTATCAACAAGTACAACTGACCAGGTTTGGTTCCCACCACTGCCTCCCTTTTTTATTATTCCTTGTTGTGTTGCAAAAGGCCCTTGACCAGATACTCATAAAGCACTTTCCTTCTACATACTGTTATAATAAGCAGCCGCTTAGACCTAACCACTCTTTTTTCGTGAGAGATGAAGTATACAAAAAATGTCTCCCGATATGTCATTTCTCTACTTTTCCACATAAAAACAAAAAAAAGTGTATAAGCATTTCTGAAAAGCCTTACGGTGAATACATGCGGTTATACTTTGTCATGTTATGACAAAAATTGAGAAATTTATGAGAAAAAATTGACATCAATCAATATGGGAAGGTCCAATCTAGTCAATTCTAAAATTACAATATGAAGACTAGATGGTGGGTTTTATTAAATTTTTTTTTTCCAGTGACATATCATAAAAACTCTACTTCAGCTGAAAATTTTCACTTTTCTAATCAAAATTTCCTTGTTCTAAACTGAATGCTAAAACTGCATGTTTCAGGTCAGTGTGACTGACTCCAAAATATTTCAGTTTGAACAATCAACTGATTTCTGTTGCAAGGTAGCTGAAGATTCATCTCCAGTAATCTCAGGGGGATCATTGCCTCTCAGGTACTGTCTTCCAGGAAGCGCTATACTCTTTTCCTTCATTGTCCTGTTCTGTTCCCCTTCCTCAACCTCATGTTGAACAATACACTTCTCCCCTCATGGGCTGCGTTTGCGGTTATACCTTGAGTGATTAAATCTGACACAAAAGTTTGGGAACCCAAGAAAGAACGTACAAATTGCAGCAACAGATTTATTATTGTTAGAAATATGCAGTTTAATCTGTAATTTTTTAGACTGTAGAATCTGTAATGCCCACCCCTTCCCAATTTTAATTCTACTTTTGGAAATACTAAAATGCATTGATTCCTGCAGTGAGGACGATAAGGTCTTCTGTTTGCTCCAAAACCAACTCCAGAGTTTTGAACACCAAGTGTTGAAAAATGATTGGAACAAACTGTGATTGGTTGTGGTGGTTTTCCTTTGTAATGTGGATTTCAAGACTAAGATACCTAGCTGGAAATACTCAAATATGAAGAACTGTGCTTAGTGTCCAAAGGTGAACTTTTCTTGTTGTATTTTTGTCATGGTTTTGGCTGGGATAGAGTTAAATTCTCTTTGTAGAGGTTCACACAATGCTGTGTTTTGGATTTTTTGATGAAGATAATGGTGATGTTTTCAGTTGCTGCAGAGCAGTGTTTATACAGAGCCAAGGACTTTCCAGCTCCTCGTATTGCCCTGCCAGCAAGGAAGCTGGGGGTGCACAAGAAGCTGGGAGGGGACAGGTCCAAGACAGCTGACCCAAACTGACCAAAGGGATGTCCCATACCATGTGGTGTCATGCTGAACAATAAAACTGGGGGGGCTGGCCGGGGCAAAGAGGGGGCAGCTGCTCGGGAACAGGCTGGGCATCGGTCAGCGGGTGGTGAGCAATTGCATCGTGCATTGCATTGTGTACACTTGCTTTGTATATTCTTTTACTATTATCATTATTATTATTATCACCATTATTTTCCCTTTCTTTTCTGTCCTATTAAACTGTCTTTATCTCAACCCACGAGCTTTTTCCTTTTTCACAATTCTCTCTCCCATCCCACTGGGCTGGGGGGTGATGGGAGAGTGAGCGAACAGCAGTGTGGTGCTTAGTTGCCTGCTGGGTTAAACCACAGCAATTTTGTAGCCACCTAAAGGTAGCTGCTGGCCTTAGCATGGCCCTCCTCATCGATATCTGTTCCTTACAGCTGTGCTCCTAAGAACTGCTAACTAACCTGCGCTCTGAATTAAACTACACCTTTGCCAGACTCAAATGCAACCTGGGATGAACTGTTCTGATCTGTTCTTAGAGCTTTGAGAATATTTGTACCGGCTAGCACAGACTTTTCTCAAGAAGTGAAAAAAAATAGAAAAAGAAAAAAAGTTGAAAAAAACATACAATCCTGAAAGCTTTGCAGATTTTTTTGTTGATGTTGTTTGTTTTCTTTTAAGCATCTTGACCTAACTCCTGACAGTTTTGCAAAAGACACACAAACAAAGATGTTTCATTTATAATGGCACAAGTGTTCTGGGCTTCCAGCTAAAGAGCTGTTTTGCCCCTTTATGTAGGTGGAATACAAAGTTTTAATAAGCTTTACCATTCTGAGTCATTCTAATCCTATTAGCAGTCAATCCTCTTGCTATTCTGTATACGTACTTAGCTCTCAGAGATTGGACTGTTTTTTTTTTTTTTCCCCTACTGAAATCACATCTGCTACTTTCACACTGGGCAGAGCAATATCATAAAGTCACGGTGCTCTGCCCTCCCTAGGGCAAACTGTGACACAAATAGCTGCACTTTTGATAGTGGCAGAATTACCCTGGAGGCCACCATACCTCTTCCCACCACACCTGAAATTATGCTTACATTTTGAGCACAACATGTTGATTGGTAAAGGTGTAAGATACAACATCATGTGCACATAATGTGATCTCATCCTTGTGCTGCTTTTACTTTAATACATGATTTTTTTTTCCCCAGTAACCTGCTTGCTCAACATATTAAAGCAAAAAGAGCAAAAGTTAAAGGATCCACATATTTACTATTGCATACTGAAAAATAGCATTTCTTGACGTTATCTTTCTGACTTCAAATTTACTCCTGTTATCAGTGATTAACTTCCAGGTTTTTCTATTGTCAGAAAACGACATGTTAACAACAGCATTTTTTTTTTTCTGTAGGGCCATTTCAGGGCTATTTCACTACCTATTTCCAGTTCTAAAGTTATAACTTCTTGAATAAATTTATGTCCTTGTACAGTTGAATATCACGATAATGAGCAAGACTGAAAAGTCCAAACAGAAAAGCTGAAAAAGACATTACTCTAGGGAACAACATCTGTAATACCCTCAAGTGGCAGGTTTGCAATTTGCATAGGAACTTAGAGATCAATTACACATGGTGCTTTTGCTTTGTGGTAATTAATCACCATGCCACTGAACTTCTAAAGTAGTTTACACGATAATATTAATTAGATAGACAGGGAAGCTAGATAGCTGCTTGTTGCTCTGTAGAAAAGTCCTCCAGAGCCCTAAGGCTGCTTCTATTTGTAGACCAGCCTGAGAATGATGGAAATATTTTATTTTTGTTTTGTTGCAAAATCAATACTAGCTCATGTTTTCATTAAAGATGAGCATTCAGTTTCTGAGAATCTATTATCTATTACTTTTATACTAATTTTGATATGTATAAACTTTGATACATAACTCCATATATGACTCAGCAACTCACTCCCATCACGAACACAGTCTAAGAAATGTGCCCACCATGTGTACAGTTTGGTTAGCAAACATTGCTGCTTTGTTTTGAGATTTTCTAAAATATTTGCTTGGCCCACATCCCACATAAATTAATAATAACAGGATGTCCAACTTAACTATAAGAGAAAAAATTAATCGTGCTTTTCAAACCTTCACTGACTACATTTATTTGAAGCAACGCTGTTTTCCCTAAAACTAAACTGCACCGAGTTCCTCTGGCTTTTTATATAGCAGCTCTATTTTCCAAAACATTCCTATCGCCTTTTTTTAGACTTTGAATTATCCATGTATTTCTAAAGTTATACTGTCTGAACCGGTGACTGGGACATTTCCAGTGCTTGAGAAAAGCAAGATACTTTTCTTCACATACCTTACACTAAAAGAAATGTAGGCATACCAGTAAGAAGTGTGGGCTCTTATGGTACAGCTGACTTGTGCTTTACTTTCCTCATACTTTTTCCATTGAAATTCATAGCAAGGAATTGTTCATCTTGTTGCCATGCAGTTGATTATTCCCAGTTAAAAGTAGTAGTTTATAATTTCCTGCATTGAACTGCATCCTATTTATTTCAGACCATATCTTTAATTTGTTCAGATCATTTTGAATGTTATGCCTATCTTTCACAGTTCTCATGGGATATGTGAGACCTACTTGTTTATTATCTTTTGCAAACTAATTGCCTTTGCAGCTCTTAATGGGATGCTGTTCCACTACTTAAATGCTCTGAAATGCCCAAAAGCTTTCTAATTTCCAACCCAAATATATTACTGGTCATGTTTGTTCTTGTACCTACCCAGTCTTAAACTTAAACAACTAATTTCACTAGTGATTTCAATTCTAGCCCAATGCATTTATGGATGACAATCAGATCTTCCATTCAGCTTGTTGCTTTCATAGAGTCAATAAACAAAACAGTTTGGGTTTCTTCCCATGGTGGGGTTTCCATTGTCTCCCTCTTCCCAGCCCTTCTGAAAGCCTCTTCCAGTTTGACCTGATTTTTCTTGTTCTTGATAGGTCAGCTGCTGAAACCAATATTTTCCTGCATTTTCAGTTGCAGTCAACACTTAGAAGTAATTTATTATATACTTAGTACACCTGTCTAGAACATCTAAATCTATTAAAAAAAAAGAAAGAAAGAAAGAAAGAAAGAAAGAAAGAAAGAAAGAAAGAAAGAAAGAAAGAAAGAAAGAAAGAAAGAAAGAAAGAAAGAAAGAAAGAAAGAAAGAAGTCAAAAGCAAGTATTCTGTATCATAGAATCATAGAATCATAGAATATCCCAAGTTGGAAGGGACCCACAAGGATTATTGAGTCCAACTCATGACTTTACACAGGACTACCTAAAAATTAAACCATATATCTGAGAGAGTTGTCTAAATGCTTCTTGAACTCCAGCAAGCTTGGTGCCATGACTGCTTCCCTGGGGAGCCTGTTCCAGTGCCTGACCACCCTCTCAGTTAACTTTCTCCTATCTCATGGTGTTGATTCTGGCAGACGAATTTTCTCCATATTCTTTTGCAAATTGAGTAGATTACTGCTTATAATAATTTGAAGTCCACATGGAGTTTTTTTTTGGGGGGGGTGTCAGGAAAGGTAATTATTTATACAGTATTATAGATCTTCAAGACATATTCTGCTAACTGTGGCAAACATACAATATATTTCTCCTAACAGGCTTTTAGAGGAGTGCAGATTTTTTTTTCTTCTGTTGGTAACGACTTCCCTGAAGACATAAATCCCTGTCCTGTTCTTGGAGAAAAGCATGAGCAGCAGCTGTACAAGCTTTCCTAATATCTCTCATCTTGAGGAGCAGGGCTTAGCAGGGAGCATTTGAAGACTGCACAAGATAAGGCCTTTCTAGTCCTCCTCTGGTGTGTGAAGTCTCCCATCTCCAGGACTTGGAAGTCCTTCCTCTCACTTCAGATACACCTCAGTTTCTTCAACACTGATAAGCCTGTTCCAATCACTTCTCATGATCCGAACACCCAATAGCTGATTTTGATAACTTGGATTGTTTTTCACCACTCAGATCTCTGACACTGCTGGGTACTCCTGTGTGTGGACTTACAAACTTTGGTGAGAGAAATAAGATCCAAACAACAGAACTCCAACAGCCTAAAACTACTATTACTTTCATGGATATTGATCTAAATGAGTTTACTTCTGGATTGTTTGTAGTCAAAGTAACAGAAAAGGAATACTAATGATTTCAAGGTTTCTTTGAGCAGCCATCCAATCTCAGTACTTCTGTTATTTATTGATCTTTGCCTTTGTTCAGGTAAACCATATTTGGGGCTTACATTTTAAATGAGAGGCAAAAACGCAATGAAGCTGTCTAATGGATCTCATATGTGGAGGTCAATAGATCATATTTCTGTCTCCAACTAATTCTTTCATGGCATAGGCAGTACTAAAAGGAATTTGGAGGATCTCTTCTCTGCTATTTTGGAACACACATTCTGGGTTCCCTTTTCTTTCTTGTTGGAGCTCTTGTTCAGGAGAGAAAAAGCTCTAGTAACTACAGTAAAATCCAGTCTTAGAATGTGCATGTTTTAAATTGATGCTAAGGAAAATTCTGAAAAAGACTTAACAATTCAGTGCCCTTCCTTTCTGGGAGAAGTGCTGGGGGGAGAAGAGCCACTTCACATTCTTGAAATCTGCATAATTGTTGAAAAGGTAAATAGATTGATCCAAAGCCCTCTTGAGTGAGAGGGAACCATCAGCTGCAAAATTCAATGTCATGCTTTTTTCTTACCCCTTGCTGTTGATCTATAAGAACAAAAAAAAGTGTTTGTTTCTACCAAAAATGACTCATCAACATCCAGACCTGGGTTGACCTTCCCTTCGCCTGTGACAAAATTCCTGGGAGTGCTTTCTCATTGTTGTGTTGTAGCTGTGTTGGGTATCAATAACTGTGTCTAGCCATGAGCTAATCTTTTTTACTACCCTGAAAGCTAAAAACAGGATTGACTCATTGCATTTCATTAATTCTCAAAGAAAGCAAAATTAAGATGGCACTAAGTCTGAGAGTAAAGAAGCAATTAAAAATAATAACAATGAAAAAAACTATAATAAGAGTGTGTTCAGTTCCAAAATTAAGCATAATAAAGACAGAAAAGTGGAGCTGGGAATCCATAAAGAAGTACAAGTAGTTAAGGTGAAAAAAGCAGTGCTGAAAAAAATTTTAATTGTGAATCAGGTAATGACTGTGGAACTGAAGGTGTTAATTCTGGCATTTTAAAGGTAAATTAATTTTATCTTGTTTTATTGAAATATTTACTCCCCAGAGCATCACACTTCATAAAAAATAATTAAAAAATCAGGTTGGAAAGAACCTCTGGAATTCAAACTTCCCCTGTTACTCAAATCAAGTTGCCCTGAGCTTTGCCCAGTTGAATTATGGATGTGCCCAAGGGTGGAGAGTCAACACCTCTTTAGGGAATTTGTTCCTTTGCCCAAACACTCTCTCAAAATCTAAACTTCTCCCTCATGTCCAAATAGAATATTCTTTGCTATTTGTCCTTGCGTTGTGTTGGTTTGGTAAGTCTGGCTCCATCTTACCTACAAAGACAGACAGATTTTTAGATTGTGGAAGACTCCAGCCCCACACGTATCTTGGATGTCCCTCCTTTTTTCTCTCCAGCATCTCTCAGGAGGCCCAAAACTGCACACAGTACTTCGCATGTGGCCTCGGAAGTGCCAGATAGAAGAAAACGATCCATTGCCATGAGTTGGTGGCTGTCCTCTTGCTACTATAGCTGAGGATGCTGTTGCCTTTGCAGTGTCCAAGTGTTCTTCTTGTTCTTCTGTATCTTGCTGTCCCCATGGCTGCTTCCTTCTCTGCAGAGCTGCTCCTCAGACGGTTGCTGATCTGTTCATGGTGCTGCTCTGTCCCAGGTCCTGAGTTTGTGTTTGTCTGCTCTGAACTTCATGAGATTCACATTGGTGCAGTACCTGGCCTGCTGAGGACCCTCTGAATATTGGCCGTGACCTCCATCGCAGAAGTGTTTCCCCCTCTATGTTCTGTCCACAAACTAGCTGAAGATGCATTCTGCTGCCTCATTGAGACCATTTAGGAAGATGTTAACAGCATCTACCACAATATTGATGCTTAAATGTTGCTGCTTATACCTGTTGATCACTATCCTTGTAGCCTGATGGTCCAATGAATTTTCCATGCATCTTGAAATCTAACAATCTAAAATATTCATTCTCAGTTTGGCAACCAGGATATTGTGGGAGTCTTGTGTTCAAAAACCTTGCAACAGTTGAAGTAAAAATATCTATTAATCTACCTTGTCCATAGAGCTCATTATTTCATCATAGAAGACTATCAGACTGATGTCAAGCATGACTCACTCTTGAAAAATCCTTGTTAATTATTACCAATTGCCTTCATCGCCAATTGCTTTCTGTGCTTGGAAATATCTCCCACAAAAATTTGTTCCACAGCCTGAGGTGAGGTTCGCTGGCAAGTAATTACTCAGTTAGCCCTTCTTGCCTTTTTTGACCATTCATCTTTTTTTTTTCTCCAATCAGTAGTGACCTTCCTTGACCATTACAAAACAAAGATGATAGAGCTTGCAGTTACTTTAGGCAGCTCCTTCAGCACCCACAGATGCATTACTTTGGGTCCAGTGGACTGGTATATTTTTAGCTTTTTGAAATAGTCCTTTCTTGAGGTAGTGATCAACCCCTACAGGTAGTACCTGTCTCCCACATCTTTTGCCACTTGTCGTGGAGACCCAGTGGGTCTCAGAGAATACTTTTTCCAGTAAAAACTGAGGTAAAGAAAGTATTGAGTATCCCAAAGGTTTCTATGTCCTTTGTCACTAGTTTTCTTGCCATTTTCAGCAGTGGTTCTTGGTCTTCCTTTTGCTACATATGTACCTATGTACCTATGTAGGTACATATGTACATCTTCTAGTCCTCATCCATTACTATTTGCAACTCCAAAGTTTGGTGATCCACTTTATACTCCTGCATAGCTGAGTGATGATTCTGTATCCCTCTTTGTGTCCAGTCCCTCCTTCCACTACCTATTCATACAAAGTTTGTGTCTGAGTTTGATTAGGAGTTCCCTGTTAAGCCAGAAAGGTCCTATGCTATGTATGTCCACTTCCTTCTACATCAGGATGGATTGTTCTCCTGCTTCGAAGTGGCAGCCCCTTAAGACTGATCAGTTCCTCTAAGCACCTTTGCCCTTCAGGACCACATGGTCAGAAATTCCCTAAATAAGCTGAAGTCTGATATCCTGAAATCCAGGGTCTTCAGCCAACTACTTGCCATTCTCAATTCCCCCCCTGGTTGCTGAAGCCAGGCCACCATCATCCATCACATCTTTAGCTACTGCTTCCCTGTTTGTGAGTAGCATATGCAGCAGAGCATTCCACCTAGTCAGCCATCCTATGCCAGCAACAAAATTTTTCCTCAAGGCACTATTGAAATCTGGATTGGTTGTGCTCTGCTGTGTTGTCCACTCAGGAGATGTCAGTTTGGTTGAGAACTATCAGAAGCAGGGACTATAATCAGGAAACTTCTTCCACTTGTTTGAAGAAAGCTTCGTCTTCCTCTCCTTTTAATCCGGACAGTCTGTAGGAAACACCCACTGTGACATGTTTCCCTTTTGGAGATCCTTTTGGTTCTGATAGGAAATGCTGAGGCCCGTGCCAGAGAGAAACTCTGCATATTTGAACCACTCCCTTACCAACAAGACAGTCCATAGGTTCTTAGCACCTATTGCATCAAAATGGAGTGGGCATTAATTACTTTAGTGCAAGATGGTATTGCCTGCAGGACTGTCTGGATGTCAAGGCTCTCTGAGCAACAGGCTTTTGGGGAACCTGCTGCAGGCTGAGAGCATTCCATTCAACCCAGCATGAGTCCTTAATGTGACAGTCATTTAAAATAAGATTCCCTCAGTTAGTCCTCAGCCCATACATAGTCCCAACCTCCTGTTCATCCAGTATATGAAAAGATCCCATATTTGTAAAACGAAAAACTAACTCTCACACAACCTTTGTTTAAAAACTTAGTCATCCAGGTTTTTTTGTTGTTGTTGTTGTTGTTTGTTTGGTTGTTTTTTTTTTTATTCTGAACTACCTTGTGTTGCATATGGAAGACTGTTTTGTGTTCAAGCAAGGAGATGGTGTCTTTTCAATTACTGGTGATGAGAGTGGAGAGAAATGTCCTTTGCATCTGAGGGATCAGCTAGATAAGTGAGTCTTGGGTTCTTGAACACATGCAGCAGAAAAAGCTTCCTCAGTTTCAACAGTACCTTTCCAACTGTTGTCTAAGTCGTCTTCTTTCCACTTAGGACCAGCCACAGACTCAAGTATTTTCCAGACTTGCCTGAAGGTCTCATATTCAAGCTTTCAGTGCCTCGCTTCTAGGCCTCACTCGTTAGTTGTAAATGAGTTGTGAGTGGGCTTAATACCAAATGCTCTTTTTAGAATGGGTCTTAAGGCCAGAAACATAGCAAGAGGACACTGCAGTTGTCATGGTATAATTCATACCTTCCAATTATTTGCTCAATAAAACTGAATAATCTGGGACTTCCATAGCAGTGGTCTTCCTCACTGATAGCCACTGTCAATATTTTCTTGTTAGAGACTTCTGATCAATTGCCAGATGACTAATGACACTGGATCTCCTTATTTGACCTCAGCTTTGACATGGACTACTTCTTTATGCTCCTGTCACCATTCTAGATCAGTCATAACATTCTGATAGGCATTTTCAATGAAGTTGGTCATGTACTTACCAGTCAAAAGCTTTCCCTTCCATCACCCAGGAGAGATATTCATACATTACTAAGTCAAAAAACAAAACAACAACAACAACAACAACAACAAAAAAACAAAACCAACACAAACAGTAGCTTTTACTTTTTGTTTGTTTGTTTTTCTGGCATGTTACACATTGAGCTGTAGGATAGTTATTTTCTGAGCAGCTGGAAAGCAATATAATCCCTCTTTGTCAAAAGTTAATGGGGCATGTCTTTCCCTACCTAATAGAAAGTATGCATGTAACTGTTTGCAGCACTATCTATCTAGTGAAGATTGGCCTCCAGTTATTAATATGTTTTAGGTTTTCAGTGTCCTTTGTCTTGGGGATTAACACCCTTTAAAGCTGTTTGGACTCATGGCTGTGATCAGCACATTTTGAATAAATGTACTAACACCACCCTTAGGATCCTCTTAATACAGATTTTTAAAGATAACTGACCTGAACTTTTGCCTATTTCTCCTGTTATTTGCTGTAATTATGGCTTTGAGTGCTGAATTGCCAACTGCATTGTCACTTTAAAATGAGTTTAGGCCTTGAAATATTATTGCTTTCTCTGACTTTTCATGATATCTCATAAATTTCTTCATCTGATACTAAAGAAACCACTTGCAGAAATGTTATTTGCTGTCCAATTTCTCAGTTGTTTTTTGATTTAATCTCAACAGATGAAAGTCCAATTTTGATTTTTTTCCCAACTCTTTTCAGAGTAACTTCTTGAAGGAAATCACATCAGATATCAATAGATGTGTTTATGATTAGAAGCTAAGTTGCTGGACATCTGAACACTCATATGCCAAAGAAACCTGCAGTATCTTCTTATGAGATTTTATTATAAAAGTATGGTTGAGTCTTTAGAAAACATTTGTCCTGAAGACCCTCTTTGCTTCGTGGAATTGGGAAGTCAACATCCACTTTGGGTTCTGGTTCATTACATGCGCCCTCCTCTGGGAGAGCTCTTTGCAACATTCGGCTTGATGAATTTGATTTGAATAGTTATAGGTAGATGATTAGGCTTTTCTTCCACTTTTTTTTTGTGTTAAATCCCTCACACACCCATAGCTTCCAGTTGACTCCTTTATATGGCATTCCCTTACATTTAGGGATGTGGCAGAGGAAGCTGTGATGGTTTTTATTAGTTATCCAATGTAATGGACTTCAGAGCAATACCTCCGTGATACAATGACTTTTTTATTTTCAAATGTCTAAACAGAGTCTAGGTATATCAGATGCACTGGATTATTATTGGAGAGTATCACCAAGGGAATATTTAATCTGGGATTTAATGGGGATGCAGCAGTAATCTAATTAGAGAAGGATATGTCTCCATGTGTAAACAAGCTATACGTTTAATCAAACTAGATGTGGCTTTATGTCCAAGTAATTCACCTGATCCTTCAGCTGAAAGGATCTCCATACCTATCAAGGGTTTAGGTCTCTGTATAAGAAAGTACTGGCAAATATTGTCAATTTTAAATTTAGAAGGAAATTTTAGGGAATAGATACATTCTTGTTTGAAGTTGCTGGAGAAAAAAAAATTTGTCTCAGTGACCCAGCTGTCTCTATTCAAATGTGACTGGACAATGTTGGTAACAGTGGCAAAGCATTCTTTCTTGAAATATGCTTTTTGCACCATTATTTGAATTCAGAATTCTTTGGTTGATTCCAAACAGCTGCTAAGGCTATTATTTAGAGAAGAGTTGTTCTTCATCTACTGAGAGATTTGGTACGGCTCCCATACATAATACAGATTTAATTAAAGTATGTACTCTTCACCTGTGCTTACAACTTAACAGTGGCATGCTAATGTGGTGCTTTTGTGTTATTTATGTCTGAAATGAACCTTAGACACCATCCTGCTGGGTGATATATGAATTCACATGTATATGACTGTCGTTGTCCCAGAAAATTTACACAAGACAAAACAGAAAATGAAAGAATTAACAGGAACATTATAAGAAAAATTATACTTTTGATGTAATAAAAAAAAGCAATTGAAATGCAGCAATGGACTCACCCTGTTAAGCTTGTTTCCTTCTCTAAGCATTTTGAGAGCTGAATTTAAAGGACAGCAAGGTGACTGTATGGATATTTACTGAGTGCTTCCCACTCTTGAGGGCAGCGTGGGAGAAAGCACGACAATTGCTGGGAATTTTGAAGAACAGGGCTGCAAGAGGGCAGCCAACCCTTAGAAGCCAATCCCACCTATGACTAATCACCTGTGACTCACTGGAGACTTCGGTTTCTTTCATTGAGGCTTTTCAACATCCTAGGAAACACACAGGCAATACACAGGTACAACTAAGTCAGAGTAATCCACAGGCTTACAGGATATAACAAGAAATAACACCATTAATTCTCCTAAGTGCTCATATACAGAAATAGCAAAGGAAGATGAATAACTTCAAGAGCTGCATAACCCCGTGTATAATGGCATCATGTCACCTCAAAAAAGCTCTGGTATCCTAGCACCAAACTTTCTTTCTCCTCAGTGGAGAAGGTTTTCTGGCGACTCTCAGACTATGCAATACTTATTGTTGGCATCACTATCACTAAATCATCCACTAGATCTGAAAGCAGGAAGTGAGGGAAACACAAAGCCTTATGAATATAGAGAATGTCTGGTTTTGTCCAGTGTTTCACCAATGGCTGTTTTTTTCCTGCCTGCTTTCTACAGAATCTCTTTTGAAAGTACACCTAGTAATTATTATTATTTGTCTAATTTCCATAGTTTTAGACGATTTCGTGCTGTAATTCCAGGCTTCTGTTTCTTCAGTGTATAGAACAAGACCTGTTACGCAAGAAAATAAATCCCTTGCCACTGTATACACACATCTCTCCTCAGATAACTTCATCAATTTCTTCAGATTTCACTTCAGTGGTAGAAAATTAAACATGTTCCAAGTACAAGAAACACTTTGACAAGTGACTTGTACTTTTTAGAAGACATGGGACACTTGCCAGCTTTCACAGTTTTGTACAACCTGCCATCTCCAGCACCTTTTCCTGGTTGCAGCTCTGTTTTCCCTCACAGAAGACTAGCACCAGCATTCTGAGGCAACATTGCAGGCTCTGCAGACCATGCAGTCAGGGGAAGGTCAGCCCATGTTCCTCACCTCATTTGGCAATCTGGTTTTTGAAGGCTAAACCTGGTCCCTGAGGCACTCCCATTACTCTTCAGGCAGTAATTGAGTTTCTCAGGTTCTTTGATGTTGTGATTGTAATTGAAATGTCAAAAGAAAAGCCATGCAGCCCAGGAGGAGGAAAACCCTGTTACTGCCAGCTTGAAGCTGCTACTACTGGTCTTTGGATATGTGAAGGTGCTATGCCCGTCTGTTGATGGCTGGATCTCCATATCCTTACAAGAGCCAACCCATACAACTCGACTCAACATATATCCTCCTGCCTGGTGTCTGCACGTGCTGATTACTTTTCAGAAATTCTGCTTTTGGGAAGAACCAGTCAAGCTCTTGGAGAAATGTTTTTTCCTAACATCTGAACCTTCATCTCTTTTCATCTGTGGAGCCAGCTGTTCCCTCTGCCAAGGAAGGACTTATGAAACCAAACCTTGTAGTAGAGGAGGGAATGCAGAGTTGGTGTACCTAATAAATTTGGATATATGATACTAATGGAGAACTACTGATCTCACCACTTTCTCTTCATCAATATTTCTCTTTCCAATATGTGAGACTTCTTTGTGCAGGATGTGAGAAAAATCTCACATCAAGATGTTTCCCTAGGACTCCCAGAGTTATTCTTCACACCCATACTCTTGAAAGCTGATTAAATCTAGCTTGTCTTTATTTCTTTACTTACTCTTGGATGTTCATTAGTGCTGGATAAAGAATCAGGCCTAAGTTGGGGCTTTCAAAAAGACACAATGTGGACTCTGCCCACATAGAATAATAAAATTATTTGGGTTAGAAGGGACATTTAAAGATCCTCTATTTCAACTCCATGGCCATGGACAGGGACATTTTTCAGTAGATCAGGCTGCTCAAAGCCCCATCCAACCTGACTTTGAATACTTCCATTGATGGGGCATACAAAACTCCTCTGGGCAACCTGTTCCTGCATCTCGCCACTCACATACTAAAGAATTTCTTCCTTATGTCTAATCTGAATCTACTCTCTTTCAGTTTAAAACTGTTGCTCTTTCTTATCTCACTACAGACCTTGGTAAAAAAGTCTTTATCATTCTTTCTTATATGCCCCCTTCATATATTGAAAAGCCACTATAAGATCTCCACAGAGCCTTCTCTTCTCCAGACTGAACAACCCCAACTCTCTCAGCCTTTCATTGTAGAAGAGGTGCTCCAGCACTCTGATCATCTTTGTGCCCCTCCTCTGGACTTGCTGTAACAGGTCCACATCTTTCTTGTGCTGCGGGCCCTCGTAGTCCGTGTGGGTCCTCACAAGGGCAGAGCAGAGCGGGACAGTTACCTCCCTCAATCTGCTGGCCATGCTTCTTTTTATGCAACCTGGAATACAACTGGCTTTCTGGGCTGCAAGCGGACATTGCCTGTTCATGTCCAATTTTTCATCTGCTAGTATTCCCAAGTCCTTCTCTGCAGGGCTGCTCTCAACTAATTCATCACCCAATCTGTACTGATATTGGGGATTGCCCCAGTCCAGGTGCAGGACCTTGCGCATGGCCTTGTTGACCTACATGAGGGGAAGAAACTCTCCTTCATAAAGGAGAAGAAAGGTAATATATCCCTGACTGCAGAAATGTGTATTACTGAGCAAGAATTTTTGGGAAAGAAAGCACATCATTTTGTAAACCTGCAGTTTGCTATGAAAAAAATATTCATTTGCATATGTTTAATGAATAAAATGGGTAGTTCCATTGCATTCTAAAGTTATTTGAAATAGCCATGCAAATATGGCCCTAGAAATCTATCAATTTAGGAGTTTCAAGAAGGTGTATTTTTTTTTTTTTCACTGATGTACACAGTGCTCCAAACTCCTGCCTAGACTCAGAGAAGTGACAAGTTGTTTTGCAGCTTCTTCATGACTCAATCAAATTTTCTTGGGAATCTCTATTCTTTGCTGCAATATTACTGGTATCTGACGCTACTTAAAAGACAGCCGGCTAATATATCTTTTGACTAGAGGAGGGAATTGACATTCTCAAGTTATTCCTAGCTCATTTTACACTTCCTTAGTGAATCTTCTTTCAACAAAAACTGATGGAGAGATGCAAAATGATACTGTTAAACTAATTTTCTTGGAATTTAAACATCTGCTTGGGTTTTAACCAAATGATGGCATGTAATATGTCTTTGGAAAACATAGGTGTATCTAGGACTGAGGAAAAAAGATGACGTGATGATTTTTTAGTCTAAAGAAGTTGGGACTGAGAAGATCAGCAGTAAATGTGTGACTATGCTGCCATACACCAAATTTCTGGCCACAGATACCAAGGACTCAAAACAACCCACAGATTTGTTCAGGCATCTGAGACAACAAAGTGCCTAATCAGTGCTTTGATAGAACTGACAATCTTGCTGTCATTTGTTAAAGAAATTTCTATAAAATGAAAAATGTCACCACCTTACACAGTTGTAGTGGAGAACAACTCTTCAATGTCAGAACAGATGACTGAAGAGAGAACTGTTGATTAAAAGATTTTGTTAAAACAGTATTCATGACACCATTTCATCAACTGAGGTACAAGTAAGTCAGCTGAGGAAATGTGTAGGTGTCTTGAAGCACTTGCAATTTGAGTTCCAAGCCTTGTAAAGCTAGCACCTCACTCTCTAGGACCAAGTGTCTATTTCTTTCTTGGAAGTGTTTGTATCTGACTTGATCTACTTTGCTGATAATGCTATAGAAAAGCTGCATTATTTTTCAGAAACTCCATACCAGTGAGAGTAGACAGAGTCTGCATAGTTCCCTGAACATTCTGTATCAAGCTAGAGCCAAAGAATAACAAAATATTACTGATCTTTCCCTACATGATACTCAGTGTACACACAGACTTTGTTCACCTTGCTCTTCATTTCTTATAAACAGGTTTGATTGGTTAATATGGGACAAGCTTGGTATAGATTGTCAATGGAGCAAGATGATAATCTTTTCTTCTTCCATTGCTACTTGTCATCCAGTATAATGGGAAAACACTAACCAGGCCCTATGACTGAAAAGTTTGGTGATTAACTTATTTACCTTTTAGAGAAGGCAGAAGAGCAGATTTCTGAAAACTTCTGTAGTAACCATAATACTCAATAGCCAGTTGTTTTTTTTTTCTGTGCATTCTTTGCATTGTCTAGAAAATACATACTTTTACAGTTCTCTGAGATGTTCTGTTCTGCCACCTGTCCTCCTAAGAATGGGGGAAAATCAACAGAAAGACATGGACTCCATCAGCACTTCCCTCTTGGAATAACTGTTTGATGAGGGCGGAGAGATGGTTTAACTGGAAGGTAGAAGAAAAGATAGAAATTGCCTCTGAGGGTCACCATCCAATCAATTATTTTGTTCATGTAAGGATCTTTTTTGCCAGTGGGATAAGCTCCACAGATGGGAAAAGAATGTTTCTCTAGAGGAACTTTAGGCTTGATCTCTGGAAGAAAGGGCTTTTCTTTACAAGTGACCAGAAGATTCAAATATCAAAAAAGTGTTTCGCCTACTCAGTAGAATAAAAAATGCCTTGTCCTTTCTCTTCACCCCTTTCCACAAAACACCAAAACTTGGATGGTGGGACTCTCCACTTTTCAATAAGCCTCTTGTCAAAGAAAGTGCATGATAATCAAACTTTACATGGACACGTGCAATGCAAACATCTACATCAGAGCTAATCACTGTAGGATTCCTTAGTAGCTGGTAGGAATCAAATGAATAAACTCAAATGAGTCTAGAGGATGAGTCAGCTCATGATGAAGGTGTGTAAAGTAGGTCTGATGATTCATGATTTAAAATTGCCTGTCTCTCTCCTTTAATTCTTAAGAGAGTCTTGGGTGACTAGCTCCTGTATGACTGTCTGAAAAGAAAAAAATTAAAGGTTAGACCAGATTAATTCTGTCTGGAGAATCCCACCCCCACCCCCGTCTCCCTTTTTTTTTCCTCCTTTATTCAAGCCGAGATTTGTGATGCTGTGCTGTTTCTCTGCCTTCACTAACTTCTCAATAATCATGATAACAGGTTAGACACAAACGTGTCTTTGCTCTCATATTTAGTTAAGTGAGCCAAAAAGAAAAAGAAAAACAACAAAAAAAGTTTAAATGAAAAACATTCAATTTCTGACACTTTTAACAGATTATAATCACCAATCATACAAAAGGATGCTCCACCCAAAAAATATGTTACTAGGCAGGCAGACGTGTCAAGTGTCTCCATGGCATATATTCCAGACTTCCACAGAACTATTTCTGACATGAAACCATCCCATGCATCTTACATTTCAGCAGAAACCTGCTGTTGTAGTCTGCAGGTCCTCATTATGACATTGAAAAAATAGTCTTTTCTATTAATGTAATTATAGGATGCAGACACTGGGCAAACTAGGGACATGTTTGGGATTCTTAGATCTTGAAAACCAGCAATTATGATCACAGGGACCTCTATTAACATGGGAGTAAAACTGGCAATTGCTTGTGAGCACAGCGGAGCCTGTGAAGGCTCTTCTGAAATATTTGCCATGTATGCCTTTCCTGCTCCAAGCTTCTCCGTTAGATAGCATTTACTGTGGTATACTGCAAGTTTCAATAACAGGGTTGCAACCCACTTCTCCACTGGGTCTGCCTGTTTAGCATGCTGAAGGATAGGGTTGAATGTCGCCAGAAGTACTAGGAAGACAGTCTTTTTCATGTCGAAGTTTTTCAGCAAGGTTTAGAAGCCCTAAATTTCAATCTGAGCTTTTAACTCTGTTTGTGAGTCAGTGATTCTGAAAGCGCTCCCAGAAAGGGACTCTCAGTTTCTAAATCTAGACTCTGAATTCAGTCTTATAGGCTACAAGGAAATGTGCAATCTGCTGTGGAAACCTCCAGACATTTCTACAGCATCTAATGTCTTGCCATTTTCATGATGTGGAACTTCCTCTAAATCCATTTTCCCAGCTCTCTAAAATAGCACCTACTTTGCAAGATTTCACCACTGCAGTCTGGAGCAACATAGCTGAAGTTTAAACAGGAGAGAACAATTATCTGTGGCTGATGCCACTGGTTAGTATTGGCATTGTGAAAGAGAGTAAAAAAGGTTGATCCAAACTGACACTAAATCAATTGAATATGAAGTCCCTAAGCCAAAAACTTATCTTGTAAATTTAAATTAGTATGATGGCTGACAAAGTAGTTCAGAGTGTGCAGCTCAGACTGATATGAACATAGCTTTGGACAGCTGCTTGCAATCTCAAGTCAGATATACCCCTGGCTCCTGTCAACCCCCTCATTGTCTCAACTTCTCAGTGTGAGATATCCTTCAGCACTGAAAGCTCAAGCAATTATTAGAAATTCAGTACAGACAATGCTGTTGTTACAAAGTTGGTTCATGATTTCAACTCCATCCGAGCACATCCTTGCCTTAAGTGTCCTCTCACTTCCTAAGCAGGCCCATCCAATTAGTATGACATCTGCTGTCATTGCATTGTTTACTCTATTTGCAATATCTATCATTTCTTTTTTTTTTTTTTACCTATGTCATCTTTAAGGAGCTATCATCTCTTTACAATAAAGATTGTGCCTACTGCAGAGAGACTTGAACATATTTGCACTTGAGGAAGTACCATACTGAATGTCTGACCCTCAGGAAATTCATAACCCAACCCCCACCAAGATGTTTTCACCCATGTGCCCATGGAGGTAACTATAAAACTGTGCAGGAGAAAATGAATCAATCTTATTCATTGTAGGAGGGTATACCCATTTTTCTCAGGACCTCCGAATCATGTATTTAGAATGCATCAAAAATATAAAATATTTTCTGGTTAAGAAGCAGCAGCAAGCCATGTCACAGGATATTCTGAGGTGATACAAACCATGTTGGTCATCTGTGTGCAGCGCATATGTTAATAATGTCTGGGACTGCCATCTCTGTCCACGATAGCTGGCAGGAATAGGACAACATCAGGTCAGGCAGCATTCACTTTCCTAAAAATCCTGCATGTGGCTCCTAGCAAGGAGATGGAATGAAGACAAAATCCAGACTGCCTTATATTTGTTACCCAAAGAGCAGTTGTTTCTACTTCTGCATGCCTCAAAAGTGAGAAGTTCAGTTGACAGGACTAGTTGCCTGGCTAAGTCAGGAACAACTGAAAAAAAGAAGCTGTAATTCTTTTTTACAGTTAACAAGGCAAATCATCATGTAAACATCTCCTCCTCCACATGTGTGTTAGTAGCAGTTGTGAAAACCTTTACAGTTTAATTAGCAGTACCAGTACGGATCAGTGGCTGAAAGAGATATGCAAAACCAAAAGTATTTGTCTCAGTGAGCCTGGCAGTTGTGTGTCCAGGTACAAATGGGAAGAAAAAATGTTGAGATTTTCAACGTTTGAAATACTTTCAGCTTCTGGTATCAAATTTTTACACTTAAAGAAGATATATTCATAACTATAGACGTTTTGGTATTATACAGATATGATGAAAACCATCAAACAATTCATTTCTGCATTTAAGAACATGCTTTTTCTCATAATACTAAAGTAAATCAACTGTCTAGAAGAACAGCTAAAAGGCATTATCATCTTTCACTGACTTTAGCATCAAGCTATTAAAATCATCAGCCCATGCAAGACTGAGAACTGCTTAAATCAAGACAGTCATAAAATTACTGAACGATTTATTATGAGCTCCAAAATAAACTGGTTAGTTAATTCTTAGAACAAAACTAGAGAAAAGCTTGGTATTGCATCTTCATCCAAAAATAGTAGGGCAAGGAGGACTTGAGATGTCACTCCTCAAGTAAGACACATCTGAAAGATGTGAAATGAAACAGTTTGTGTTCCTCTCAAAATATATGAAATACATAAACTTCATTTTTCAGTTTCCTGATTATTTAAGGTAATAACAAAGAATAATAATGAAGAAAGCATTTTTGTAATTAGTCAGGTTAGAAAGTAACACATGTCATCTTCAGGAAATGAAATAAATTATTGATAATTTAAATTACTGATAAATTGCTGATATGGTGAAATGGTAATATTTGGTGTTCTACTAGTGCTTGGTCTGTGATTAGAAATCACTGTATTTTACAAAAGGAGTATCAGTGTCTCACACTTGTTCTCACCTTTCCGAAACATCAGGTTCACTCAATGCACTATTTAAAACAATGAGGGAAAACAATGTGGCAGTCTTTGGATGAGGCAGATTTTTTTTTTCATGAAGTCACGTTTTTCATTCATTTTAATGTGAGATGGACTCTAATAATGGAAAAATTCTTCATCTAGATTTCAAAGTGGTTTTCATCAAAGCTTCTGAACTGCTTTAATATTAATTTCCAGGCCAAAATGTGATCTCAAGTATATTCAATTTTTATAGTTTCTTTTTCTCCCCCAACATTTTTAGATCCTTGCAAATCAAATTCCTTTAACCTTTTTCTTCTTAGACTACTTCCTTGTTAGAGGTATCCACTTTTTACTGGATAATGAGAAGAAAATACAATGAAAAGCATTGTTTATCACAAGCTGTTGTAGAGCACTCAGTTTAAAATGTAATAGTTTGATTTTGATTAGTATTACAGAGTTATCACAAAAACATACATTTGTGTGAATTTTTCTAAAAAGAATCTTTTCTCATATCTGAGCAATACTGTTTCCAAATTCCACTTGTATATCACAGGAACCTTTGACTTTTGTAGTTTTTTTAATTTAAATATTTCTTGGAGCCTGACTGTTTATTCTTCCATTAACAATAACAATTTACTGTAGTGCCTATCTGTTTCATGTGCTCTGTACTGGGATTTCCACTTTTTTAGGGCCTGAAAAACAAACCCGTAGATTCCAGTGAGACACGCACATGCCTGAAGTTGGACATCTGCCTTTTGGCAAAACTTTTCAGAATGACTTCTTCTCTCTTGCCAAAGTGAGTTCTGGAAGACAATGGACTGAAGCCTGGAGATTTTCATTGTAAATCTGCTTCTGCTGACTGCTTGTCTGAAGCCTGTATTAATCTCCTTCAGCACTGAAACCCTTAATCACCAATCTAATCTGAGGTCTTTTTGACCAGAGATTTTGAAATAAATACCATTTGGTTGAAGGAAAATCTTTGGATGAGTCTATCATGTTACATTCTGTTGGTTTGCTGTTGCCTTGCTCTTTGAATTAATGTCTGAATTTGAATTGTATTGCTTCTCCCTTTAGCAAATGGCTTCTGCAACAACCAGGGGTTTATAAGCACATGACACAGCTTGCACAAGATAGGAAAAAGTTGGATGATCCAAATATGGATGTGTCTCTCTACCAAAAAAAAAAAAAAAAAAAAAAAAAAAAAAAAAAAAAAAAGAAAAAGAAAAGGCAGCCTGTCAGTTTGCAGTGGTCTTTGTGCTGTTCACCCATGAAAAGTCCAATGTTTGTCAGCCACTTAAAGAAGCCAACTACCTAGGTCTTTGCAAGTCACTAAATTTCAAAGCACTTATAATGCAGGGGCTGTCCAGGAAAACTCCTTCCTGTCACCTCTTTGATCAAGTTGTTTTAACCCCATGTGGTTTAAATGTTTTTATCCTGGTATGAAAAATAATGGAATTATAAACTGCAGTGTTAAGCTTTGACACAGGCTATTTCAGAGGACATTTTAGAAAAGCTTTTTTTTTGAGCTTTACAGAGCCTCCCTAATCCCTGTTTTGATACTCACATCGTTGGTGCTTTGCTTGCAGAAATGTGACCTCTGTGAAAGGTGAGTGAAAAAGCCACTTACCAATCAAAGATATTAATGCAGCTTTTAAACTGAGCAGAACCTAGATTTGGTCTTTAAGTGTCATGAAGTCCGGTTCTACTTGGTTCAATCTGGCATAATTAGCATGAATGAAGGCTCATCCTGTAAACTCTGGAAATCCAGGAACCCTGCTACAACGTTGGCTTTCAAGCAGGGAAGCTGAACTAACAAATGGCATGCCATTCTCTTGTGAGAAGTTATAATCAGAGCTGATTGTCCAAGAAGGAAAAATATATTCAGAAAGTCTCTGGAAGAGAGATTTCATGGTTAAACTAAATTGTGGAGTCAGCTAATTGCATCACTGGAGCTAGGCATCATTTCTTTTCTGTGAATCTTTAATGTACAGTATGTTTCTGAGTAGCAGCTGACCTGACCATCACAGTGACTCCAATAAAGATGTTTTCAGGTTTAAGACAAACTAAACCATTAAGTGGGGTAGCCCTCACCTGTACCAGACCAATCCAATCGTAAGGTACTCCACTTACAACCCAACCGCCAATGGCAAGTTATTGAATGATTAGAGGTTTTAAAGCTGTCTTAGAGTTTATAAAACACCCTGGAAAGAGGTGTGTGATGTTTCAGATTCCTTCCATCAACTATTGCAGTGTTGTGTCCACTGAGATGCACACCTGGTGTTTGTGGCACTTTGGATAAAGTCATTCTCTTTCTTTAGTTGGGTACTGTCCAGCTGCTAAGAGATTAGGAGATAAACATAGAGTTTGGGGTAGCATTTTTGCTGGCCAAATATAATGTCGAAACTGAGGACAAACAGCACTTCTTTCCCCTTTCTGACTACATAGGGAGCCTAGAAAGACTGGCTCATGTGTGAAAACTAACTCTGGAGAAAGAGGAATTTCTTTTCTGCTGTCTTTCATGCATCTAGTGTTGGATCCAAAACTTTTAGATTCATTAGTTGCCTGTCCCAGTCAATCCCTTGTGCTTCCATGACAGTGCTCAGATGTCTCAAAAATAAATAAAGCAATAAAAAGAATAACAGTGTGGAAATGGAGGAGGCATGATCCAGTTCCAGCTTTCATTGGCATACTGCTTTGTGACAGTGTTGGAATGGTGGCTTTAGTCAGTCATTCATGTTGTAGCAATGCTACTTTTATTACACTGCTGACTATTTTCAACTTATAGAACTACTATCTAAGCTAACAGCATTTCATGTCAAAGAATGAACCAAAGCTTCACTGACTGCAAAGAGTTTATAAATGACAGAAAGGACTGATCCAAGAACACAAGGGTGTAGCAAATTGTGGGTATGGTTGTTGGCATCTCCAGGTGCAGCCTGTCCAAGAGCCTTGTGATAAGGCGAGGTGCTGTCTGTCCACGCACTCCGGGGATTTCTTTCCCATGAGTGAGGCAGGAGCTGAGTTCAGCCATAAGACTCCAGCTCTTTTTTAAGATATCATTTAGAACACATCAGTTTGGTGTTCCCTCCACCATGTTATGAAAAGGTGAGTTGTTGTCAGGTTATGAGTTTTGTTACTTTTGTGTCTCTCTTACAACTGACTTGGAATTGACACTGTGAAACCATTTTAATCTGTTTGTAAATATATTTCTGGTGTTCAATAGAATCTTTCAATCTATTTCGTTCTTTGAGCTGAGGAAAATCTTCTCCCCTTCCTTACCCTCTCCTCAGTTTTTAGACATGAAACTTGCATTTAGGTTTTCTGTGGAGCTCCATTTTTCACTCATTTTATATTTTCAGCCAATAGCTTTGGCATGGCTCTGGAGAATTAATTGACAGGCAAGTAACCTGGAATTAAGTTGAAGTCCTCTTAGGTGCAGAAATTTGTCCTCCTTCATCATCAAAGTGGAACTGACTGAAAATGAGGACTTCCAACCTAGGGTTGGAAAACAAAATTTCAGATGTTTGGACTCACAAAGTCTGTCTATAACCTCAAAATGCGAGTGAATTGCACTATTCAGAAAAACAAGACAGACTGAATTGCTCACTATATTCATGTTATTCCCAGCACACACTGCAATTTCGGAAAGCTGAGCTAATGGCACTTCCTGTGCCATTAGTGAAAGTGCATTCTGCTGTCTTGCACAAAAAGTCAGCAAAAGAAACAAGCCATTAACTTAGATGGATGAATGAATTAAGCTATCACTCGAGATGTCCAAACATTTGGAGATCTTTAAAATGACGACGTATTTAAAGCATGTTACACTCTGTACTTCAGATCTTGAGAACAACACAGTTTTATTTTATGCTGTGCCATGCAATCTGTCAAACCAAAGGCTTTCTTTCTGACATATTGTTTGCACATTATGACTTCTTTTAGTACATATACAGTTAAGAGATGAGGGAAAAAATCTAAAATATTCTTGCTTTCCTACTCCTCCCGCTACAAAAATCTCAGAGTAAGTTGTCAAAAAGTGAAAGCTGGGAGGTTTGCCTAATTTAAAGAAGTCAGTCTTAAAGTGTTCTTAATTAGGAGATGTGCATGTTTTGTCAGCTGTAGCTGGTGCAGTTTGGATAATAGCAGACAGTTTTGACACAATCTGTACAGTTTCGCTATAATTAGAGACAGACACACAGAACATCCTTCAGAGCAGAAAATGATTGGTAAAATACATAATTTCCTGACACGCTTTAAAGATCTCTTGCTGTCATCTGCCAACATTTATTCTGTCTGTCACATAACACATAACCTGACTGAAATGACCATAAGAGCAACATATGCCTGAAAATGACCCTCCAATGCATTCTGTCATGACAGCATATATCATGGCCAAGTCCACCGCCTTTTATGAGTAAGGAAACTGTTAAAATCGTAAATTTAGGCAGAATCACAAAGACACATAGTAAAACCACTTGGATAAGAACTTGTTTCTGGTTTAGGATCAAGACCAAGTGGGACTGAGGGTTGCCTGGAATTTAAAATGGTTTGAATAGATGTAAGGATTTGTAGCAAATTTGTTAGTTTATTGAGTTCATTGAGTTCTGCAGTGGAAAAGACATGCATATGGTCTGTTAGACTGTCCTCTTTTAAGAAAAGAGAGGAGCAAATGTCCTGAGCATGGACCAAAGCAGGACTGCTGAAACGACACAGCAGTAACCTCCTTGCTAGCTCTATCATCTGTGTTGGTGGTCTTCTGTGAGATATGAGGAGACCAATCTGTTCATACCTGGTTTGGTGTCACACTGCAGACATACACATGTTTAACAGAACCTATCCTTTCTCTGTAGGGATCCATTTGCCATGTCTGGATGGCCCCTTTTGCACCTGCCAATGCAATGTCCCACAGCTGTGTCAGTGGGCATTACTGAATATCCATTTGATGCTTTTCAGGAAAACTAGCAGGGTGGAAGCAAACTTCCCATTGACAGCATTAAATTGGTACCAATGAGTCACAGGTGAATCCACAATATTTAGCTCTTGACTTCTTCCACTGTGCATAAACCCTCTCCAGATCTCCAGCCCAGTTATTCTGAGATCATCACATACTGCAGCACTCATCAGTTGGTTTAATTGTCTCTTCACTCAGGGCAGCTTTTGGGTGATCATGAGGGCAGCACCCTGTAGCTGTTGAAATTTTCTGCTCATTAAGTGGAAGAGAGTGGAATTAAACTCCTTTTTTCTGTGTTTGGTTACTGGGATCAGTTACTCTGTTGCTAGTCTTGTTTGAACATATCTTGTTGAAAGGTTCTGTCTTACCATTGTACAAGGTCATGCAGATACCAGAATAAAATCATCCTCTTTGTGCACAAGGAATTAAAAATTCTGCCCTCAACTATTCCGTGTGCTTCTTGCAAATGTTACTATTTATTACTTATTTTTTATTTGAAATAAAGAGTTTAACTTTTATGCAAAGATCTGTCCTTCTCTTTTCTATCCTGTGAGGCCTTTTCTGCACAAGCCTTTCATATGGTTTAAAAAAATTCACAAGTTACAACTTACAAAACAGTGATTTATAAATTTTGGTTTAAGGAAGTGAGTGAACCAGATGATAACATCAACACATTACATTTCTATTCCAAAAGAAAGTCCAAGTTTAAAAACAAGTTAAAACTTGTCTTAACTTTCCTTTGCTTCTGCTGTGGGCTAAGTAGGCAACACTGTGTGAAGTTAGGTTTTCCTTATTGTGGCACAGAATAAATTTAGTATTGTCACTCCATTACTTTTGTTTCCTGTTTAAAGCACAGCCTTCAGAAATGGGCATTTGGAGCAGACTGCAGGCTGTTGAGCTATTGAAATTGCTTGAAAACTCAAGGACGTCTTCCAGCACATAAACTCTGACCTGTTAATAAGTGACACAAAACTGTTTTTCCTATTTTTCTTGTATTACATACTACATACAGGCTGAAAAAGGTCTGAAAGCTATAGTCTTCTAATCCTTTTCCTGAGCAGGATTGTGAAACAAACACTTTCACTGCAGTTAAGTGTATGGATTTGAAAGAAGAAAATGAAATGTATGTGAAGACAAATATAAAGTCTCTGAGGCATGGGTATGAATTTACCCATCTAGGCAGCATGGCGACTGGCTTTCTATTTCCTTGAAGTTCCTCTAGCAATATTAAAATAAACGTGCTTTACATATAAATCTCTGAGACTTTAAATTTACCAGATGGGAATTTGGCTCAAAGACGAAAATAGAGGTCTTTTAATAAATACTTTTAAAGACAATTATACTTACTGACCTACCTTTTCATAATCCACTGTCTCTGTTTTATTCCTTACCCAGTTACCAAGAGGTTTTGTTTTAAGACTGTCACTACCTAACCGGTGACTATGTAACTCTGACACTGTGTGCTGAAAAACAGCTGGTGAAATAGGAGGTCATGTACCACATCTACAGTTTGTCCAGAAGAATTCAATTCTATTGCTTCTGCTCACATTTTGGGAAAAATCAAGAAAACTAGAAGGTTGGTGTGAAGTAAGGTTAATATTGTTTTCATGACTTATACTTCTCAGTTCAAAGGCAATTAAGACCTGAATACCTTCATTTCACAGAACAAATAAAGCCTTTTCCATATCCTGCTTTGGCTCATCTGTACTCTTTTATTCTGAGCAGCCAGAACTTTTTTCTTCTTGCTGCTGCCCTCAGCTCTAACTGCTTCAATGCTCTGTGGTTTTTTTTGAAATTCATCACAGAGCAATGAGTTACTCTGGCAAACCAACAAGGAAAATGATGCAGTTTCCACCTTCACACTTCCAGATCCAAAACCAGATGTGTAGATCTGGAAGGTGGTCTCCTTTTTTTTTTTTTTTTCCTCTCTCTTAATGGAATACTTCTCCAGAACGTGACTGATTTAGCTCTTCCAAGATCTAAGTTTCTGGAGATGCCTGACTTCCTTCAATAATCATATACCAAACCCTAATGTGAATTAGGTTCACACATACCTCTTGGTTCAGTACATAAGTCTGGGTGACAGTTGTAGACTCTAACTTCTTTTGTTGCAGACTTCAGTAGAGAAACTTATTCTGGCTTGACAAAATGGAGTTATATGATTGCTGGGATGTATGTGTAGATGTATACTTCTTCTGTGCACTCATTTCAGTCAGAGGGTTGAAGTACTCCCACTTTATCTATATTTTCAGCTCTTTTGCGCCAAGTTTGCAAGATATTCAGTTCCTGAAAAAGAAACTTGTTTTCCGTTGAAGTTTTGATTAGGCAGTTTTAAAAATTTTACTATTTACTGAGTGCAGAACATGTACCCCACCAGCAGTTTGTGAGGCCATAGGCTTTACTGCAGGTAGTTCAGCCCAAAGCCTACAGTTAAGTAGAATAAATACTGACAGTTAACTTTAAATCTACATCAAGATCTTATTGTCTATAACAGGCTGTGAAGTGCAGCACCAGGTACAATTGTATGAGCTTTTTCAGAGCCCACCAACCCATCCCAGGAGTGGTAAAGCCACCACAGCTAGTAGACAATTACACCCAAACCCATCAGCCTCTAGATTTCACGGTGTTGGTACCAAAGACAGTAGCTTTTAGAGTGCCAGGGGTATTATTAGAGATAAATGTAGAAGTTAAACATTTTAAAACAGCATAATTTTAGCAAGATATTATTGAGACTGCATGGAAACAGCGGAGCAGATATAAAACCTCATACCTGTCATCCGTCAGTTCTCACTTTCAGCAAGATCCTATGAAAATGAGGGGTCTTTGTCCTCTCTTGCCAAAAAAAGCCAGTGAAGACTTTTTTTTTTACTTGCATTTTATATTCTGTGCAATAAAATAAGGAAACAAACTTTGGTACAAACCTTCCAGAACACACTGAAGCCAGAGTAACAGGGTCGCTGAGACTTTATGCCTATGACAGTGGAACACTTCAGTCTCCATCAGATGTTAACAAACCATGTTGCTTTTGCCCCTTCACACAGTTGGCCATGAGAAAAAGAGGCAATTTCTGATTTTCAGAATCTATTCAGAGTCTAGAAGGCAAGAAAGAATACACTGCAAAAACCTGGAATGCATAGCTTTCCGTGTTAAAACAATTGTGCAGTTTCGCTCTGTAATACTGCTGAACCACTGAGCAGTGTTTGTGCTACATACAAAAATCCAAAATGTTGCTTTTCTTCCAGCCTAACTTTATGGATTGATGGGCATAAATATTCAAATTACTTCAGTTTAATGGATTACTTGTGGGCCACAGCAAATACTGATAGCCATGTCCTTAGCCCTGTTGCAAATTGGAAGGAACACATACTGGCTTAACCTCCCCTCAGGCTCTGAAACAACAAAATCTATGGTTACATGAACACTTGCTCTAATAACTGACTTGCTGTCCAGGAGCAATGCGTGATAGTGACTCTTACTAATGCATTATGCATAATGTCTAAAGTCAATCGATACCATTTTCTGTGACTTCTGCCTATTGAGAGAAAGTGACTCATTGCCAGGTCTTTGGATGGATCAATGGTCTGGCACTTTTCCACTATAGTGAATAGTTGTTAATCTGAGGCTTTTTCATTGTGAAGATCATCTTATTTTTATAAAGACATTAATACTAATATCTCTTTTTATTACTCTACAGATTACAGAGATTATAAAACCAGGTTCAGAAATGTTTCACCTCCTGTAAACAAAGAAACAAATAAATAAATAAGCCCTTTTATCTCAAAGTGAAAGGTTAGTGAGGTAAGAAATAAGAACAAGCCTGAGAAGTAGGCAGTTGAGAAAGAGCTGATAAGTTGTAGCTGACTGTATTTCCTTCCTTAGGTGAGTGCAAAGAATACATATAAAAAAAAAGGCAGGCTTATTAGTCTCTTTTCAGTTGGAAAAAGAACACAGTGGAAAATTAGTAAAGTAAGATAGACATAAGTAAGCAGTGCTGTTGCCCTTCTGGGGTCGTTTCTGTGTTTACATTTCAGGCCAAGTGCCTTATAGAGTCATGAAATACCTTTGCAAGTCAGGTCAGGTGGAGCCACATCAGCAACACCTAAACAATATTCAGTATCCATTTGTGGATAAAGATGACAAATTTCAGCACACCTCCAGAACTGTGAAACTTATATAAGAAAAGCATATACAGTGGTTTAAGAGGTGGAAAATCATAAAAACATCCATTGACCAGACTATTGGCCCTACCTCTCCCTTTCCTTGTCCAGTCCCTTCCAGATACACTGTCTTCAGTTTTCAGGCTTCATTTAATGCCTTTTCAGTTGTTTCAGGGCTAGAGATAACCTTAGACCCATGAGAAAATATTATTAGCCAGGAAACTTTCTTTGCTTTTGTGGCTTCCTGGGATTTCATGCGGTAGCAAGCAGAAGCAATTTTTCCTTGGGTGGAGGTCTGGCTTGTGGTGGTATAAACTATAAACAGCTATAAGCTGTAGCTGTATTATTTTGCAAAAGAGGTCCTTATTCTGGATGAATGATGTGGGGACACAGAGCCAATGTCCCCATGTCTGTGAGCAGGAAGCAACCATTTTTCTTTTCCTAAAATGGTGCAACCTTTCATGGGCCACATGTAAGAATCAGGATCTGAATGCAGAGTTTCTAGTTGGTGGTTAACATTTGCTTAGAACCCAGGAATATATGAATTCTGCAGTGAATTTTCTTGGAAATAATGGAGCACATGTGCTGAGGCTGTACCCGAAATAATCCAGCTGGTTCACCTTCAATCTATTGTCCAGCCTCCTTCCTTCCAGGCCCAGCCCAGATTCGTTTGAAACCCTGGTACCAGTGTAAGATCTCATTAAAATGCTACTATTTCCTCCAGTTCTGAGCAGTGACCTTTACCCTCACCATGAAAATGTTCCTTTTCTTCAGGCTTTTCTTTCCTCAGCGCCACTTCTTGCCAGCAGAACTGGTTTGGGAAGGCCAAGGTCCTGATTTCTGTGACAGTCCATCTGGCGTGCTGGACCCTGAGATTTAAATGCTGGAAATACCCAGTTCCCAGACCTAAAGCCATCTACCATATCCAAATTCTTGCAAATATAAAGTTCCTCAGTGTGATTTTAAAAGAAAAAGAAAGAGAAAAAAAGAAAAAAAAAACCCCACACTCGTACTGATCTTCATTTGAAACTGAGGTTCTACGCATGATATTCCACAATCAACTAAACTGAGTTGTTTGCATATTTTTTTAATCAAAAAAATTGCCAAGATTTCCTCTGGCCCTTAAGAATAGTCCCTATCAGCCAGTGCGAAGCTCAGTGCTGAGCAGGAGATATTTTTGCCAGTCATATTGCAGAGGGTTTCCCTGCTGATATGGGACTCTGCAAATCTGTCAGATTAACTCGATCTGTCAGCTGCAAGGGCTGCGCTTTGGAAATGCTGATGCTGGCAGCATCCTTGCCCAGGGCTGCTAGCTTAGGGACCTTGTTCAAGCACAGCAGACATCCACCTGTTCCTCATCTGTCCCAGGAGGGGTCAAAATTAAACTCTCTCTTGGGCTTGACGTCAGCCTTACAGGAGACGTGGACTTGAAGCCCTAATGCCAACTAGAGAGACACTTTTGGTTAAGAACTAATTAGGCTAAGGCAATTGATGCAATGCAGTAGCTGAAATGGGGTTGGAGTTTTTTAACATTATTTTTGGGACTGTTCAGCCTGGAGAAGAGGAGGCTCGGGGGGGAACTTATGAGCATGCATTAATACCTGAAGGGAGGATGCAATGAAGACAGAGCCACGCTATTTTCAGTGGTGCCCATTCCAGGAGCAGAGGCCCCCTCTGAGCACCGGGCAGCACTTCTGTGCCGGGCGGGTGCTGGAGCCCTGGCACCGGCTGCCCAGAGGTGCTGGGGGCTCCTCCTGGGGCATCTCCAGCAGCCGCCTGGCCGTGGTGCTGGGCACCCTGCTGGGGGTGGCCCTGCTGGGGCAGGGCTGGGGCCAGGGGCACCCAGAGGTCCCTGCCTGCCTCAGCCTGCCTGGGGTTCTGGGATTTCCAGAAGGCAAAGCTACAAAGGAGATAGATAGAACTAATGCAATTTTTTAATGCTGTTTGCTACAGAGGAGAAACCAAGAATAAGTGGATTTCTGTGCCTCATCCTTGCTAGAAGGGATTCGGGTATCTTCAATGTAGCACGATTAAAAAGGTTCCCATGATCTGTGCCCAGTGAGGACAACCTCTCCTCCAGGAACCTCTGCCTGTCCTCCAGGACATCAATGGATATAAAGAAATATTTTATAGTATCTTGCTTAAGTAATTTTATGAACTTTTTAAAAGGATGTTTTAGCTCTTCTTTCCACTGCCTCTGAGTACTTGGAAGACTTTGGAGACTGAATGTAATAAGAAATAAAATAGCTTTAACCTTGGCTTGAAAATTTGCTAAGGTGACCGAGAAGCATATGAATCAATTAAAAATCATACACAGATAAGATGTAAGAGCTGCAGCTGGTCAAAGTTTTAAGACCTCAGGACTAAAAAACATTGCCAGTTATCACACACAACCCGCTCCATGGCTGTCTGTCAGCTGTATTTTCAGTACATGTCAATTTAAAAAAAAAACAGAGACATCCAAGCTCAGTGTCCATGAATAAACCTTCTGCAGGTACCCAGAATTTGAAGACATCAAATAGCCCTTGAGAAGCCTTGACTTGTGTGACTCAGGGCATCACAGATAGGAGGGAATTGGGGCAGGGTAAAGACCTGCTTTGTCAGAGGAAATTCCTGTATTTTTTTTCACATCTTTTTACACTTTTTAGAGGTATTGTCGTTCCCATTTTGCAGGTCAGCACACCAGTCTCTGCCTGTAAGAAGAATAAGTAGAAAGTACATGAGACCTTTGTTTCTCACTATAAACAGAACAAAGCACAGAAGCAGACAAGTAGGTGCCACCGCTGTAGTGACAGTGACAAAACAATGTTTCTTCTGAGCTGATAAGTCAATATAAAGCTTTCAAAACAAAGCTTTGTAAAGGTACCTGGAATGTAAACATAAATGGTTTATGACCTCTCAAGTGCTGTGAAAGTGATTCTTGCCATTTAAAATATGAGCATGCTTAATGCTGCGTATTTTCAGATCACTCATCGTATGAGTTGCTTTAAATGGATGCCACAGTTAGTCCCCTTCTGTTACACAGAGGACAATGTATTCAATTTATTAACCTTTCATTCAGGCTCTGATGGGGATATTTATGTAGCACTCGAAAGGGCTCTTGATGCTGTGTATAGCTACGTAGAGACCTAACCCAGGCCCTGAAGGGGTCTTACTTAATGGAATTCTGGAGGAGAAGTTAACAACAGGCTTGGGGCAACAAAGCACAAAGATGACAAGGTGCTTGGATACGATGTGTTTTCTAGAGATTTGATAAATATATTTTGGCTTTGTCTGCCCTTTCTGCAGCTGCAAGTCTTCCTATCACACTCCAGTGCCTGGAGGCGAGCTGCAAAAGTTAGCCGGTCGTGACAACAGTCCTGTCCTTTTTGGGAAAGCTTTTCTGACATCTGGGCTCTGCACATCCATTGCTCTCAGTTTGTGCTCTGCTTACTTCTCTGCTTTCTGCTCTGCTGCCGCATCAGCACTACAAACAGCCACCTGCCAGCACCTCAGGTGCTTTAAGGTCCTTTTCAAAGGGTATTTGGCACAAGGTTTTTCTTTGAAGTCAGGTGTACTTAACTTTTTACTGAATTATTGCATGTTTTTGGGTGGGAGAGACATCTGGAGGTCTCTAGTCCAACCTAGTCAAAGCAGAGTGAACTTCAAACTTAGAGTTGCTCAGGGCCTTCTCCAGTTGCATTTTGAATATCTTCAAGGATGGAGATTCTCCACGTACCTGTTGCAGTGTTTGACCACTGTCATGGTGATGTTAAAACTTCCTTATGCAACATTTACTTTCACCATTTAACTCTTCTGAGCAGGCAATGAGACTTGCCTGGACCTTTTCCTTCACTGTAAGCTCCTTCCACAAATATCAGTAGAGTCAAAGAAAAACCACTTTTACTGGAATATGAATTAGATACTTAAGGGTCTTCTGATTTTTTTTTTTAAAGTGATTAGGTCAGAGGGATTATGATAGAAGGATTAAAATGTGAATCTCCTCTTGCTACTCTTTCCCTGCAGAGCAGGTCGTTGATTCTAAGCTAGGTTCCATTCAATTCAGCGGTAAGCATGTTGTGTAAACCCTGAACATTGCTCTCCACTCACTTTGAGGGAAAGTCTACCAGTCTCTAGAGGCATCACTCTACTTTCTAGCATCTGCTCTTCTCTGATTAGCAATTCTTTTCCACTCATAAGGTTCAGCCCTATGGGAAAACATGACAAGTAAGAGAAACTGTCTCCTCAAGTATATTCAAAGATGTATTAAAGTTAGTTTTAGGCTTCCTAGTGGCAAACAGCACGTGATGCAGTAAAATCACTGGAACTCTCAGCTGCTCATTGGGTCTATACCTTAAATTTTGCTATTGTCACAGTATCCACAAGCTGGGACAAAAATACCTAGCCAGAACTAGATCACTATAGGTCATACCACAAACGTCTAAAGAGACATGGGAAGCTTCCCAAGTCCAACAGGAGAAAAGCTGCGTGTCCTTGCAGAACTAAGATGTGCAGGATAGCCTCACCCAGTAGTTCATGGTGCTTTTTAGGAGGCTGTTTCGCAGGATAGCAACTGATTTCACAAGCAGCAGGTCCAGCTTCTCCAACAAGACAAACAAAATCTACCACTGGATGGATGCATTGCATAGTGAAGCGTTGACCATTTTGCATAACTGCACTACATGAAATCACAGTCAGGAAGTCTGAATAATTCGATGGTGTCTATCTGAAATGTGTCCTCCTCCTTAATCTAACTCAGGTATATTGTGCCGAGTAAGTCAGCATTTGTGCTCTTTTTATCTACAGTGAATGAAGAGAAAAAAATATTTCTTTTCTTTTTGTATGAGAATTTTACTTATTTTGAAGACTTATTCTGACTTCCCTGAATCTTCTCTTTCTAAACAAAAGAGTCTCTAATCTTTTCCACCTCTGAACTGCTATGTTTTGGCAAAGTCACCCATTTTCCAGGGTATTGAGGAAATCCCAATTGGTTTTGCTTTGGAAATTGATGTGGTCAAAAAAGTTTTTTGGTTAATAAAAAGATTTGAAGCTCGCTTGAGAAATCTTCATTTTCTGAGAAATATGAGAATCTGGTTTTGAGGCATGCTTGAGAAATAAGACCTACATTCCCTTTTTCGTGTTCTGCATCTGCTGCATCAGAGTTGTCTTTGAAAATAAAGTAGGTGAGAATAGATTAATACTATCTCTGACTATTTTGTTCTGTTTATAGAAAGAAAGAAACACACTTTTTTTAACTAAATATTTTTTTTTGGCTGCCTGAAAAAAATACGAGAATACCTTCTATCTCCCTTATAAAGATAAATTTCAGAGGAGGAATTTTATCATGATTTTTGGTTTTCCAGTAGAATTTTTAAAGCAAACTCTGGCTGAGAAAGTATTATTTATGAATTGTTCTCCTGCAGTTGTTCACCTTCCCTTACAGTTAGTAGACTTGTCTGAGGTTCCTATAAGGAATATCTATTATAAAGGTACCATGAAATCTTAAAAACATTTATCATGGCAACAACTCTTGCAGACAGGAGAGTGTTGTTTTTCTCTATTGGTTTCAAGAGAGTAATAAGACTGGTGCTTAGTAACTTGTCAGAGGCTTTATGGAAAGAGAGTGATCAAGAAGTGAATTAAATGTAGGATTCCCATGTCCTAGGTTAACATCGTAACAGCAAAAACATTTTTCTCTTTGTGTCAGGGAGGAGATGTTTCTGCCCTCAAGTGTGTCAGTGCGTGCTAAGGATGATTAAGGCTTAAACCTACTGCTTTGGGAGACCAAGCTGTTATTCAGAAATGACAGGAAATCAAAGTATCTTTCTTCTTTTGTTTATTAAAGAACCAATGATATATTTCAGTTGTTTTTATTCATTTTTATTTTTGCAAGAGTAGTCTTTCCTGCAATCTGGAAGTTAGAGTTTTGGTCTCTGCACTTTTCCTCTACCAACATATATACCTAGCATATATTTAAGTAGCATATACATATTCATATTCATCTTCACATCCTGTCTATCTTCTGCTGTGAAGTGTGTTTCACTTCAGTGGTAGCTATGTATCACCTTTTTTCAGTTGTATTAGCTTAGTGAAGTTCTTATTATTCTGCAGGTTTTAAGTTCCCTAAAATTAAAAAAAAAAAACAAAAAAAAAAAACAAAAAACCAACCACTAAGATGGAACTGGTAATTGATTGATTTGAGGTGCAAGGTTATACACTCAAATACTGAAGGTTTAGTGGATTAAAGCTGTACCAAGTGCTCTAGTGACTAAGGATAGAATTAAATCCAAAATTTCCTTTGGAGTTAATTGTCATTTACTCAGATCTTTTTCTTCACAGAGAAGAAAATTATTTGAAAATTACTTCCAAACACACTAAATATGTTAGCTGTATAACTATTGCAGGTAGTCTGACATAAATGCTCCGAATAAGCAAACACTTACAATGGTTTTAGCACGAGTTGACCCACCTAGGCAATGAACATCAAATCTGTAGTCTAGAAGGAGGTATTTTATGTAAAAATCATCTGCATTATGGATATGCATAAATTAAAGGAACAATGACACATGCCTTTAGCAACCCACTCATAGTTTAGTAACATATGTTCCAGGCGGGCAAGGGTAGAATCTTGGAGGGAAACCAAAGTCCTTGGAGATACTAGCTCTGTTTGCTTTATGCCAAAATCACAATAGAAAGAACTGAAAAAGCACCAGAATCACTGCCTGATACCTTCTGTGGTGTCTCAGAGACTAGACAAAATGAGAAAGAGACTGCTGTCATGTGCAGACCCTAATTCACTACTAGGTTGAGATGTTTAGGCACCATAGAAATGCCTATAGGGATGGACTTTGTTTTTCTTACAGCATTAGAGAATTGCCAAGACTAACTGAATTCAACAGCATTAGCTATTCAGGATAATTTGAGGTGTATCGGGTAAATCATTGGCATAGCTACAAAACCTAATAATCTAACAATGTTAGTGATGTTGACCTAACTGAAAGCTGATGTTGATCTAACTGTAATTTTGTTGTGGTTTAGCCCCGGCAGGCAGCTAAGTGCCACACAGCCGCTCGCTCACTCTCCCCAGGTGGGATGGGGAGAGAATCAGAAATGTACAAGTGCAAGAACTCATGGGTTGAGATAAAGACAGTTTACTAGGTAAAGCAAAAGCCACATGCACAAGCAAAGCAAAACAAGGAATTCATTCACTGCTTCCCATGGGCAGGCAGGTGTTCAGCCACTGCCAGGAAGCAGGGCTCATCACGCATAACAGTTTCTTGGGAAGACAAACGCCATCACTCCCAAAGTCCACCCCTTCCTCCTTCTTTACCCCAGTTTTATTGTTCAGCATGAAGTCATATGGTATGGAATATCCCTTTGGTCAGTCTGAGTCACCTGCCCTGGTCCTGTCCCCTCCCAGCTCCTGGTGCACCCCCAACCTCCTCGCTGACAGGGCAGCACAGGAAGCAAAAAAGTCCTTGGCTCTCTGTAAACACTGCTCTGCAACAACCAAAAACATCACTACTGTTTTCATCAAAAATCCAAGACACAGCATTGTGTGAGCCTCTGCGAAGAAAATTAACTCTGTCCCAGTCAAAACCATGACAAATTAATATAATCTTTAATAGCAGGTGTTTCGTGCAAATCATAAACGTCTTCACTGATTTAGATCTTTAGAACTAAGAATCCATGCAGCTCTGTATATTCACAGGAAAATGATGCAGAACCAGGCCTGAAAATCACAGGGTAGATAAGAAAGCAATTCTAGAAAAGCCATTAATGCTAACAGCCACAAGAACTGCAAGAAAAGGAAGAAATCCAGTCAAACAGCAACAATCTTTGTATAACAGCATGTGCACACAGCTCCCTTCTTTTAAAGAACACCTTTTTAGTTGCAAATTTGCAACTCAAGAACTTGGAAAAGGCAAAGGGAGGATTCACTGGTCATCTACTTCTGGTGTCCATTATGTGTCTGCGTTTCTGAATTACAGAATCAGGTCTTACTTTTTGTTTACAGGAGCTCTGTCTCACTTGTGGCCCAGTAGGGACAACACTCCCTAGAAGAGAAACTATTCAGTATTTATTCCCCACTTCCCAATGGCTGATGCTTCTGCCATATTTGCAAAACATTGTTCAAACCTTCACTTTTCTTCTGGGTTTTACTGTGACGGGCATTGATACAGTACTCTGCCTTCCAGATATAAATATGTTTAATTTTCACAATGCGTAACAAAGGTGAACATGGACTCCCTTATTTCTGGGCTTATTTTGCAGATGGGAAACTGAAACACAGGTACATGAAGGTCAAATGTATCTATTAACTTGGCATCCTGATTTTAGGACTTGCATTGTAAAGGAGGTCAGAATAAACATCATGGACTCTCCTGGCCTTGAACTTTATGAAAAGACAGGTTATTAAATCCTGCCTGGATATCTGTATATATAGACAATAGATTTAAGGCAGATGCAAAGTTGCTTTTAAGTTAGCAGGACACAAGCACACTCCACACCAGACTTAGTGTAGCAATATACTGAGGCCATAATTCAAGCACAGAAGCCATGTACATTTGGGATTTAAGTCTGTTCATGTCCAGCCAATCTGAAAGAATGTAAACTTGCATGTGCCTGCCATGTGCCTTGATTTTGTGCTTTCTATCAGTCCAGTGGCTTTAAGATGAAAGATGGTTTTCATTTCTCAAGAGGTTTACTTATAATGTTCTCTGAGCTGAGGCAAAGCCAGGGCTGCTGCTGAAAAGGAGTAGGTGGTGGATACCTGCAGAATCTAAGAAAAAAGAAAGGGTTCAAAGGATGGATGGGAGCCCCTCTCTGTCTTCCATTCCTTGTGATTTCTTCCAGAATCCCAGCCTGATGCACGTTGTTACCACAGACGTAATCACAGCGTCCAGTCTCTAACAAGTAAAGTTCTCTGTCTGCCCTGCCTCCATCTTCAGACAATGAAACCAAACCCAGCCAAATCACATACACACAAATATGTCTGCCCAACTTTCTACCAAGGGAAATTTAAATCCCTCTCAACTCACCCAGGAGACACAAAATTCTGAAACATGAATATTCATTTTAATCTTAATGCTGAGCAGAAAGTACTCTGCACATTTTGAGGCATATTTTGTTCCATCTTTAGTCCAAAGAACTTAACATATAGCTGAGACTACTTTAAAAATACAGACTGAAGTAATTATTCAGCCTTAGATTCAATGACATTGATTGCACAGTATTAGGCTTAAACTGAGACGTGGGTTGAAAGGGTCACAAACACAATGTGAAACAATTACTTCCAGTGACCTTTTCTCCTAACTCAATCTCAGCTTGACGATCCCAAATGAATGGGATGATTTATTTAAGTGGTTAGTTAATTTCCCTAGAAGATCTGCATGTTGATGCCGTGTTCAACCTTAATGGCTCTAACTCCAGTTTCTCAGCCTCCTGATGTTACTGTGTGCCTACTCAGAAAGCTTGCTATTGTCAAGCACCTTGTCCCTCCTTAAGGGAAGTATTTCTTCTCTTAACCTCACGACCAATTGAACTAACAGACTAAACACCTTTATCTTATCACTACAGGGCATGCTTTGCTCAACTTGAATCATTCGCATGACTCTTGAATGTCAAAATATGAATGCCTGACTGGAGTCCAAATGTTAATTAAGCAACATGTTCCTCAAATGTAATAGCACCTCTCCAGTGCTAATCAGTAGTCTTTGTTACCAATATAGATTTCTACCTGTGCTTTCTTCCATAAAACATGTGCCTCCACTTTAATCACAAGGAATACCTAAAAAAATAAATGTCTGGGTTGCACAGGTGGCTTATCTGCATTTTGTTTGTTTGTTTATTTGTTTGTTTTTTTTTCATTTTTGATTCAGTTTTTATTTTTCATTTGTTTGTTTGTTTGTTTGTTTGTTTTTGCTACAAGACTGACCTGTTAATTGTCTGCTTTTATTCAGGCTGGTCAGTGAAGAACTATTGTGTTCCCATTGTCTTCCAGTGCAAAATGGGGTTGTCTTAATATCTGCTGCATTATCTTGCTATCTGCTTCTGAATTATGCCTTACTGAGTAAAATACTGGCAGATATAAATGAGTGGGTTGCACTGAGGAGAGGCAGGAGTGGGCACTGAAACAAGGGCAGAGGGACTTACCACTGGAACTTGTGTGCAGAAGGTTGGTGGGCGGGCTCAGGGACTCTGCAGGGATGCTCCAGCTTTGGGCGACTGAAAGAAGGAAGTAGTAAGGTTTGGATTCCTGTAGAGAGGTCTGGTAGGGATGAAGGAAGAGGTTTTAAAGAAATTGTAGCTGAAGATAGTGCTGGTCTGCACCTGTACTAGCTTTGTGATCTCTAACTTGGTGTGGTTATGTCCACCTGAACATCCAGCTGACTCATTCCAGACTTAAACCTGACGCTAAGCCAACACACAAACATTGGAAAGGACTGGAGAGCTCAGCCTGAAATGTGCGAATTCAAACCCTTACCTGACAGTAGAGATGCACGTCTATCTAAATTAATGTACACTGTGTTTAGTACTCTCACGGTATTTAGCATTGGTGTGGCCTCACTTGGAATATTGTGTGCAGTTCTGGGTTCTGCAATTCAAAAAAGATGTTAATATACTTGAATGTGTCCAAAGGAGGGCAACAAAGATGGCTAAAGGCCTGGAAGGCATGCTCTATGAGGAGAGGCTGAGGACACTGGGTTTGTTAAGCTTGGAGAAAAGGAGGTTGAAGGGTGTCATCATTGCTCTCTACTATTTTCTGAGGAGCGGAAGTGGAGAGGGAGGTGTTTATCTTTTCTGCCTGGTATCTAGTAACAGGATGCATGGCAATAGCTCAAAGCTACATCAGGGGAGTTCAGACTACACATTAGGAGGAAATTCTTTGCCAAGAGGGTAGTTAGATACTGAAACAGAGGTGGTTGAGAGGTGGTTGATGCCCTGTGCCTGTCTGTGTTTAAGAGGCATTTGAATAATGCTTTTGATGATATCATTATGATATGTTTTAACTTTGGGTCAGGCCCAAAGAACGCTGACAGTTGGACTTGATGATATTTATAGATCCTTTCCAACTGAAATTATTCTATTCTATTCTATTCTATTCTATTCTATTCTATTCTAGACTTCTTTACCCATGTTAGCTTTTGCATGAGTTGTTGGAGATCTAGTAGCACAGCAGCTAGAGCAACTTGCAGCTTGCTGCAGGTTAAAAAAGTTCAGCATAAATCAGCATTGAGAGCTCACTGAAAGAAAGCAGCAACCTCCAAGGCTCAAACGATGGTGATGTCCTCGGTCCCTTAATCCACACTATATTCGAGTCATTGCAGGATCAGACATACTCACAAGGCAATCTTAAAACCAATGATTATGCTAATGGTGAGAGGTGAGATGGGAATTTTATAAGGCCTCCAAGAGGTCTGAAGGACACCTTGGAGAGCAGGTTCCTTCCTTCACAAAGGGCCACTCTGCTTCTAAGTCTGGATCTTTATTTTCCACGAATGGCACAAACAGATCATTTGTTTGTACAAACCTCACATAGCCATCCAAGTTTCTTCATTTAAAAAGAGTTTTCTGGAAAAAGAAAAAAAAATGTTTTCTAATTTTAGAAAGCTTAGCCTCAGGGTTAGTGAGGCAACTGTTACTTAAACAGAGAGTTTTAAAAGCAAATCTGCCATGCTACATTTATGTCTCTGTTCTTAAAATTAACAACAACAACAACAACAACAAAGTATAACAAACCACTAAGCTTCTTATTCTCGGTACTGATGAGAACTCTGAAGAGATGACTATTCAGGACATAAGTAGCCTAGTGTGAATAATGTTTAGGCTTCATTTCAGATCTGTCCCCAGCATTTTCTTTTACCTACTCTACTGGTATGTTTTGGCTCTTACTTTATTTTTACCAGAGAAATCAGACGTTTCTGACATCATTTCAATGCCTTCAGGGCAGAATGCTAGCAGCAGAACAACTGGTCCTCTCCATGACGTTTTCCAATCCCATAGCAAGTTGCCTTGCTGCTATCCAGATATGTCATGGATGTAAGACCAATGAAACGATGAATTTTAATTGGGTTCACTTTAAGAAGGAAGCTATTTCTGGCTGTGTATCCGTGGTTATATCCGTGCTTACAGATTTCTGTGTGTCCAGAACTAGATATTTTAATATGCACCTTTGCTTCTCTCAAAAATGACCAGTATTTATATTAACTGGCAACACCGTTGCCAAGATTATCACAGTTACTTTCCAGCATTCCCCAAATAAGGAAAATTATTTCAGCCAGGTCTCCTGTGCCTATACCAACAGAAAGACATTTCTCTAGTGACTCCTTGTGGGCCTTCACATTTTTGTACAGGTAGAGAACATTGCATTAATCTCTGGAGTCGTTTGGAGCAAAGCTGAACTCCTGCTATTGGCATGAATTTGTCATCTCACTGTGGCATCTCATTTGTCTTGATGAGGTTTTCTAGGTTTCTGAGGTTTGCTCTTGGTCCTCTTGCTTCTTTCGAAGTTCCTTCTTCTTGACACCCACTAGAAAGTAAGGTAGAATATCAGCCAGCCAGGCAGTCTCAAGCATCATTTTTCTTAAAGAGAATCTTTACAGTCCTGGATATCAACAGTCCAATACACCCTTCTCCTTGTGTCCAGCCTGATTCCTAATGGGAATGCTAATGGTTTTGAGAGTTTCCAGAGGACTGTTTGCTTTTTCCCCTTCTTTAACCGTATTGGAACACCGTTGGTGTTTATCTAGCAGAATTTTCAAAGAATGTCAACAGTTGACACTTGTCCTTGTGTCTACATTCAAAGACAGAAGTTTAAGTGGTTTAAGTACCCCATCAGAAAATCAAAACAGAGAGTTTTGCTTTGGGGATAATCACCACATGCTGATTCATGGCAACGCATGGCCTCTGCTCATAGAAACCTCAGGAAAAGGTCTGCCAGTTAAAATTTCTGATTGTCCCAGTTCAAGGTTTCATATACGCTTGATACTCCCAGCTTTGTTTTTCCTCTGCAGAAAGACTCCAAACTTCTTAATTGCTTTCAGATAAAGAGGAGAAAGAACAAATCCTATTATTATTTTCCATGGTAAGGCTTAACTTACATACCTAGATTTTTTTTAAATGGGCCTATTTCTTCAGTCTTGCTATTTCTCCATACTTAAGATGATTCACTCTTAATAGTAAGTACAAACACAACTGAGATCTTGAAACTCACTTTTCTCTGTCTGCAATTTCCCTATTTGTGTACTTAATTGTAGCAATTATTTGGGCAAATCAAGAGAACAGGTCTGAAAATAGGAACAGTGGAGATGTTGACTGGAAAGAAAGGTCTTTATTTCTCATTTGAAGGTGTTCATGCCAAGAGATATTGAACTCCCTCAACTTTACTTCACCCTATAGAGAATCAATGCAACTTGGCACTTGGCTGCTGTGCTCCCACTCAGGCGTGCAATAGAGATTCGTTTTCATTTGCACTTTCACATTTGTGAGAGGACTGAAAAGAGTAAGGATGGAAGGACTATGGTTTGATTTCTCCTTTGAACTCCAGTGAATTTTTCACTCCAAATAAATTTGCCAATTACCACTTGGATATCTCATAATGCTTTCTCTCTGCTCAAGGCAATCAGCAGACAGAACAGAGAGAACTAAGTCTGAACAGAGCATTTATCTTGATAACATTCAGTATGCCAGCATTCAAGTTATAAAAATGTCTTTCCAATTATTCCAATCTCTTGTAATTTTTTTCAGCTAAGCGAGGAGAGTTAATGTTTATAACACTGCAGATGGCCGGGTACAAGTATGTTCATAATTCTTGAATATTTGATATATATTTAGTGACTCTTGAACATTGGAAATGAGGATGTATGACCTATTATGGCATCATGTAGATTAGTGTGTAACACTGTCATCTGGACTAAGTTGCCTTATATTCTGCTGACAGACTGTTTTATTCATTTATTTTATATTGTCTTCACGTACGTTGATATTTATATAACATATCCCTTCATCTTACATCAGGAATGCATGCTTTTTCAAAATATTGTTTCTATTGGTAAAAGCTAAATGAAATTAGTTTATTCTTTTCTGTTTTTTCTCTGTTAAGCTTATGCATCCTGGCTTTCCTGTTTGGAATGATAGATTCCAACAGACTGTCTTATGGACTTCAGTCTTGGTTGCATCGTCCCTCAAATGAACATGCTGGGCCTCTTACCTAGGCTGTGACTCCTGCTCTGGATAGCTCTGATATGGGATAATTAATCTGTGATCACAGAGTATAGTAAAATAACCAGCAATAAATTTCCCTGAACCTTGTCTCCTTAGGACCTAAGAAACTTAGGGTCTTAAGATCTAGGGTCTGTTCCCTTACAAATATTCTGTATTACTTAAGTAGTAAATATTTATTATGTTAATAAATATTAATAATGAACAGTATCAGCAACAATATGAATGGTGGTTAAAAATATAATGTTTTTTAACATAATTTAAGAGTAATGGGAATATTATTACTAATAACTGGAGTAGTAAACATTTATTGATGTATAGTGCACAGACAGAAGTTAGGTGTGTGTTGCCGTAGTAACTTATCATCCTGATCTGTGGGGTGCTATTCATCTCATCAGACTCTTCATATCTGTAATGTATATGTCTGTGTCTGAGATTAGATTGTCATTACACAATGGAGAGAAATGGACACTTCTAGGGCACAGTTCATTTCCTTCCACAGCGGGATTTACCAATATGAGATTAAGTCTATCCCAGTGGTTAGAAAGAAAGTCTAGTTATAAGGTTCTGATCTTGACATCTTTTGCTAGGATATATGAAACCCATAACAGTCTCCTGAGAGATGCAAAACAAGTCATTTTTATATTCTCTGTCCATACAATAATTCTGCAAAACACTTTCCATGTGGAAACTTTTCCAAGCATTTCAGTACGTGATCTCTTCACAGTGATCAATGTCAGTAGTAAACTGCAAGAACATGCTCAGAATTGCTTAATGCAAATCATCTCTTAAACCATTTTCACAAAATGATTTTGTCTTTTCATTGCTGGAGAAGCTGTGCATTAAGCCTGAGATGTGTAGGGTTTAACTTGCTGTTGTCAACAGATACCTCCCCAAAACATTGCAGAAAATTAAAATCACTCTTACTGATCACTGTTTTCAGAGCATCCAGTGTAGCGAGACTGATTCTGAAGAGAGGTGTGTGTGCGTGTGTATGTGGGTGTGTGTGTAAGTGCGTGCCCACTTGAAAGAGGGAAGTATTTGGCTATATATTAATGAATCCAATAAATCCATTTTGGCTGATTCTTGTCTGTCTTTGCTCCCTAAATTCATCTGAAACAGCCAGCTAGCCCATACAGAGGTCTTGCAAGTTCGTATATATTAGTACCATGGGTTTCTGGAAATTAATGCAAAATTAAACACTAGTCCAATGGTAAATGACACACCTGTATATTTATTTAAACTACCCTGTATGTCAGTGCTTGTTCTCATGAGCTGAATAAGTGCACTGAGAAAAATTCCTCTACCCTCTAAGGGTAGAGAAAAAGAAGTATAGCATGGTCTCTCCAGAAATCTATTCTCATCACTGCTGTTTACTATGGTAACCTCTCTTTCCAGGACTACGAAATTTGAAAAGTTTCATGAAGTTCAAACATTTCATGAAGCATAAAGAGATGCAGGTTCATTTCCACCACAGGGGACATTGTAATGCAATGACTTCAGTTCGGAACTGAGCATGTGTCCCATAAGCAATAGAAATAAAACGTATACAGACCTCTGCGTGTCACATGGGTAGCTGAAACTATAACACAATTATTCACCTCCTTAAGTATACACTTCGATCAAGTGGTAAAGACAGTCTTCCTTTTTTTCTAGTTTAATCTTTTCAGTGGCTTGAAGGTATCTTCATAGTATCCTCTTCCATTGCACAGAATTTCCACTGTCACACATTGAAGTTTCTGTGTGCTATCATCTTGTCCTACAATGGAAAATTAACTCCAGAGCAGTAACGGCACAGTGTTGAATATTACTTTTTGTGTTACATCTTTATCAGCGGTAAATCATGTGTCTTTCTGTTGTTTGTTTTTCCATCTCTGCTAAAAAAAAAAAAAGTCATTCTTCAAAAAAGGAAAAATAAACTGCTGCTACAGCTGTTTGGCTTCATCTTGGGAGACTGGCAAGAAATCAGTGCTGAATTAATGTCTCTGAGATAGGCAGAACAGCGAAGGAGAAGGCCAATTGTTACAGAAAAGTTTAAGGAGCTTAAACCTTGAAGGCTTTTGTCATAAAATTTGCACAGTGAAAACGGGTATTAGAGGGCAAAGGATTAAGATGAGAATGTACTGGAAATAGTTCAGCGTTAGCCTGGTGGCTCCATTATGTCTTCACACTGTTGTGCCTCAGAGCTTTGTAGGAAGAAGAGTGACGGCAGTTGCCAGACAACTACTGAGAGCTGTCTAGGTTTTACATTAAGACTGGATAATTCATTAAATATTCTTATTTTCTATCCCTCATGTAAATCCACCACAGATCTACATTGTTAAAAGCTGCTTTATAAACATTTAAGATATATTGTCAAGATCCTTAAAATTCCATGAGTCTTTGATAAGTACCAATGTCTTTCTTTCTTTTTTTTTTTCCTCTTGAATACTCTAAGTAGGAAAGCCCTTTCTTACTTGTTAAAAGAAAAAAAAAAATAAAGAGAAAGAGAAAGAGAAAGAGAAAGAGAAAGAGAAAGAGAAAGAGAAAGAGAAAGAGAAAGAGAAAGAGAAAGAGAAAGAGAAAGAGAAAGAGAAAGAGAAAGAGAAAGAGAAAGCAATGGGGTACTTTGAATGTGCAGTCTACATATCCTTCTCTTGCTGTTGGTACGCCTTGCTTCGCTGGTCTACCATATTGCACCCCAAAAAGAGGTTGCATTCACCGGGGAGGAAAAAGCAGGAGGCAAGAAAGGCTTCCTCCTCCTCTGGGTCTTCTCCTCCCAGCCCCATGGGGGCTGACGTTAAGCTTAGTGAATTGTGGGCTGACAACTAGCAGCTTCAACACCTTGGGTGTCTCCATGCCAGACGCAACCCAGATTGCTCCTATCCTGGGGGCTTGGACCTGAGAGGGCTGAAGGCTCCAGGGTACAAGGCATGTGAAAGCTTCCAGACATAAGCTGGCTGTGGATGAAAGGCTGCTGTGCTTGCGTAGCACTGTCTGAGCATAGCACAGACAGTCCAGCCAGGGACAATGGAGCTGGCTGTACCCGATAAATACCACTCTGTTAATTACTTAAGTTTACTGAGAGTGCTGTAAGGTAACACTAAGCTATGGATGTGGAAACACGTTATTGAAGAGTATGATCTACATCTGGAACTTTCCCAAGACTTGTAGTCATTACCGTTCAACACACCAGAGTTTTAGCATAAAGGCTGTGTGTACAATTAGCATGACAAGTGGTTGCAATCACCTGGTGTAATGTAAGGAAATCTTTCCCTGTTGTCGCTAGAGAGGATTAAGTTGCAGCAAACAGCTTTTGGCTGATGCACCATGCCAAGTGCTCTGAGTTAGCAAAGAGTGGCAAAGCCACAGAGCCTTGGCTTGTGACTTAGCATGGTGGCAGGCAACTTGTCATGTAAGTTTTGAACTGCCCTGCCTTGTAAAGTTGTCTTGAAGTAGTGTATGCCATGAGGAATGGTGACCCTTGGTCCTGCTCCAGGAATCCCAGCTTCTGGCAGGCTCCTGATAGCTATCTGCTAGGTAGGCAGTTGGTCACAGTGGATTGGAAAAGAGTTCTTAAAATATAGCATTTATATGAATCTGTTCCTCTATTTACACTCTATACATTTTTCTTGATCTTTGTCTCCCTAATTTTTATCCCTGTGTACTACAGTGCTGGGGTTTCTTCCTCCATTCATTTCATCTTGCATATACTTGTCTGGTTTTGAAACTTCTCATTTTGGCTCCTGCTCACTTTACAAAAAAAAAAAAAAAANTCATCCCTTATTAAGGCTGATTGATATTAGAAGGGCCATATTTATTACTTCATTACCATTTTCCATAAATCTTACAGGTGATAATAATGCAATAATGTTAAACAGGCAGTGAATTGCCTTTGACTTGAAAAATAATAATTCTGAGGTCATAACCAAAAATAGCTATGTTTTTAGAGCAAGCTCATAACAATGTTTTCCTTTTATTGTGTTGCATAATCCCATTATATTAAACAAATAACAGAAAAAAAATCATAAAAATAGAAGGAACAAGACATAATTATTGACTTAGTTTGGCCAGAAGGGATAGAATTATTTCAGCCAAACAAGATAGCATCAAATTTTTATTCCTTGCATTTTGTTACGTATGACTCATCTCTGGCCAACACAATTATCATCTTAATACTGCAACTGTTTTCAAAACTTATTTCACATCATTTTAGGCAACTTCCCCTGTATTATTTACCAAAATCAAACAAGTAGTAAATTAAAACAAGATGCACTACCAACGCATTAAGGAAGTTAGGACTGACAACTGGTTTGTGCAGAAAAAGAAGTGGGTGAGCTGAAATAAAGAAGATTCTAGAATCTGAGTTAAAAACCAGGCCATGGCAACAGCTGCCTGAAAACTCAGCATGTACTGTCTTCCTGCACAGAAGACTATAGAGAACCTGTTGTTTCTTTTTAGGAAGAAAGAAGTGAAAATATAGTAGTTAAGACTGGAAATGAATTCAGTAGCTTGTCATAAGATATAAAGTTTTGGACACTTTTTAAAAAGTATATTATTGTGTTTTGGTTTGAGGTACTTTAGTCTGTAGTAGCTGAAAAGCTGGTCCTTGCAGTTTCATAAGTAATTTCCCTCAATAAGCAGTGATGGAGGCAACAGCACATGGAGGTAGGAATTTTGGCAGCTGTTCTCCATTTTTCAGCTCCCTGAATGTCCTAATCTTTCACTTCATGCAGATCCTTAAACCTGATGCAACTCATTTTCAGCATTTTGGGTAGGAGGAGAAGGGTTTCTGGGCTGCTATTAGTCAAACCACAGCTACCCCAACAACTCTACACTGGACTGCTTGGGGAGAGACCTGCAATTTATGTCAGGGCTACTCTGCCTTCTGCTTCTTAAAGCTGTTTTATATAGAAACCTCTTGGCAAGTTTTCAAAGATGAGCGTACTAACCACGTGGTTATAATTTAGCCTACTTCTATGTTATCTTTTTCGTTTGTTTGGGGGTTTTTTTTGGTTTTGTTTTTGTTTGTTTGTTCTGCTTTTTTTCAGCTCTTGATCTTTGTTATCCAGTACAACTCAGAGTTGAGTGTATAAAATATTTTTTTTTTTTAGCCCCAAGACACAAAACTCTCAGCTTCTGTTTTCCACAGTAGAAGCCCAGAGCTGTTAGCCTCTATGAATATATGAAAAAAGACATGAATTTGTTGGTTGCACTGGCAACAGGATTCTGGTTCATTGATGTGCACCCTCCAAATTCAGCAAACACAAGTATCCAGAAGGATCTGCATTCTCCTGCAACAAAACAGTGCATAGCCTCTGGTGACCATATTATTCAAAATGTTGCTTAGTTATGCCTAGAAGTTTTTAGGCTTTTGCTTACAGGAACCTAAGCAGATTGTGAATAGAAAAGTTTTATTTGGATGTGGTTTTGAAGCCTTTTGATGGGTGCTGCGGAGGTGCTTGAGCCAGATACACACTTTCCCAGAATGCAGGCAGGATTAGGCCCAGATTTGCAGTTTCAACTTCTTTTATCCAGAATAATTTTTTCCACACAGAAAGCTTTATAGGGTGTGGATTTAGAGCTCTTTACCCCCTTTTGCACATGATCTAGTGCTTAGGCTAACACAAGCTAGAATAGTCCTACTCTTGTAGAGCATAATAACTTACCGCAAATTATGGCATGTTTGTTCTGGGTCAAAACTATGCCTAAGAACAGTTATTGCAAGATAAATAACAGGTGAAAAATTCATACCTAATAACCTTGTAGTAACTTGTTCTTGTGGCTCAATCCCATCTCATATTTATTTGGAATTATGCATCCCATAGTTACTGGATAAGAATTGGAAGGACAACATGACTCTTGCATCCTTACGATGAAATGGAAAACATTTCAGATGCATTGTAAACAGGAAAAAAGTTTAGAGGGTCCCACTCTGACATACTGGGAGTTTTGTAATAATTAATTAACTGGATGAGCTCATAAATGTAACAAACTGGCGTGCCAAATGTGACAACGGTTCCAATTTCCCCTGGGTGTATTACCTGATTAACATTGATTTACTATCCAGATCGCTTTTGGATTAACTAAAGTTCTCTCAAACACATCATATTTCAAACAAGTGTATAAAATGAGAAGAAAAAAGAAAAGAAAAAAAATAGCCATGAGTCATGTCTTATTCATTATCCTGAAAAGTTACAATCCAGGATTCTCATAAAGCCAAATGACATTTTGAGAGAAGACAAGTACCATAAAATAACACAGAAATATTTTCCAGAAAGCTGTTTTGATAGCTATGAATGCTACTCCACACAGACTTTATGCTCTACTTGGCATCACAAAGGCAATTAAATGTATTGTTTAGCAAACTTTTACAAGCTGGTATTTCTGCAGAAAGCACCAGGAAGGGACAAATAACATTTTTAACAATGTGAAATTGGCAAAGAGTGAAATCTGACTCTTTAAGTAGGTAGCCTTACAAAAGGCAAAAATCTCCATGGCAGGAGCATTTCATAGCTGAAAGAAACCAAGAAAGTATTTAAAGATCCTGGTTTTATTTTATTTTATTTTATTTTTCCCTACAGTTCAGTTGCTGCAGAAGCTGGAAACTTCTTGGGAAGTATCATAAGGGTTAATAAATACTTTTTCATTGATAACAGCTTAAAGTGCTTTCATTTGGTACTGATCTTAGATAACTAAAATGCCTTTGGGAGTGAAACACAATTAAGAACAAATAGGAAAATTACATTGGGAAAAAGTGGGACAAACCAAGATCAATGTTAATTCTTGGCTCCTGATGCTGCTCCTGGCCTGCAACTTTTTGGAGGACTGGGACCAGAAAGCGGGTGACTGTTGGAAGCAAACGTCTCCTCTACGTTCTCTCTTTCTGTCCCAGCAGCACTGATCACCTCTCCATCAGAGTCCATGATCACACGTCCTCCTGCAGCACGGTAACCCCGTTGTCTCATCTGTTCTCAAATAACTTGGTTTTCTTACAAAAGTTCTTGCTGTTGTCTGACTGGATGTAGAGATATTTTTTTCTTCCAAATACTCTTCTAAACACATGTAACACTAATATTACAGAGAGGTGCATGCTCTGAAATCCCCTCTACAGAAATGATCAGCAATGAGAGAAAAATTTAAACAAAGGGAGAAAAATACCTTCTAAAATGTTAATTTTGCTAATTAATGCTAACAAATATCTTATTTAAATTTTACTTTTCCTGTTGAGCTGGTAGTTAACAGGTTACTATGTGCTTTTTCCTGTGAAAGCAGAAAGAGACAGCTCCAGTTCCAGTATATTTGTGGATGGTTATTTAAACCAAAAAATCTTTATGATGTGTGGATAGCTGAGAGGCTATTTTCTATTTTTTTTTTTTTTTTTTTTTTTTTCCTTAATAAGGAAATATTAAATCCTGTAGGTCAGAGAAGAATCAGTAATATTCTTCTCTCTATGATCTCTACATTATCTAGTTATAATGCTTTACTGTTAATTATTTCAGTAGGTAATGCATTTTTTTTATTGCAGAAATGTGTTAATCTATATTTAATTAATACTTTCTTTTTTTTTTTTCCTTAGAAAGATGGATACTTTGGAAGAAATCTCTACCCAAAGTCTTCAATTTGGCTGACTCATGCTAGCTACCAATATACAAGCTCTTTAGGGTGGCTTTAATAACTAATAATCTCTGTTTAGCTTTTGAATTTAGATCATACATTTGTTAGGGTAAAGGCCTTTTTTGTACTCCACTAAGTTAAAAATCAAATTTCCGTAATGCTTAAATAGCTATGTAGAGAGGCTTAGCTGAAGTTTGCATAACCTTTAGATTGCCATAGTGTCTCAAAAATCTGATTATCTGTCGATTACAATGTATTTTGTGGGATTTTGTTTGTATGTTTGTTTGTTTGGTTTTTGTCTCTGCTTTTTAAAGCTGCAGATAGAGATAAAAATGGAATATTTGCTTTTCTCATATCTTTCATTTGAAATAAACAGAAGGCAGTTGGTTAATTCTGTAAAGCTGTGTGTTGCAAAGAAGTGCAAAATGTTATGCTCATTCTCTTTAAGTACTGCAGAACCTCAGCAGGCTAAACATCTGCTTCTACGTTGGCTATGGATACTTATGGTAACAAGTAGTAGCGCACTGAAATCGTATTTAGTTTTTTGTGTTTCAGTGATGATCAGACAACTGTAATAAGTTGGTTGGAATGATATAAGTTATTTGTACTCCTTGGATGTGAGATTGCAATGCAGCAGATGACATATTAGGAAAAAGTGGTCAGCAGTTGGCTGTTTTGACCAGTGCACAAAAAAAACACACTTGTCAACAGTCAGTGGAAACTATTCCTGCAGTTGCAGAAATGGCCATATAGCACAGTCCTTTGTCCATAGTTAAGATATTTGGGAGGTGCTTTGCATGCATCTTAAGATAATTAGTAACAATGGATCAGACGTGAGTGGAATGGGGCAAATAGGACAATGTCCTAGACAGATGTAAAGATCACTATGCAAAGATCCCAATAAAACACTTCTGGCTGTTCAAAAAACACAGAATGTGAGTGCTCGTGCAACAAACCAAAACCCTTTCAGTATTTAAAGGGGGCTTATAAAAAAAAATGGAGAGCAACTTTTTACACAGGCAGATAGTGATAGGACAAGAGGGAATGGTTTTAAACTAAAAGGGGAGATTTAGATTAGATGGTAGGAGGAAATTCTTCACTGTGAGGGCGGTGAGGCGCTGGGACCGGCTGCCCAGAGGAGCTGTGGGTGCCCCGTCCCTGGCAGTGCTCAAGGCCGGGCTGGATGGGGCTGTGGGCAGCCTGGGCTGGTGGAGGTGTCCCTGCCAATGGCGGGGGGGGGACACTGGGTGGTCCTTAAGGTCCCGAACAACCCAAACCATTCTATCATTCTATGATGAATAACAATATTAACCTAGTAATAACATATTCAGTTAATTTGCTCTGAGGAAGGCAGGGTAAAGCTGTAAAAAAATGGTTTATTAAACAGAGGCCTAAAATGGAAGTCACTGCACTTCTCTCTCCCACTTTTGCCTTGCTGCTTAGGAACTCCACATAAATTTCATCCTAGGTGGGGGAGAAAAACAAGTCACGAAGGTAGTCCTTGTTCTTAGGAGTCTTCAAAAATATTAGAAGATGAGATACGGAGGCAGCTTTAAGGCAGGGAGTAGTTTTCCTTTGTAAAAAAAAAAGAAGTATATATGTATATATATGTATANGTGGTGTAAAAAAAAAAGAAGTATATGTGTATATATATGTATATATATATATAAATGGTAACAATAATCAAAGCATATGAAAATAAACCAGGCTTGGGTCAAACCAAGTCTCATGCTGCTTGCTTCTTGGTGTAAAATGACCTCCACATGGCATATACCCATTCTCTATCCACTGCAAAGCTTTTATACTGCAATTTTTTTTTATTTTATTTTATTTTTGCAATGCTTATGTTCGCAATAATGTCAAACTAGCCCTGACTATGACATAGGCTTGATAGCACGGACTGAACCAGANTGTAAAAAAATGGTTTATTAAACAGAGGCCTAAAATGGAAGTCACTGCACTTCTCTCTCCCACTTTTGCCTTGCTGCTTAGGAACTCCACATAAATTTCATCCTAGGTGGGGGAGAAAAACAAGTCACGAAGGTAGTCCTTGTTCTTAGGAGTCTTCAAAAATATTAGAAGATGAGATACGGAGGCAGCTTTAAGGCAGGGAGTAGTTTTCCTTTGTAAAAAAAAAAGAAGTATATATGTATATATATGTATATATATATATAAATGGTAACAATAATCAAAGCATATGAAAATAAACCAGGCTTGGGTCAAACCAAGTCTCATGCTGCTTGCTTCTTGGTGTAAAATGACCTCCACATGGCATATACCCATTCTCTATCCACTGCAAAGCTTTTATACTGCAATTTTTTTTTATTTTATTTTATTTTTGCAATGCTTATGTTCGCAATAATGTCAAACTAGCCCTGACTATGACATAGGCTTGATAGCACGGCCTGAACCAGACAAAAACTTACCCATGTAGCACCTAAATTTATCCATTAGCATCATCTAGCTTTTGAGACGATGTAACTTAACAGTGACAGCTGAAATAGTTTTCCAGATAAAGGTGGGTTTTGAAAGGGATTGGGATTTTAATTAGATTATAATTTATCTCTCCAGGATATTTTAATTCAGCATAAACCAAATCTGATGTCTTTACATGGTGTTCAGGTGAAAAGAAATCCAGTTGTGAAGGCATGCAAAATTCTTCATTAGCTATTTTGTCTGAGCAAGAAATGAGTCATCATGCTTTCCCTTCACTGTAGGATTTTAATTGGCAAAATACTTCAGTGCTTAATGACTGCAAATACTAGGTGTTATTTCTGTTTTCCCCACCTCCTGAGCTAAATGTATCATCACAGTCTTAATTACTTCCCATCCAAGCAATACTTGCCATTTATCACTATGATTTAAAACTTTTCTTCTTGAATCTACCTGTTAATTTTTGCTGTCAAATAACTCACTGTGGAGCAGGTATATGGCAACCTATGACAAGAAAAGGGAGATATTAGTGTTTTGACTGTAATATTAAAAAGTCACTCGGTAAAATGTAAAACAGATGCTGGGACCAGCATCCAAGGGTCCCCTGAGAGTTTTGTGTCTCAGTGATTGCAATACAGAGGTACATCTGCATACTTCAGGTCTCTGACTCAGTAAATCTTGATTTTTATGTATTTGTTTTGCATCTAGGTTGTTGAGTCACTGTCCAGAGTCCAACCTGCTGGTTGCAGCTTTTTAAGGGACAGAAAAGACTGAAGCTAGGCTTCCCATTGTCTAGACAAGTATTGTAACTGCTCTCATATTGCCTAAAAAGTGAGCTCAGCTCCTGTCCAGAAAGAAAGCATTGACGCCACTGCATTTTGTAAGAAAATCTTTATTGTAGAGTAGCTGTATTTTGGATAATAGCCCAGTGTTCTGGGAGCCAGCCAGAGGTTGACCCAGATGGTTATGGGGCTGCAGTCTGCCTTTAACATCCCCTGTGGAACCTGTATCTAGATTCAGCCCAGTCCAGATGAGGAAAAGGGCTGTGGAACCAGCTCAGGGGTTTGCTACAATACTTTTGGACATGATTTTGCCAGACAGCAATACGGAAAAGCCTTTTCTCACTCTAGTGGATATGCTGAATGCAGATGTGGCTGTGCAGTCTGGCAATTGCTCTTGCTGGCTTACTTTGTGTCACTGATGGGATGGAACGACAACTATAATGGGAAATCTTCCTCTACCAGCCTGCATTCACTAGCAGGCTCTGCAGCCCTGAGTCCCAGCTACAGCCCTGTTGCTGTGGCAATTGGGACTTGCCTAGCATGGCAATTTTGGAAATGCTCATTGGATTGGAGCATTTCTGCACATGCATGGGTATAGAAAGCATATGGCAAAAGAAAGAGAGCGCTAGATTTTGACAATGTTAGGATTAGACAGCATTGCTTTCATATTAACCCCAATTTGTTGGATGTGTGATAACTCAGTTATCTGAGAAGCTAAGTCCAATATTTCACTTTGATAATTATTAATCAACAGTAGTTTAGCAGCAATCTCATGAAAGCCTCATCTCAAGACTGGGAGATCCCATTGCACCTGTTGCTGTTCAAAACCAGAACAAGGAGGCTCTAACACCAGCAGCACTATAACTTTATGAACACCATCTTCTGCCACAGAGAAAAATAAACAGCACCAGTCAGGAGTGGAGAAATACTTTAATTTCATGCATTTACTTCCAAGGTAGTTTTGTAAGCAAACTGAAGATTATTCCAAAGTATGAAGTAAGCATAGTACTCCCATTTTTTAATATCTAATTGTTTCTCATTCAAGCTGTGACATAATAGAAAAATTAATTAAACCAAATGTCACTGTAGCCATACCTATAATGAATCTCACTGCCCTAAAACACTCCAAAAATTGACACAAGAGCACAAGAAATTATATTAAAAGGCTATGACATTTATTACGTACTCAATAAAGGGTAATGATATAAGTCATGCCAAGGGTCTCAGGTACTTGAAATAACATCTTATTTATATATAGCTGTACTGTGTGGGGGCCATGTCTGGGACTGTCTCCTGCTGTATCGTGTGCTATGCAGAAACATGGTAGGGTAGGTAGGCATTATCCCACAGAGTTCCCAGTATGAATAAGCCGTGGGCTAAGCACGAGGATGCAAAATTCCTGACTTCATAAATTGCTGCTGAAATCCTCACCCAGCCACTAACATCTACCTGTAAGGGAAGAAGGGGTGCTGGGTGCTGTTCAGAAGTGGGACTTGATGGATATCCTTGAGGAGTCCCCCACTCCAGTGTGGGTGAAGGATTGCACAGGGTGACTTAGAAGCCCATGATGGCTCCTTTTCCCCTACACCCATATCCAGCCCTTGGAGGTGTAGAATTGTAGTGAACCACCTGGGTCATTACCTCCACTCCCTGATGGGTACTCGTCACAAGATAACAGACTCCAAGCCCTGCAACATTCCTACAGCATTGACTTCATATGCCACAGACTACAAAACACTTCTCAGTGTGTAGTTATTATGAAGTTTACAAAATTCCATTGTGATTAACGTCAAGAAAATGGACGACCAGAAGCCATGAATTTATAGAAAGAGCTTAGCATCAGTCACCTCCACAAAACCCAGTTGTAATTTACTGGCTGCTTGCAGAACTATTAGATCTTGCATTTTAACTTGGAGAGAAAAGAGGTAGATACAGCGGCCCTGTTCAGCCCTCCTACCATCACTTCTCTGCCTTCTCCTACCATCACAATCCCCTGACTCAGTATTTTTTATCTCTTCTATACCATTCATACTTGTGCTTGCTACCTTTGACCATACAACAGTATATAAAAGCCAGTAAATTTCCCCTTGTTCTTAACATATTAAGACATTCTGTATCACTCTGCTCTATCACACCAAATAGATTCATCTCTTTTTTCCTCCGTCCTCTTCTCTCATCTTTAAGTCATTCACTTTCTCATGATACTATCTCTAGGTCATATTGCCCCGCTACTGAGAAAAGAGAAACTCAGACGTTCATTGATAACCTTATCATAATCTGAGGACTAATAATGAAAGACTGCATGATAACCTTATCATAATCTAAGGATTAATAATGAAAGACTACAAACTACAGTTGTGATGTGATGAATTTCCCTTATAGCTGCAGATCTGGATGTGTCCTCAGTCTGTGTTGCTGTTCTGTATCTGGAGAGAGGCTAGGTGCCCAGGGTAACCACAGAGGTCATCCCCATATGTGTAATCAATGTCAACCTAGTTTCAGTCACTATCTTTCTGAAAGCAAAGAAGTCTCTGCCACCATCCAGCCTGATGGCTCCACGGTAGTTCTTGATGGTATTTTGCTGATGATGGAGAGAAACCAAGACACAACAGAAAGTTGTGGTGAGGAGCCTAGGTGTCCTCAACCCATATCTGATTCAAGTCCAGTCTTTTTGGACACCTGGCTTTTCAGCATCTCCAGCTGGTAGCTACTTTATGCTCTCATGATGGAAGGGAGCAAAATATTTTGGTCACATGCAATATCTTTACAATGAGCTATCAAAAATGATAAAAAAATTCAGAATCTGTAGGTTGAGCACATGGTTAGTTTGGCAATTTATTTGAGGATCCTAGATTTCCTTGTCCTTTCTAGTCTAGTTATTAATACACTCCTTTGTATTTAGCACTTCTGCAAGGCAGATGCTACAGAGTAGGCTCTCCTCCCATGTCTGTATAGGTTGTTTGGTATGGAGCACCTCAATAGGTTGGCTATATTCCTCCTTGGAGGAATGGAAATGTCAAATGAAAATGTTGGATTGTATTTTCCTTCCAGATCTCTCAACTAGGAGAGCAACAGAAGAAGTTTCAGGTTTAAAAGACCTTTTGCTTTCTGAAAGTTTTCAGCATCTAACAGTCCTGGGTTATATTGGAAACGCTTTTGCTTCTTTTAGCTATGTTGTAATTTTCAAGAGAGAGGCAGACAGCTTAACAATAATACTTATCATGTCATGCAGTTCTTCAAAGTCTCACACAAATATTAAGGAACTCTCTGGAAGATTCGGAAGAAAATCATAGTTAAACACAGCTGCATCTAAGTTAATATTTTTAAATAGATGTATTTACAAGAGACGTAATTAAAACTGGGAGGGGAGAAGTCTGCTCTCACTACAGAGTACAGTTGTCAGTCAAACCATTTTTAGACCTTGGTCTGAGGCTGTGTCTATCTATAATACCTTAGATTGACAGCAAAGTTCCATTGCTGTGAATGCAACAACTTATTTTTGTATAATGATGTGGGTTTTGATTGGCACCTCAACAATGGCAGAATTTAGCCACCCATGTACCCTTTTTACACTCTAGCTATCTGCTGCTATACTTTTCTATTGTGGTACACATTCAAGTCATCAATAAAAATGGGTCTAGTACTGAAAAATATGCAATCAGCACAGTTCAGGGAATTTGAACTTTAAGATAAGAATATTCCAAATCAATCGAAAAAAAGAAAAAAAATTTAATTCTCTACCTCCATGATTGATTGGCTACATTCTGAGCAGAGTAACTTGTGTTCCCAGGTTCACTACAAAATATTTCTTTCTTGCATTGGCTATATATTTAAAGGATTGCACAGAAGAAGCCCAGAGAAAGAGCTGTATATGTTTATAGGAGCAATTAAGTATAGACAAATATGCCTGTTATGACCTCAGGAGGCTGAAGCCTTATGCAGACCCCCATCTTATGTTAAACCTCTCAGATAAATAGTCCGCTGATGGCTGCTACTAAAACATCTTTTAAGAGATTTCTCAGGCACTCTGTCTTAATCCTCAAGCATTCTCTTTTAACCTAAAAATAGTTTGGTTTTCCTGCTTAATAACTGTCTTTCTGACAAGAAGTTAAAGCATCATTTGTATATAAGGACACAGAAGAACTACTCCAATTTATTATTATTTGAGACCTTCAGTCATTCCTTTACCAAAGATCAATCTTCACATCATTCAGTGTCAATCCCAGGGTACCCCACTCCAGGCTTTGTCTCACTCCTTGATGTATGCTCCCCCTTTGAGTTTCTGAGAGGACAAAAGAAATGAAAAGAAGATAGAAATTTCACTTCATCAGTATGCTGTTCTAGGGGAGAGATGATTCCCCAGGTAGTCATTTGGGTGAAAGCGCTATTACTGCCACTACCTTGAAAAAAGAATTTTGGGTAAGAGAAGAGTGAAATACAAAAAGTATAAACCACAGCAGGAAAGAGTGGTCTTTTACCCAAAGGACATGAGCAAGGGTCATGGATGAGTTCTTGTCTTGTCATGGCTTGGAAGAACAGCAGCTGCAGACCGGATAATATAATAGGGATGTGGCTTGGAGGAGAGAGGCCTTAGCAGGCTATCCCTGGTCCTGGGTCACATTTAGCTGTCAAGGTAGCCCCTAACAGAGAGTATGACTTCTCTTTTCCTGGTGAATGAATGAATTGTTGGTGAAAGAGGTAGTCAGACTGCCAACAGAATAGCAGTAAATAACCAGATGGGTCACTGCCACGTGCCTGGCATTCTTAGCTGAGGGGCACTTATGTAACCAAAAGAAGAAACGTATAAACAGCAAGTCCCAGAACTGCATGTTCAAATGTATGTAAAATGAATAAACAAGGCAAATATCTAAATTTCTAAACGAGTTTGTCAGTTTTTCATTGTTGCAGAAAAGTCAGCAGCTTCCAGTGAAACAACTTTGAAAACCCAACATATATTCATTTATGTGCTTAAAATTTAACTTGGGTGTTGAACTTGTGAGCTGAGTATTCTCAATTTTGTATCTTTTCAGCTGATGTAGACTGAAATTTTGTTTGTTTTATTTTAGTATTTTATTTCATTGTTGGAAAAATGAGTCTGTGACCAAAGAGGACGTGTAATTTTGACTATATTACACTGATCATAAATGTCAGAGAGAATATTCCCATCCTAGTACATGCCTATTAAATCACATGGTAAATTATAAAGTTGAGTTCCACCACAGATGGTAGAAGACATCCACTATCTCATCTAGATAGTGTTCAGCTTGTAAGAGCATTCAGGTTTTCTTCAATGCATTTCTTGATTTCTTCTACAGTAAAGCTTGACTTGTATTTTTAGGAAGACTGCAAAGTTATGTTACCAAATATGCAGAAAGCATTTTGATACCTTCAGGGAGCACAAAGCACAGCTCTTATTGGAAAAAAAAAAAAAAAGTCTTATTGAAATAAAGTGCTTGTATGTTGATCTTCAAAATTTCAATCAGTTCAAGCAAAAAGTTTCTCTTTGTTTTTTTAATTAATATCTTGAATATACATGACTGATTTATATCTTGGTAATAAAATTTTAAGCTGAGGAAAGTAAACGCAAGAAAAAATAATTAAATTTGACAAGTGTCAAGCAACTCAAAATTGCACTGGGACATAGTTACATCTGGTAATATTCCCTCAAGACATTCTGAATTTAGAGTGGGAGATGTTTTTGCTAAATACTGCAAGAGTTTAAGAAGAAGAAGAAAACACATTTCAGCAAATAGGTGTATCTGAGTGTCATTCTTTTGGCTGGGATAGAGTTAATTTTCTTCACAGAGGCTTGTATGATGCTGTGTTTTGGATTTAGGATGAGAATAATGCTGATAACACACTGAAGTTTTAGTTGTTGCTGAGCAGTGCTTACATAGAGTCAAGGACTTTTCAGCTTCTCGTGCTGTCCTGCCAGCGCGGAGGCTGGGGGTGCACCAGGAGCTGGCAGGGGACACAGCCAGGATAGGTGACCCGGACTGGCCAAAGGGATATTCCATACCATATGGTGTCATGCCGAGCAATAAAAGCTGGGGTAAAGAAAGAGGAAGGGGGGGACATGAGGAGTGATGGAGTTTGTTTTCCCAAGAAACTGCCACGTGTGATGAGCCCTGCTTTCCTGGCAGTGGCTGAACACCTGACTGCCCATGGGAAGCAGTGAATGAATTCCTTGTTTTGGTTTGCTTGTGTGCGTGGCTTTTACTATACTTAGTAAACTGCCTTTATCGCAACCCATGAGTTCTCACACTTTTACTTTTCCAATTCTCTCCCCCATCCCACCTGGGGAAAGTGAGAGAGCAGCTGTGTGGTGCTGAGCTGCCTGCTGGGTTAAGCCATAGCACTGAGGCAGTTCTGTGAGAGTGCAATATATAGAAACTTCTAAAAAAAGCTGTTCTGTCTTTTCATTTCCTGGTATTGCTCAGATTAGGGAATGAAAACATAATTGTTTCATCCTACAAGGTTTGATTTATGAGAAAAATGTAGGTTTATAGGATGTACCAAGGCTGGTACTCAGATACTAAATTGAACTAAATATTGCTTAAAGTGAGTGAAGAGAATAATAATGTTCACAAAAACTAATGAAACCAACTATGTTTACATGACAAATATTCCAGAAAAATGTGAACTTGGTCTAGCAATGGTCTACATGCAGATTAAGAGCTTAACATTTCCAATATTGAAAAAAGAATTAGCGTGTTAGTTCAAGTAGTAGAAGTCTACGCTTGAATTACAAGGTCTTATTCCTGTGTATAATCCATCCCTCATGAAGCGTAAATGCTTTTTTTTCTTCATAAAATACTGTTTGAATTGAATTGTTTACCAGAAAATTCTATAAGACCGAATGTTTTCTTCCAAAGTTGTTCTAGTTCCACTCAAAATGATGAAGTTTCATGCACAAGTTTTTTGGTGAAAACTTTTTTCTGGGGGCATCAGAGTAGATGACTATGAAACTTCATTTGTCCATCAGACTTTCGGCTGTTCTTATTTTTTTCCCTCTCAGTATAAACCCAAACACTTTTAATTGACAGACAATATTCACAGTGAAGCCTGCTTAAAGTGTGCTTTGAGCAGTGTGGTATTGGCCATCTCTCCAGCTGGGTAGCAGCAGGAGGTCTTCAGCAGGTGTTATGAGAAGGATTTTAAGGTACTGTAAATCTTGCCATAAAAATGAAGACTTATCAGCAAGTGAGAAATGTGTACTCAAGTGTCTGTGACTTTAAAGTCACTGAGAATAAAATAAGTGATACTTAAGATTCATTATTCATGGAAGATTGAATTAGCCAAGCATGAACAAGCAGAGCCGTGTAGCTACTGCCTAGTATGACACAAATTCACTTAAGAAGCTATATGGAAAAAGTGGCATTAATTAATGACATGGTGGCATGTACTGCAACACCTTATTTCAGTTGGGCCAAGGCACAGGTCTGAAACAACCCGCCGAATTTTCTCTCAGTCTTGCCTAGGAGCTTGTGGACTGTCTACCACAACACGTTTTTAAGAACAGATTAGACAAATATTGACCCGGAGTGACATAGTTACACTCTGTCTTACACTGGGTGAAGGGACAACATAGCTGCTCCAGATTTGTTTTCTGCTTTTCAGCTTGGTCCGTGGATCTGCACCACAAGGCTCTGAGTGGGTTCTGGACAGCTTCCATGCTCAAGCACTCCAGAAATTTGTCTACTTATATCCTATGATGAACAAGCATGGATAGGTTTTCATAAGGATTAAAGGTACAAACATTTCTAAACCAAACTAGTTGAAAAAACAATTGAGACAGCTTTACTGGTGTGTGCTGTTTAACACCCCAGATAAGAAATAATTCCAAAAAATAGTCTATGCTGGACTAAAGAAAGCTTGCAAACATGAGCACTGTTGAAACTCCATTATTGTGTTACTGGTTAGGAGATTCATTGCTTTTTCATGCACGTTCTGGTGAAGCTGGGAAGTAACCAGCAGTCACTTGCTAAACATATTAGTGTTCTGCTTTTCTGATTATTTATTTTCTCTCCCATCTGTCCATATTTGTTCTTCTGCTGGAAAAACAATGTCCCTCTGGGCTCTGTCAAAACCTGCCATGTTCAAACACAGAAGCCAAAAGAGAAGAGATGGTGGTTTGTCCCCTCAGGCTGCCCCTTTTGACCCTAAGTAATGAGCCTAACATTATGGATATTAATGAACATTGAGAGAAGATGTGATGAGTCTTCCACTGAGTTAAAGGTAGCAGTAAGGGTATNTTCTCTGCCAGCTTGCTATAGTGCTTATTGCAAGAAAGGTAGAGGAGAATACCCAGGAGTGAAGTGTTGTAAACACCTAGTGTTGCAGAACAAGTCATTGACTGGATTGGAAGAATCATCCACACTCTGCCTGAAGAACGTCTCAAGCTGTAACCAAAATAAGAGCATTCTGTCTTTCAGAAGAGAGAGCACAAATATATATCTGAGTCTGGAAAAGACCCTGAAAAGAGCAAAGAAGGATCTTGTCATCATCAGGGACAAGTTATGCTGCCAGATTCC
>VXAL01001841.1:0-197197 GCA_013399475.1 Chauna torquata
TTTTGGGGGGGGCGGCACTTCGCCCTCCCCCTCCCTCCCGCCGCACCCCTTCCGCGCCACCGGGGGGGAGGCGAAGTTTCGGGGAAGTGCTGCCCCAGGTGGAGGTGGCGCAGCCGGAGCCCGGTGCGGAGCTGCGAGGGGATGCGGGGGGGTGGCCGGGCGCCCGGACCCTCCCGATCGCTACGTGGCTTTCTCCTGCCCTTCTCCCCGCCAAGCCCTTTGCCAAGGTGGGCATCCCCCGCCGGCATCCCCGCGGCAGCTCCCCGGGTGCTCGCCGGGTACCGCGGAGCCTCTCTCCCGGGGGTGCCGGGGTGCCTGCCTCGCCGCGCCGTGCCCGCTGCCGGTGCTCGGGAGAGGCTTTGGAGCGCAGCTCGACAAGGCCTTGTTGGCATCCTAGAGCTGGGGACCGGCTCCCCAGCTGGCGGCATGGCTTTCCCGGCGTCCCCAGGAGGAGCCGGGCTCCCCGCCGAGTTCCCCCGGTGCTGAGACAAAGCAGAGGCAGGCGGCAGGTGGGGAGCTTGTGCAGGGTGGGTGCGTGGCGAAGGCGCTGGGCGGGAGCCCCCGCTGCCCAAGGGGAGGACCCGGGCTCCCATCCCCAAGTGCATCCCAGCCGTGCCTCTGCTGCTCGGGCATCCCGGCCAGCATCGGGCTGGGCAGGGCGAGCATGAGGTGTCGGGCCAAAGGCCGGCTCGTCCCAGCGTGTGGCTGCCCTGCACGGGAGGGCTGCGTCCCAGCCAGCGAGGGGCCGGGTGGCTGCGGTGGGCCCCCCGGCTTTGCCAGACGGGCAGGCTGGGTGCTTGCTGCTGGCCTTGGGCGTGGAGGCGGTGGGAGCCGTGAGGACGGTGTTTGTCTGGAACATGGATGAGGCACCATTTATTAAGTTGGAGTTTTGGGAGATGACTCATGGGTTGGCCAGCTATACATCGTGATATTTACAATATGGGAGCTTGGCATAAATAGGACTATTTACGTTGCAGTGGAGAGCGCTAGCCAGCTATGCTATTCAAATGAGCCCAATATGTTTTTAATTATGGGGGGGGGGGGATGAGCATGTTTGTGGGAGCATATGTGTCCACGTATGGCCTGATCAGCCCGCCGCATTGACACTTACAACGGCGTTTGTGCTTGGCCAGCGGGCCCGGGAAGGCTTGGCCGTGCCAAGCTGACACCGCTGACTACGGCTGGGGAGGGAGCCATGTGCCTCGTGCGGGAACGGGGTGACACATCAGAGGTGATGCCGGGCGCTGTGGGGGTCGTTTCTGGCCCCGGGGCTGCTGTGTGCTTACTTGAAGACGTGAGGAGCGTGGGTGACCTTCCCACCGCCATGGCAGGAGCAGCGGGGCTGGGTGCACGAGTGCTTGTTCTGAGGGATGGGGAATAGATGTCTGGGGGCAAGGGGGCTACCAGCGCTGGCAGGGGGGTTTTGCCAGCCCTGGAGATGATCACCATAAGGTGTGTTCCCCCAGGGATGGGGATGCTGTGGGGAGTGGGCTGGCGGTGCCCTGGTGGTGCTTCTGAGCCAGGCTCCAGCAGTCATCCCCATCTGGGGCTGAATGCCTTGTTCAAGGTTCAGCGGGGTCCTCCCTCTGCCCCCACTGTTGCCTTTGGCCATGTTGTGTGTGTCTTTGGGTTGTGGCGGTCGCTCGCAGCACTGGCGTGGGCAGCCAGCTACCGTGTCCTAGCCTTTCTCGCCTTGCAAAGCCTCCTGGCGAGCTAGCGAGGCAAAAGAGCATGGGATGCAGCTCCCTGGGTGCACCTCTGCTCCTTCCTTCCCGCTGGGAGCTGCAATTTCAGGCAGTGGCGCATCCGGACGCTCCCCTCTGTGCTCAGGCAGGGTGTCCATCTGCATTTCCTGATGCCCTGAGCCCTGTTGGTGCAGGCAGACTGACCCAACGGGGGCTGGCGACCAAGGAGATGGTGGCTGGACCCCGCTGGGCACCTCCATGGTTGCAGTGCCCCTTGTGCTGCTGTCGCTGGCCCTGGCACATTCACCACTATGTCCAGGGCCAAAATGGGGAGAGTAGGGCTCATTCAGGGAAAAATGAGTTCTGGTTATTTGCCCAGGGAACCTGCCTCCTGAGTCCTGTTTTCAGCTCTGCTACAGAGCTTTTATGTAATGCTGGTAATTTCACTTGTCTCCTCTGTGCCTCAGTTTTCCTAATTACAAGGCGTAAAATAATACGAGCGTCTCTCCCAAGGGAGCTGCGAGGTTTTGTTAATGAACATGACAAAGTGCTTTGGGATCCGTGGTTGAAAGTGCAGTGAGAATACAGTCTTAGTCAGTGTGTGTGTGTGTGGTGTTTATTTATCTACATGCTTTATATTTCTCTGTACACTATATATTCACTTGCATTTAACAAACCTTAATTAGAAACAAAGCCGATAGGGAAGGAAATATAAACAGGAGTGTGCATGAAAATTGGAAGTTGATTACTCGCTGGCCAGCAGAATGCGTGTCTCAGGCTCAGGAGGAAAGGCTGTTTGGTTAAAAACGACTCTGTTAAAAGGAAATGTGAAAAGAACGTAAAACATAAATCAATATGGAAAACAGGGAGGTGGATGACAATGTACATAAAGCAGAGGTTAAGAATTGCATACAGTTGTTAAGGCAATTGCAAGGTAACGTATCTGTGGCTGAGAAAGTTCAGGCTTATAAAAGGAAAGGTTTTTTTTGTGTTTTTTTTTTTTGTGTTTTTTTTTTTTTTTGTTTTTTGTTTTTGTTTTAAAAAGAAAGTCAAGAACAAAGGAGTCCTGAAAGGGTCTGGATCCCACACCAGTTGGTAACAGTACTGCTATCGCTAACGGCCTCTCTTTGTATTCCTGCTCGCGTATGCTGCTTGCATGGCATGGCATATCTGGAGTAGTGATACTTCCAAGGTATTTTGCGGGGGGAGCTGAGGATGGGAGTTATGTATTTCAAAATCAACACTCTAGCTAACTCACATGCAAGGGAAAAAATAAAGGCACTCTTCACCCCTTTGGAGTTAACTTTTCATAAACCTTGCAGTGCTGGCAAGTTTCCCGAGGGCTGGAGGAAAGCCAGCCATGTACCAAAAAATGTGAAGGGAGAAACGAGATGGCCCTAATATCTGTGAGGGCACAGCTAGCCTGGGAGCCGCACAGAGGCACCGGCGGCTGGGCTCGCGTGGGCTCTGCAGGACGGGCAGAAGCAGAGCTATAGCTGCATGCTGTGGGGTTGCTGAGCATCCTTCTGCTCCTGTGCCGGGCAGCCACTGCCCCGTGCCTGGCATCGGGCAGGGGGGAGGCTGGTGCGGGAGGGCCGTATGCTCTCATGGCAGCATCCCTGGGGTGCTGTGGCCGAGGTGCTGGGGAGGGCTGCAGCTGCGAACTCCTCTGCCCATCCTTTGAGCAAGCTGGAGGCAGGCCCTGCTTGTTTGTGCTTAATTTAATAATGTATTATAAAGTACATAATATGCATTATGTATTTATTGCGTTGCATACATGTGCATAATATATGGTGCATTGTGTTTAATGTGTGCTATAGCATACTGTAGTGTTAAAATACGGTTCCTCTCTTGTAGCCGTGTGGCCCAGGGGTGACTTGTTCGTGACCCGTTGCTGAGCACTTCCACCACCTCCTCCAGGCCCAGAGGCGGTGCAGGGGGATGTCAATTAACACTCAGTCTGTGCTTCAATTTGTCCGGTGCTGTCTCTGCTTCTGCTTCACGGTCTCGGTTGAGGAAGGCTTTGCCTATCTCTCCAGGGCTATGGGCCATGCTGGGGCAGTCGCTTTGACCCGGTGCCACAGGGGAAGGACGTCTGCCCGGGCTTTGCTGGGACTGTGGGAGCTGCGTGATGGTCCCAGCAATCTCACATGCTTTGGAGGGCTACACCAGGGCAGCCTCGAGCGGCAGGTCCTGCCATTTGGACACAGGAGCTGCTGTGCGTCTGTGGCAGGGCACACGTGCACACCTCTCCCCAGGTGGGAAGTCAATCAGGAAAACCTGGGAGCTGTTGAGAAGCTGATCCAGCTGACCTGTTTGAACCCCTGAGCAAACGCTGTCCTGAGACTAGGCTGCAAACAAATGTTTGAGAAATTGGACTGAGGTACGGAGCAGAAATCTTGATTTCAGGTCAGTCCTCTGCTCTGACACAAACCCCTGATACTGCCTCCACCCTGGCTCCGTTACCTTGGTTAATTTTTGACAAGATGCATTCCTTGGGCCCACCTGCCCTTTGCATTGCTGGGGCAGCCAGGATGAGAATTTTTGGAGACCAAATAAATTGGTGCCCAATTTACATACCCATCTAGCTGCAGTTGCAGGGGCCAGCAGATCTGCTTCTCCCGGGTGGGAGTGCTTGCTCGCAGTCCCTGCTGTGTTTCTAGATTCTCTGGCTGACACAAGCACAGAGAGTAGGTGTTGGAGGGAGATGCCATGGGGACATGGCATCTGGCCCACCAGCTCCTGGGGACACCCAGGGAGGGACTTAGCAGGCAACGGGGATGTGCCCGAGGGGTGTCGGTGCTGCCGCACCTCGGCTGTACCCCAAGGCTGGGAGCAGAGCTCCTCTTTGCCGATGTGCAGACGGGCAGAGGATCTGTCTGCACTAGTCGGTGGGCGGCCGCCATTTGTGTACACATACCTGAACTGGCTGTAAAGAGGGGTGGGCACCAGCGTAGCTGCGAAACCTGCCTGAGAAGCTGGGTAAATACTCGATGCTGAGATACGTCTCGGGCTCTCTGGTGAGTGAGGCTGAGCTCGAGTGCTTTTGTGCAAGTGCAGCCAGACTGGTGATAAATGAGAGCCTGAGTCCACTGCTCCTGCCCTAACATGCACCCGTGCCGACAGAGTGGCCATGCTGCTTGCATGTGAGCGGGGCTGTGGAAGTGGGTGTTTGTGCATGAACCTGTCTGGGAGCGGGCACAGGGTTCCCTTCTTGGAGAAAGTCCATTTTTACCAAGAAAGACCCAGTGATCTCCCATCCACTGGCTTCTGACTTGCCGAGACACAAGAGCAAAGCACGGCTGCCCGTTCCCTGTGTGAAAAACTCAGAGTAGAGGGAAGGGGGTAGGAGGGAGATCCTGGAAGGCAAAAGTTCAGCGGTTAGATAAGGGGGTAAAGATGGGGCCTCCCGTGATAACAAGCTGGCATACGCCCAGCAGCGTGTGCAGGCGGGACCAGCAGCGTCCCGGTGCTGCGGGGGGTGGTGGGGAGGGCTGCACGTCCAGGCACTCGGAGCGGGGATCCGCGGGGACGTGGCTCTTCTGGAGCCGGGAGGCAGCAGAGCCTGTGTCGCAAGGGTGCGAGGAAGGAGAGGTGCCCCAGGGGCTTGCAGGGATATGTCAATACCAGTATTTTATATTGATATCGGGTGTCTGGGGAATGTGCTGGACAGGAGGCAATTCGTACCAGGGTGCAGGAGCAGGGGCAGCTGCATGGGGCATGTCTGGCACTGGAGCTGAGCAGCAGGGAGATGAACGAGTAAGCAAGCGTCATGCCGTGCTGTGAGCCCCTCTCTGAAGTTCCATGCTTGGAGATGAAGGGAGCAGCATTAGATCTCTGTTACCCATCTGACCCGAGTCATGGCACTGAGTGCCAAATGTTAAGGGAGATTAAACAGGCTGCAAGGGCAGAAAACACAGCTATAATTGCAGATGGTACTTGCCTCCGTACAAACTGGGTAAATGTCACAAGGGGGTGTTATTCAGAAATTACAGTTTTAGTAACTGTGAATAATTGCAGCTCTTCAGAGAGCCCACGAGAGGAGGATCTCTTGATTTAGTCCCCAGCAGCACACACGATGTGGTGCAAGGCGTGAGACAGGCTCCATGGGAGTAACTGTACTGTAGCTCACTTTGGTCTCCAGGTGGGAAGGAGAAAGGGCTGGTGAACTCCAGAAGTTTGTAAAGCTTTATCAATTGGTCCAATAAATTATGTTCTTTTCACTTCAAGCCTTACCTTTCTCAGAGGCAGGCCATCGTATCCATAAAATCACCAGCACTTAAAAATATTGTACAGTAACATTTTAAGTCAGACAAGGGGAGTGGCATAAAAATGAAGAAGCTAGCTGAGGAGAGCAGCTAAAATAGAAAAATACTTGCATGTCATGTGGGAAATGATATTAAAACTCTGAATGTGTGTGCCTCTGTTTAAAGTATGAGTTTAAAAAGACAAAAAAACAGCCATCTTGATTAAAAGGCAAATTGAAGGAGGTCACCAGCAGTAAAAAGATGTTCCTCAGAAAACGGAAGTGATGTCTGAAAGAAGAAAATAGAAAAAGTCATAAACTATGGCACTGTGAATGTAAATCCATATATGGCAGGCTGAGAGGAGTTTGAAGAATAACTTATGAAAAGAAATGACCCCCCCAAATAAAACAGAAAAACACAGAATCAGGAAGTCAGAGAGGGCAAGGTTAAAAGTAATCAGAAAGGAGCACTTGAGGAGATGCGGAACAACTTAAATGGCCCCCCCAGAATGGCTGTGGCCGTGGGGGCTCTTGCAGAGGAGCTTTCCTCTGCAGGGCAGCACTGAGACTGCCCTGCACTGAAGTGTCGGCAGAGGAGGTCACATTTTATAGAGTAAATTGGGAAAATGGATATTGGGGCCACAGCAAACGGGACACACACACTTTAAGAAGCACTCCCTGGGTGATCTCGGCAACTCCAGAGCAGTAATTTTAGAGGAAGGGCTCTCTTATGGATTAAAATCTGCTTAAAGAAGGGGAAACAAAGAGTCATTTTTCCCAGTGGATGGGGGTCAGCGTGAGGCTTGTGCTGTGCAACGTATTTACAAATGCGCGAGAAAGGGGTGGGAACTCTAAGGCAAGAAAGTTTGCAGATTATACAAAATTATTCAGGATGGTAAAAACAACAGTTGTCTTTAAAATATTGTAAAAGGATCTCATGACACTGGATAACCAAGCTATAAAGTGGCAGATTAAATGTAGTCAGTGATGAATGAAAAGGGATTCACATGGAAAAAATTACCGTAAACCCATGCATGCACAGTGGCAGTCTTTAAATTACTTATTAGCATTTTAAGACAGAGATCTTAAAGTCATTGTGGATGGCTCTTTGAAAGCGTCGACTCAGAACTTGGAAAGGCTGGGAAAGGAGGAAGAAGATGGTTGTACAGGAGAGGTAGATGGACCCAAGGGAGGGACTTCCGGAAAGATGCAGCTTGTGGGGAGAGGGAGGTGTGTCAGAAGACACAGGAGGCATGAAGGAGGTGATGATGAAGCAGTGACGATTCTTTGTCATTTTTTTTCACTTGGCCTTGTGTTCTCAAGGGGCAGGTTTAAAACAAACAGAACCAAGCAGGTTTAAAACAAGATGTAGCGGAGGGCGGAGGCAGGAGGTCAGGGCAAAGCCCACTACTGCCTGTCCCAAGTCTGAGGGACATGAGGAAGCCCTCAGTGCTTGCCTGCAAAAAGCATCCTCTTCCCTGAGCGTCCATGGGTGCACTGCTGGAGGTGGCAGGGGAACCAGGAGGCCCTTTGGCTCAGCCTCGTGCGATGGATGAGGTACTTGAGTGGCATGCCAGGGAGAGGGCAGGGCTGGCAAGGCATCCTCTCCCGGCTCTACTGCGGGATGCCCATGCACAGAGGGGCCCCGCTGCTCTCTGTTTTCAGCTTGGCCCTCAAGACTGCCTGCAGCCACGAAGGCAAAGCGCAGGGGGTTCATGTCGCTCCGGTTCGATCATTGCTGTGGCCGTGATCGTGGACCTTCCTGTCCTCTGCATCTCCAAGCCTCACGCAGGGCTTGTCCTGCTGCTTGGGTCTCACCGTCCTTGCTGGGGAGCGTGGCCGGGGCTTCGGGGGCTCTGTGCAAGGTTTCCACAGCTGAAGCTGGCACTGAGCAGCATGGCACTGCCCTGGCGGGTTCCCTTTGGTGCCAGGCTTTGGACGTGCCCCTTAGCACCCAGGGCCTGCCTGGCCCAGGCCCAGCGCAGGGTGTGCCGCTGCGGCCGTTGATTTCGGCAGGGTGCCTGGGCAAGGCCAAGGTCCTCCGGAAAACAGCCGTTAGCACCCAACTTTGCCCTACTCGGCGTTTCAGAGGGCGAGGACTCCCGGGGATGCTCCCGCCACGGGGGTACGGGAGGCATTAACCTCTGCCTGGGGCCTGCTGGGGGGTGCGGGCCGGGGGGGCCGGTGGCGGTGGCGGGGCTGTGGTGGGGCTGGGCTCTCTGCTGCAGGAGGAGCCGGGCCTCAGGGCGGCCACTGCCGTCCGTAGAGCCCTGCTGCGGGGGCCGTGCTCCCGGGGGAGCGGGAACCCCGGCAGCACCAGGGCCCGGTCCTGGTCCCACAGGCCAGGGGTGGTGAGGGCGGCCGGGCGTGTGAACATCTCCAAGGTGGAGGGGACGCCTTGAACTGCGCGGGCTCGTGCTCTGAGGGCCAGACAAAGGGAACAATGGACTCGGCGGCCGGGCTCCTGGGCTGCTTGTGGCTGGCTGCCGAGCCTGTGGGGTGGGAGAGGAGGGGGTGGCTGTCGGGCAGGCCGTGAAGCACTCGTCTTCCCTCTGCTCACACCCAGGCTTTGAGGATCCCAGGGCACCCAGACTGCAGTGGACTGCAGGAGAAACCGTGTTCCAGGGGACCTCCAGGCGAGGGTTATCCCATGACGAGCAGCTCGCTGCCTGCACCCAGCCTGGCAGCCTGAAATGAGCCCCAGTCCGTGCGAGGTGTCACCCCAGCTCCCAAAGCACATCTCTGAATTGCGAGGGCCCTGTGCAGGGCACTGGACAGCTGCTGAGATGCAGGAGGCTTCATAGTGAGAGCCCAGGTCTGGGCTTGGCTTGGGCAGGATGGGAACTCGCCTCTCGGGCTGCAAGTCCTTGCCGTGGCTTGGAGAGGCCCTTGTTGGGGGGCTCCTGCAGCGCTCCTCTGCTCGTGGTGCATCTGCATGTAGTGAGGCAGAGGAGGGGGACAGCTGTGGGGGCGAGGAGGGTCGAGCAGGGGCTGGACTCTTTGGACCGCCTGTCCAGACCCTCTGAGTTTGAACAACTTTAGTGGAGGGATGCAGATGAGGGAAGACATCTCCGTTCTCTACAGCACTGATGTGTGGGGGTCATGGGAGGCCTGCTGTGGAAGGGAAGCTTCAGATGCATGGCTGTGTGGCAGTGCAGGTTCTTCTTATCCCAGAGTCTCCTGGGGCAAGGGAAGACTGATTGGAGCACTCTGCCTTGGAGCTGGGTGGTCTTTGGTTTCCAGAGGAGATCCTGCTTTTGGGTGTCTGCTCTGTCTGCCTTTCTGAGCCTCCCTGTTTGCACAGGGTGGCCACTGAACTGAAATCCTTTGGCTTTGGCTTGGGTTGCTTGCTGAGACTAGAGAGTTGAGCATGATGTCTCTGAGACCTAGGCAGGAATGGCCTGTTCAGGTGCCTCCAGATTTGTGGTTGGTTTTGCCTGAGACTCGTGCATGCATCCTTCCAGGCCCATGTCTGCCTGGATCCACTGTTGTCTGTTCCCTCAAGGCGTGGGCCAGTGGCTGGTGCTCCTAGGAAGGAGACGGTGACATCCTTCATTGCTGCTGGCTCCTGCGACTCTGCAGCTATTTCTCCCGGGGTATGGATAAGGTGCTGCCTCTGGGAATTTGGCCTCAAGCCTTTATCTCATGAGACGCGTCTCTGTCTTGCAAGCTCAGCTTCTGGGGTAACGGAGCTTATACATGCTACAGCAGGTTTTCAGGGGTATGCTAGCAAAAAGTCCCTCGTGTTTGTGTCCAGTGTCTGAGTTCTGTGGTGAGCTGTGTTAGGTGGGGGTGATGTGAATCACCAGTCTGACTGAGACAGATGGCTTGGTCCCAGAGACATACCTGAAGATTACACTTTCATCTTGTATCTGCTGTCTGTTCTGAGGATGGATCCAAATAAGCTGTTTATGATCTTGAATAAGAGCTAGGAGTGCTCTGGTCTGACAAATACATGTGTAGCTCCTGTGCACCAAAATGCAAACGGCCCAAGTATGATAGAAAATCACAATCTCCTGAAGATCAGGATTGGGCCACCTACATGAGATGGTTGCAGCAGAGGGGTTCTTGACGCACGAGGCATGAAGAGAAGCTCCAGAGCAGCATGGGAGAGGTTTGTGTGTAGGTGCAGGCCTGCAAGCTGGCCAGCCAGTCTCCCCAGCCTGTGCACACCACATGGTTGGGTGTGAGATAGGCTGGAACACATGAGGGGTCACATCTTGCTGTGTAGAGGTTACAGTCGCATTTTATGATTTGCTTTGCTTGTAATCCTGTTTCCAGGCTCCACAACTGTAACTCGGAAACCTTTACCATGAGCCTCACTTAATAAATCTTTGCCTTGTTTTACTTTTAAGCCTGTCTGGTATCAGGGGACAAAGTGAGCAGGAGAGATGTGTGAACTGGGGGCAGTGCGGATGAAATAAAACAAGGTGTACGATCTGGCTGGAACCCGCTGCCTGCAGAGAGAGGGGGCTGGCCAGGCTGCAGAGAGTTAATTGTGGTATGCCAGCTTTGGGGAAAGCATTTCCTGCGGCATGTCTCTCCTGCAGGATCCTGCTGTCTCTGAGGTTGCTTGTGGAGCACCCTGCGAGCTGCGCACTCGCCTCTGCAGAGCGCAGGTGGCTGATCACCAGTTTTGTGCCTGTTTCCAGCCTTTGTATGCACGCCCCAGCTCGCAAGCTGCATGCGTGCACACCGAGATAGCACCTGCATGCTGAGTGCGGGCAGACACATGGCTTGCTTAGCTCCAGGAGGAAAAGCAACCTGGTGATTTCTGTCTTGTGGAGGAGGAGCAGAGAGCGGTCGGTGCCTGATCTGGACATGGGGCTGGGCTGGGGAATGGCTGGCACGCACATCTCCCTGCCGCTGAGCCTGGTGGCAGGTTGTTGGTTGCACGGTGCTGAAGCGTGCGGGGCAGCGGGAGAGGGACGCCCGTCCCTCGGTGTGCATGTGCCTGGCACGGGATGTGGAGCTGTGGCAGCATGGGACAGCTCAGGGCAGGCAGCGCAGAGCGGCCCCACCACCAGTCCAAGGGGCAGTTTCCAGCCAGGCTGAGTGGTGTGGCGGGACAGGCAGAGCTTGGAGTTGCCCTGTCCTTGCAGACGCTGGGACAAAGCCTCACGCGTCTTACCTAACTTGCGGAGCACTTAGCCCCCGTGTAACTGGGGCCCTCTGGGCTTCTCCTGTCTTTGCCACATGTTAGCACTGCTTTGGAGGCTTGGAAGGGATAAATACAGAAGTGTGCATGATGCCGTGTGGAAATCCCTTGACAGCAGACACATAGCAGAGCAGCAGGGGCACTGGCATGGGTTGCAGGAGCAGGCTGTGCCAACTGCTCTGAAGGGGAAGGGGTGCCGAGTGCCTCTAGGACTTGCTGTGTCTGTCTGCTCTGCCTTCTGAGAACCTCAAAGAGAGTCCTGCGTCGTGTCCTCGGACAGATGCAGAGCAGTCAGGAGCAAGGTGGGCACAGGAAAGGTGCTAATTAGGCTGTTGGCAGCATTAGTAGGGGTTGGTGTCTGGCTAGTGGGAAGTGTTGAACAGGCAGTGCAGGGTCTGCTCTGTGTTGCTCTCAGCGTAAATCTCCAGGCAGCAGCAGCTATCAAGTCTGTGGGTGGGACAAAGCCAGCTCATGTGTGTGATGGAGCCATTCTGGCGCGGTTGGGTGCTGCTCCAAGACCACCTGTGGCAGCTGGGTGACAGTCAGCGATGTGGCATGGGTGGCCAGATCTGCTCTGAGCATCTCCTAATGATGGGGAGATGCCTGCTTCAGGTCACTGTGCTGCTGCTGCACAGAGCAGCACCTGGTTTTCTCCTCATCCTGGCACCTCACCTTTCTTTCACCAAGGCTGTAGAAGAGACAGAGAGCAGAGGGGGAACGAGCCTGCCTGGCAGAGAAGTTGCTAAAGATGCTTTTTTTTTTTTTTGTCTGATGTCAAACTCTGTGCCTTCAGATTGAATAGCTGCCATGAGATTTTGCTGTGACTGACACCTGTTCTGGCTGGAGAGCGACAGCTTTTGATAAACACAGATCCTCTGGAAAAGCTGAATTTACTGGCAGCTGCTCGCATTTGTCGTCTGGGTCTCTGTGCCTGGGTCTGGCTGATGAAGCCCTTGTGCTGTGCCGGGAGGTTGCCAATGCTCCTCCTTGTGTGGCTGGGAAGGTCTTGCGGGCTCCACTGGTTTAAGCTGCGGGCAGGTGCAGATGTGTGCAAGGAAGACTTTGCTGGGGAGTGAGCCCAAGCTGGTCCCTCTGGGCGGAGCCCTGGGGCTGAGCAAGCGGCTATCCCCATCCTGGTGGGACATGGCTCATGGGTGCCACATTATGCACAGGGGGCAAATGGGTATGTGCCAAAAGCTTACCATTATGGCTTGTCCCCACTCTTTCCTTTCATCACTCAGCATTGCAGAAGCTCATCCCTGCCTAGACACGGGCCTGAGGGTGATAGGACGGTGAAGGACAGCCTTTCTGGGCTTGGCCCCATGGTGCTGCTTTGCTGCTCCCTGTTGCTGTGCATCTCTGTGGAGGTGTCTGCTTAAGAGGAGGTGAGGGCGTGTGGGTGGCTTTGCATTTTGGACTCCTTCCTGGAAAGCAAGGGGTGCATGGGGGACGCGGCCAGGGGCTGCAGTAGGTTTGGGAGTGGTATGTTTGAGGAATAACTCGTGCCAAAGAGGGACCGATGGAGCCTGTGCTTCCCTGTGGCATGCCAGGTGGGGTGGCAGGGGCTGCCAATGTGGTCTTGTGCCAGCGGAAGTGAAGCAGGTCACCTTTAAGTAGAAGTCTTGCCCTGTAATTTGGGTGGCCTAAATATGACCTGAGCTCCTGTTTGTGGGTGCTGAGCCCTTGGAAAGCTGACCTGGCATTTTACTGTGTTTGGGAGGTCCTTGGTGTGTGGGCTTATACAGGGAAAAGGGAAAATACAGGATTTACTTGGCGGCTTGGGTCTCCTGCCGAGGTCAGCCCTGGGTGTGTCGTCCATCGGCCTTGAATTGCTTGGTGGCCAGAGGTGCTGAGAGGGGCTGGACCTTGCTGTTGGTCTCCTGGGTGTGCCGGCAGGGATCCCTGAGCTGTGGTGGTGTGCTGGCCTGTCCCCATCATGTCCCCCAGTGGTGTGGCTGGCTCTGCAGGGGCACAGTCTCCTCCGTTAGGCTCTCCTTGGTGTCTGGGTGGTGCCGTGTCTCTCTTGGCCACAAATGAGTTTGGGCGTGCAAGAGCGGAGTGGGTGAGCAGCCCCAGATGTCTGAAGGTTCTCCCTCCTGCTGCTGGCTTTCCCCTCCTGTCTTTCCTCATCAGAGGACATCTCCGCTTCCTTGACCAGGGTGCCTGACAGTGCCCGGCTGCAGGCTCCTGCCAGGGCTACGTCCTCCCCGGCACCACGTGGGTCTTCGTAGCTGACAGGTTGTCCCTTGTCATGTCTCATCTTCCTCCAGGGGGCTGAACACACTGGATGGATTTCCATCAAAGCTGTCATCTCACTGCATGCTGTATGTCCGGGGGTCCAGGCTGAGTGCATTGCTGGAGGAAGAAACCACACAGATGCTAATGGCACCAGGTGATAGCATCAGAAAGCACTCCCCAGCCTCCTCCCTTTGGCTACAGGAATGTGCTGCAGGCTTGCGCTGGGCTAAAATAAAACTGCTGGCACAGTCCCATCCCACATAAAGAGACCGGCTGTGCAATGAGGGACACGTCCCTCTTCTGGCTGGTACGGCTGGGGATGTTCAAGGCAGGGTTTCTGAGGTGACGATGGCTTTCATTTGGTTATGACCTTGCAGAAAAAGGGTTTGACATCAGTATGATGGTAGTCTTCAGCGCTTGGCGCTCCAGAGTTTTAACTCTGAATGGCCACCTTGCATGGTTGTGGGTCAATAGAAGCTTTGGGATCCCACCTGGTGGGCAACAGGTGTTTGGTGGTCCTGAGGGAGATGACACACCATACAAGGGAGCCTTAGCTGGGTATTGTGAGGGCAACCAAACTGACGGGTGAGTCAACAAAACAAACAAAAAATGTCTTTGTTCTGTTTCAGTTCTGTAACAATAAAATGAAACAAACATGTTCAAATTGCCTGAAGATGCTGGTTCAGTGTCTGCTGGATCTTGTACATTCTGCTTTCTGAAATCTCACCCACCAGCCGCGCTGAGGTGGACCCTACTTGTCTGATGTCGAGTGGTCCCGCTCCCCACGCCCCTGGGGACGCGTGGAAGGCTCAGGCCATGTACGATGCGTGATGGCAGAGGGGGGTAAGCTGAGGGGTCTGCATGGCCTGCCCTTGCCTCCTACCTTTTTCCCCATTCCTGCTAAGCTGAGGGTCTATGGGGGGGCTTTGCTTCACCGTACAAGCCTGTCCCCTGGGGAGGGTTTGGGGGCTGCGAGCTCTCCCTGGTGCAGCGGCTGGTCTTAGAAACCCCGGGTCTGCGTTTTCCTCTGGGTCCAGCAGATGCTGGTAATGGGGCTGGGGCCTGGCGGGACTGCAGAGCTCAGTACAGAAATGCTTCTGCATCAGTCACTGGTACTCTGTGCTGAGCCTGGGCACCCTGCTGAATGTCTCCTCCCTAATTTTTATTTCCTTCTCAGACAGTCAAATTAGGGTATCTTGGGGTTGGTTTGTCCCTGGCAGGCAGGGAGACCACCACCTCTGCTCCGGCAGAAGCGCTGGGCCAAGGGGCAGCCTGTTCAAGACAGCAGGAACACGCAACTCGGATCATCTCATCTTTGTGTGAGATTGGCTCAAAAGGAAGCATTCTAATCTGTCAGAAAATATTGCTGTTGGATTTAATTGGTATCTTAGGAGAGTGATGGAGGGCCCTGTGCTGGTCCTGGGACTGCTGCTGGGAGAGAAGGACACTGAAGCCCCTGGGGCACTGCCTAGTGCACATTTTTGCATGAGCAGTTGCCATCTCCTGTATCCAGTTTCTGGGACCCAGAATGAGCCCTTGTGGGGTGATCATCCATTGACTGGCTGCAGCAGGGGTAAATGTTTGCTTCAGATCAGCACGGGGACTGCCACGTTGCTTTTTTTTTGGCCTCTTAAGACAGCGAAGCCTGTTGGAGGTCCGAGTGGTGATGGCCCGCGGCAGGGCTTGCAGGAGCAGCCGTGTCACTGATACAGCAGCAGGGCCCAGCGGGCTTTAGTGCTTGGAATAGTTTTGCCGCTTGCATTTGCAGGGCTCCGACAGGGATGAGACTTTCTGGTCTCCATGGTTTTATGTGCCATGGGACTGTGCCAACAGTTTAATCACAGCTGAACCCTCATAGAGCAGCATAAAAAATGTTGTAGTTGGGATTAGGTTACCCATCCTTCCTATAAAAGACTCTATAAACAGTCCATCAAGCCCAAGAATTCCTCTGTTGGCTGTGAGGTCCTTTGCTCTTAATGGGTCTGGCATTTGCTTTGACTAAGTCTTTTGGCGAGGGGGAGGAGGCACTGCTTTAAAGGAGCCCCCAAAGAATGGCTTTCTGCTTGCATTAGTGGGGGAACCCAACTGGGCTGACTTGGCAGAGGCGGTGTTGGATGTCAGTAGATCTGGCTGGGGAGGCAGGGGGTAAGAGGCAGTGGTGACAAGCCCAGAAGGCACTGACAGCAGCAGCTGCTCTATCCCTATTGCTAAGGGATTTTTCAGGATGGATTTCCCATTTGCTGGGGCACGAGGGAGTGCTGCCTATCCTTGGGGTGGGCAAGGGCCTGAGAATTTCCCTTTCCCATCTTCCAGCACACCTCCAACCAGTCTTGTCTCTGTTGTAGTTTGAGCATGTTCCCGAAAGCTCTTGAAAATCCTAAAGCTCAGGCTGGGCACCGAGTGGTCTCTTTCTAGCCATGGGTGCATTCCTACCACCACGTTCACGTGTAATGCCTGCCACTGAAGAGCCCCCAGTTTAATAGCACTTGTGAGACTTTCTTAGGGTGCTTTGGGCATTGTTTTTCACCCCTTCCGGAGCCACGAGCAGGTAACAGATGAATGCATGTGGTGCCAAGGATGTTCCCCCTGTCCCAGCTGCTGCATCCTTGTGCCAGGACTATGCACACCTCAGTTGTGTCTTGGGGTACTCACCTGTGTGTCAGAAACCATGTAGGTGCTCCTGCATGGCACGGTCATCTTCTATTTCCTGGAAGGGAAACCCCCTTTTTAAAACCATGATCATACTCCTGCTCTTGGAGCAATGGAAAGGAAGGAAGAGTGAAATCCTGAGCATCTCCTGAGTAGTCTCTTGTCCTTATGGCTGAGAAACAGCCTGGGGTGTCAGCTGTGGTCTCCTCTGGGTCCACTTTTCCAGGTAGTTGTACGGGGGGAGCCCCAGAGATAAAACTCCATGTGTTAAAGAAAATGCGCTCGTTTACATGCCCAGCCATAGCCCTAATCCATCACGCTCCCAACGAGGGCCCTGACTGTGACGTCAGTCCTGTTGCGGGCACCTGCCTGCTTGGACGAGGACCGAGGCGGTCCTCTTGTTTCATGCACAGAGAATGTCTGTCGGGTGGGAACATCTTCTGCCCTGCTGTGCCAGAACCGGGCAGGGGGTGGGGGCGTTCAGGGAGGAGCTGAGCTCCAGGGCTGTCCCCGGCTCACTGTCACGGAGTCACTTGGGCCATCTGGAGTTTTTCCTGGCTTGTGCTTATATCTGCTGACCCACACCAGCAGTTGCTTTGGGGGTGTCTGCTGGAGGAGCCCAGGCTTTCCAAGGCTTTTCCCGACATAGTTTGAATTATTTTAAGGATTGTGCCCCTGCCCCCAACTTTCCTTAGAGGGTGATTTGATGAGTTTGATCACCAGAACAAAAATAGGTTTTCTAATGTAAGCTGTTAGCAAGACCCCCTCACGTAGTATCCTGCAGAGGGCAATTCAGTCAACCTGTCTAGGATGGCAATTTTAGATCTTCTGGCTTGTCCTCAGAGGTCCATCTCTCTCTGTCATTACTATCTGTAGAAAATTAACAACTACATTAAAGCAAAAGCATTATTTTTCCATATGGCTAACGTCAGGGGAGGTGAATCCCACATCCTTTACCTGAGGATGCTGCACGAGTCTGGGAGACCATTAGGTACTTCAGCATCAGTTTCCTTCATCCCTCTCCAGCTTGCTAACTGAAAGATGAAAAGGAACCTGGGGCTGGATCCTGCCAAGCCCACTGAGGTCTGTGGGGGCTGGCAGCACTGGGAACTGTTACTTGAAACCTGCCAGCTAATCAACTCTTAATCCCTTTAGCGTGTTTTCGGCGATATGGAGTAGTGCTGCTTTGTACGCCCAGGCAACGGCTCGCCTGTCGCTGGCACGGCTGACTCCGCTTCCCCGTGCTGCCGTCACGCCTTCTGGTTTCAGTAGTCAGAAAGCCTCTTGCATGTACACGGTTACTCTTACCAATCAAACTTGTAATCTCAGTGAAGAATGAAATCAGATTTGTTTGACAAGACGTGTTTCCTGTAGAAGTATGTTGACTGGTGCTAATTATACTCCTGTTCTTTAATTCTTTATGATTTGAATTACATCAGCATTTTCATTATTTTCCCAGAAGTGATTTCAGGCTAAGCGAGACCTTGAATGCTTACGATTTCACTGCATTATAATCATAGTGCATCTACTAAACTTGATCCTTCTCGTGCACTGAGATGCTTCTGTAGTATTGTCTTCAAGGACTTACCAGCTTTCCTTAACTCTTTTTCTCCCGGGCAGCCTTTCATGGAGTCTTACTTGCTAATTCTTGAAGCCGGATGAGTCTGTCACTGTGAAGTGTTTGATTTTTTTTTTTTTTTCCAGTTCTCTCTCTCCCAGTTCCAGTCCCTGAAGTATTAAGAGCTCTGATAGTTCTCAGTCACAAGTTGTCCCCTGCCTTGTGTTCTCCACTGACTGGTGAGGCTCATGGGTCTGCACCATCTTTTCCTCACACTGCTGTTGCAAGTGGCCAAGATCTTTTTGAAGTCTCCTCCTGCCTTCCAGAGTGCTTCTGGGCTCATCTCTCCTCCTCTTGGCAAAGGAGACAGGGATGCTGTCTGGAAGCACAGAACTGGAAAGAGCTGTGTAGGTTTGCTCCACTGCCCAGTTATTCATACCAGTACTAGAGCGAGTCTTTGGAGCTTTCTTGTGGTTTTCTGCCAATTTGATGTTAATGCTGGTCCCAGAATTTAATTTTTCAAGCTATTGTAGAGGTGTCTTACAGGAATTTCATGTGGCCATGGTTTCTTGGGCTTGTTTATGAAAGTGTCATATCGGAAATGCCCAGAAATGAAAATAAATGATGGCTGTGAGAAGTCATAGCTCCACAAGGCACCTTGTCCATGTAGAAATGAGCTGAGTTGTTTGGTCACTGCGTGGTCTTGCTGCATTTGTTCAGGTTGTGGCCAAAGGCTTAGTTATTTTCAAGATGCTTGCAAGTGGCATGTGTGATTTTTAAGAGAATTATAGCCAAACAGTCCCTAGGTCATTAGTTATGTACGAGCTAAGGAATCCTTCTGCTAACGGGAAGAAGCAGTCCTGTCCTCCAGAGGGGCTCTGGAAATAAAATCCTACTGTCCTAATAAACACATAGGCTGGCTGGCCATGGACATCTTTTACAAACTGTTACAAAGAAGCAAGGGAAACTCTGATTGCATGTAAAGCAAAAAAAAAAAAAAAANTAAAAAAAAAAAAAAAAAAAAAAAAAAAAGAAAACCACCCTGAAAGTGGTGCAGCACTGAAAGGTGGCAGGATCTCCGTCCTTGGGCATTTTCAGTGCCCAGATGGACAAGACCCTTAGGAACTTGATCTGGCCCAGCTGAGAGTAGAAGAATGAACTAAAAATTCTCCAAACACCTTTTGTTCTCTGTTTCTATGAACTCTGAAATTATTAATTAGCATTTTGCATATGTGCTTACTAAAACAACACAGCTTTTTCCTCATTCAGCCATGCCAGATACAGGTTTTCTATAGGTTTTTCTTATTAACTTGCTTCATTTCATGCCAGTCACGATAAAATCTGGGTCGCCTGCTTAGTCTTCTTCCGTTTCTCATGTGTTGCCTTTGTATGTGCAGTCTTCACCAGCATTTTGTTACTCTTAGGTTGGTTTTGGTTGTTTTCTTCCTAGATTGTCAAAATATAGCCTTAAAAACAAAAAAAAAGTTGTATAAACTTTTCTTTGAAAACCCCTCTGATTTTCATTTGTGTTATTTTGCTCCTGCTTCCTGGTTGACTCTGCCCGGAAATATTCAGAGATTTGGGAAATTAATGCATTTGGAGCATCGGGCAAAGCCGTTTCAGGTTTGGCCTGTCCTCCCTTTGGCCAATGCAGGCTGTGATCACCAGTGCCGGTGCAATTACTTGCTTCCAATCCAGTGATTCAGCCCTCTTTCTGCATCATTATGAGGTACAAAATTGTAGACCTCGGGGTCTTTAATGCACTTTGTGCATTAAAATTATGTAATGAGCCTGTCCTCACCGATTGCGGGGCATGCCGTATTGTAATTATGACAGATATTGACAGGTATCGAAGACAGTAGTGTTTCAACGCAGTGTGAGAAGCAGAGATCTGGTGGTGAGAGCTGGGTTGTTGGCTCTATGTCCACTACGTGTTGGCTTTCCATCATATGTTGTTTCCCCATTTCAAATCTCGAGCATATTTGTGATTTATACTGGTGTGATGGTGGCTCAGCTGAGCCAGTGCAAACTGAGGTGTCTTCTCCAGTATCCTTTTTGGATTAACTGCTCTGTGATGAATTAACAGTGTGGACTAGTTCTAGTCTTAGCTCTGGATGATTGGCACATGTGGTGGTTTCACACCAATGGCTAGCTAAACTCTCCCACTCCCCCTCCTCAAAGGAACAGGGGGAGAAAATAGGATGAGAAAGGGCTCATGAGTTGAGATGAGGACAGGGAGATCACTCACCAATTACTGTCATGGGCAAAACAGACTCAGCATAGGGAGTTTAATATAATTTATTGCCTGTTGATAACAGACTAGAGCTGTGAGAACTCAAAGCAAACTAAAACCACCTTCCCCCCATCCACCCTCTCTCACCTCCTCCCCCCAAGCAGCGCAGGGGAACGGGGAGTGGGGGCTGCGGTCAGTGCAGAACACTTGGTCATCTGCTGCTCCATCGCGGTCGCTCTCTGCCCCTGCCCCAGTGTGGGGTCCCTCCCACGGGATGCCATCCTTCCCGAACGGATCTTGCGTGGGCTTCCCACAGGCTGTAGCTCTTCAAGAACTGCTCCCATATGGGTCCGTACCACGGGGTCCATCCTTCAGGATCAAAATGCTCCAGCACGGGTCCCCCATGGGTGGCAGCTCCCACCGGACCACCTGCTCCTGCATGAGCTCCTCTCCATGGGCTGCAGCTCCAGCCTGCAGTCTGCTCCTGGGGGGCTCTCCATGGGCTGCAGCCTCCTTCAGGCCAGATTCACCTGCTCCACCATGGTCTCCTCCACGGGCTGCAGCGTGGAAATCTGCTCCACCATGGTACCCCATGGGCTGCAGGGGAACTTCTGCTCCGGTACCTGGAGCACCTCCTGCCTCCTTCTGCACTGACCTCGGAGTCTGCAGGATTCTTTCTCTCTCAGTTGCTCACTCCTCTCTCCCAGCTGCTGTTGCACAGCAGGTTTTTTTTTTCCCTTTTTCCAATGTGCTCTCGCAGAGGCACAACCAGCGTCGCTCGTCAGCTCTGGCCAGCAGTGGGTCCATTTTGGAGCCGGCTGGAGCTGGCTCTTCTCTAACGTGGGGCCGTTGCTGGGCTCTGCTCACATCCACCAAAACCTTGCCACATGAGCCCAATACAGTACATCAATGACAGCGTGGTTGTTAGACCCCCTCCTTTGTAGACAAGCAAAGGTACTGGAGGAGTCATGGATCAGGGAGGTGACAGCAGGGTACTGTGGCTCAGCTGGCGTGCTGGTCAGGAGGGCTCTCGTCATCCTCCCCCTCAGAAGCCCTGGCCAGATTCCTGCTGAAAGAAAATGCTGAAGGCCTACAGTGCCATGGCTACTGGCTTTACAGCCTCCTTGTTCTCCCTTGGTGTTGTGCGTGCTGGGGTTTGCATCCTCTAAGTATGCAAGCGTCCTAAATAAACAAAAGCCAGGAGCTTCCGTGCAGAGATTGGTTGGCAGGTGGTGTTTTGGAATTTTTATGTTTTATCTGTGCCAGCCTTAGGCTTTGATAAGTAGGTGCTTGGTGAGGTCCCCACATCTCAGCTCGGAGTCATCCTCCTCGTCTGACAGCCCCCTTCTCCCCAGGGCATATACGGGCATGGAGAGCAGAGTCCAAGACCTCCCCAGCTTCGGGAGAGGTGCAGTATTAGGTGAGGCGAATGGGATGTTTTGGGACTGAAGAAAGACCACTGGTGTCTGGATTTGAGAGAACATGCAACGGCAACCTCTCCTTTGTGACCAGAAGAGGTGCTCTGTTTTGCTGATGGGGAAGGACATGCTGTCCAGCCAAAACTAGCTTTCAGATGAGGAGTCCTGCCTAGACACTTGGTGGTGTCTCACCAGGGAGAGTCTCTGTTGGTTTTGGGCTGTGAGAGTTCAGTTGTCCTGATGCATTGCTGCTGGTTAAGGAAGAAGGAGTCATTATGGCATCTACTGAGAGGTGGGCGAGCCTCTGAATTTGCAAGACAGATACCAAGGCACAGGGGCTCACTCATATCCATGAGCCTGTTGTTAGGCCAGGAGACCCTGCCTTATTCATGGCTCGCTGTCTTTGTGCATCTGCTGGATTTTTGCTTCACAACACAAGAAAGAGAAAGCAATGCATTTTTTTTTTTCAGCAACTTAAGTTGTAATACTAAACAGATGGGCATTGTGGAGTAGGCAGAAGGGGTTTTGTTTTCAGTGGAATGGGGTGGCTCCTACTTCCTTGGATGGTTACTGTGAAGATAGGTCTTGATGACGTAGGAGAGTGTTTCCCAGACTATATTTCCAGCCAGCCTTTCTGTGAACATAATTCAGAGCTGAGCATTGTAGCTTGGCTTGCCAGAAGAAGAAGACATTGGAGTGGCAAACTGGGGTCTGGATGAGACAGTGACTTGCATCATTATGTAGGGAGACATCATGCTGGGGAAGTGATTGGAAGCTATGTTTGCCACCTCTTAGGAGACCAAGGTTTTTCAACTCCATCAGTAAAACAGGGCATCTCCATCTTTGATCAGAAATGTTTTCCAGCTATGGTGTCCCTGTCCCTGAGGTTCCCCTGCCCTAGTTGTAGCAGTGATCAGGGTGCCTGTGGATTTGTCCAGTCAAGCCCTGAAAACCTCTAGTACTGGAGATCCCTCACCTCACTGGTGGTCTGCCTCAGGTCTGTACTGCCCTCCTGAAGAAGCAATATCATAAATAATCTTTTAATATCCAACCTGAACCTCCCAAGTCATAATTTATATTTTGAAGAGGTCTCTCATGGGTCAAGACGCTCATGCTGGAGTCACCTGCTGTTCTCATTTTATGGGATCGTATGCTTTCTATGTAGCAGGGCATTGGTGAAAACTGTGTTTTCCCTTCATTCCTTTCAGCCTTTTCTTTAGTAAATTGCATCCTTCTAGGAATGGTCAGGTTCAGGGTTTAAACCATGTCTTTGTATTTTCTTCTCTTACTCTGCCCCAAATGTTGTCGGCACATAAAAAACATTGCCCAGTGGCAACAAGCCCGTTTGGCCATGGATCCTCATGGCCCCAGAGGCCCTATCTCAAGTGTCTGGGGAATGAAGCACCTAGGAGGAGGTAGGAAAGGAGCTAACCCATGAGTAGATTTGTCTGTAAGGCATGGTACAACACTCCTGCTGTGCACGAACTATAAAAGTCTTCAGACATCCAGGATACCTTGCAGGAGTGGTGCTAAACTAAACACTGAAAGTGTTTCAGAGTTTCTCTTTCCTCCTAGGAATAATTTGCAATCATACCCCAGCTTCAAAAAGCACCTGAGTCAGATATGGGTGAATTATTTTCAGACAGCAGAGCTGCTTTCTCCTGCACAGCAACAGCTTGAATAGTCTGGAGAGGGAGGCTTTGCTTCTTGCAAGTGAAGGACGTGGCACCATGCTCCGGGAGAGGGCTGCTGGCTGTCGTCGTGAGGCATCCAGACGTGCCCGAGCTGAGCAGGTGTGGCTGGACCTGAAGAAATGCTCCCTCCATCCCCGCTCCCACCTGCACGCCAGCCCCTTCCCGTCAGCTGCAGCGGGGTTTTTTAATAGCCATTTCCCTGTGAAATCGGAAAGATTGCCGGCTGTGAAATACAAATGATATGTACTAAATGCTGTGTAATGGATTCCACTTGAATCGTTTCGTGCCTGTGTGTTTCTAATAAAAGGCTTTGGGAACGAGGCGGGTTTGCTGGCTGGCAGTGGGGCTGAGCACCGAGGAGGCCGAGTCCCGCTGCGGGGGCGGTGGGCGGGCGGCCCAGCCCTGGGACGTGCATGGGATGTCTGTGAACCAGCCGGCTCCGAAATGCTGCGGGGGGCAATGCCCTTCGATGGGGCCTGTCGGTGCTTTGCTCTGCCAGGGAACGTGTGCCATTTGGGGGAAAAGCGCAGTGACAGGAATTGCTTTTCATTTTCACGGGACACAAAGCTACCCATGAGGACGTCCTCTGTCTCCTTTTGCTCAGGCTGGCAGTAACAATGCAGAGATCACGGGGATGTGCAATACAGAGCCCTTTAGCGTGGAGCAAAGTACGTGGGCAGCACTTGATGGTTTCAAACTGAGGGACATATGAGTCACCCTAAGAGTTTTTACGGAAGTAAATGGGGTTTTCAAGCCATTTGCGTATAATCCAGCAGCATTAGATGTATGGGGGGAGGTTCCCATGGTGTTCCAGCAAAAAAGGGTTTTACAGACTGTGGTACAGCATGTGCTGAAGGGGCTTAAAGCCATCCAGTCATGGAAAACACTGTAAGTGGGTCATCAGCACTTTTTGGGCAGCACTTCTAATGAGATCCCTGTCTGCAGCAAGTACTAGTGTTGGAAGTAGTAAAGACTGGAGAGGACAGTTTAGGTACACCCGAGACAGTTTGCTGCATCATGGGAACAAAAGCGTGTCTGAGTCCAGCCGAGCCCCGCTGTGTGTCTGGGAGCAGAAAGTACAGCCCACGGCTGTGGGCAGGAGATGCTAACTGGGATGCCTTGGGCTCTGGAAGGGCTTCTGAAAAGCATTTCCCTGGTGTGAAAAAGCTGATCAGATCCTTGCTTGATAAGCCAGGACATATCAGCGGGTGCTTTCTTTGTGAAACAGACGCTAGCCCTGGATGCTGGGTCTGTTTCTGGTGTCTGCATCCAAAGGAGAATCAAAATGAAAAAAAAAAAACCAACAATAAAACCCCACCTACAGTCATGACTTAAGGTGTGGAAAACCTGCCTGTCATTTGCTTTATCCAGCAGATTAAGGAGCGTCTTCTGCCTTGTCTGCCGGTCCCGGCCTGGAGGAAAGGTTGTTAATAGTGAAGGTCTGCTGCTTAATTTAGCAGGGCAGGACTCTGTGGCTTGGAAGCTGGACTAATTCAGACGAGTAGAGGAGCATGTTTTTAATAACGTGTCTAATTAACTGTGCAGCAGCTCACCCGGGGATGTAGTCGATTCGCTATTGCTGGTAATCTGTAGATCAAAGGCGACTGATTTCTCATAAACCGGTTTTCACCCCCATGGTTCTTCCCTCTGGCAAATACCCCTCTGTCTGCAGCGTCCTTGGGCACGTGCTGGGCCGGAGGGCTGGGCAGGCAGCCTGACCGGTCCGTTTTCTGGCTTTGAAATGTGTGAGCCTGTGTTCGGCTGCAGCAAAAGCCCCTTTCCTTGTGTTAAAGCTCTTTCGGAACTGCTCAATGCAGACTGGGCTGGGCTGGCTCTGCTCACCCCATCCCAGTGGCTGCCATGCAGAGGGGAGCGGGGCAAGGGGGGAGCAAAGATTTCCCTGGCAATGCTCATTCTACGGAAGCTTCAGTTTGAAGGGATTCAGTAATAAAAGCAAAGATGGCTGGACATAAGCCTAGAGAGCTGCTGACAGTCTTTGATCAGGGTCACCCTGCCGTGCGGCAGCTCAGAAGGCCAAGGGGAGGACGTCTCCCATGTGCCTTGCCACATCTGTGGCCTTGCTGGCGGCCGGTGGCGGCCTTGCACTGCTCGAGGTCCGCTCGAAAGGCTAGGGCTAGGCCGGGCCCCTGACGGCCTGAGGGAAGCCTGCGGGACGCAGCATGGTGCTCTCCCGAGGCCACGGGTTTCCAAAAGTGATTACCTGTGCTACCCGCAGTTCTGCTCCTGGCTGTCCTCCTTCCTCCCTGCGGGCGCTCACGGACAGGCTCAGCGGGGCCTCCGGCAGCACCTGGGCAGCTGGGGCAGGCGGCACGGGGTTCCAGCCAGCTCCACAACCCTGGCACGAACTGGGCCCAGGGAGGGCTTTCCATCCTGGGAAACTGAAAAGCAATATTGGATGCTTCCTTCTGAAAGGCTCATCCTTGTCTAAATAAACGCGGGGAAGTCCTTTGGCCCACGCTGGGCAGCATCAGACCAGATGTTCGCGCTTCACCCGCCTGACCTCCGGATCGATGGAGCCATGAACTGTTCTTTGTTCACCCGCCGTTGCGGTTGGACACCCATTGCCATGTCTGTGACGACTGGCCTCGCCGCAGACAGCCACCAGCCTGCAGGGCTCGTGTGGGGGCTCCTCTGCCCCCCATTGGGTTCAGATGTCAGCGCGTGGAGGGTTGCTCCCCGCTCAGCCCTCCCTGATGCAAAAAGGGGGCGAAGCTGCTTCATTCATGCGTGTAGTTTGTGGGCATTCAACGGTTTCCAGGGTCTGATGTTCCCCTGCTCTGTGCAGAGCAGAAACAGCATTTCTTTTAGGGGGGCAGCCAAAGCAGGAGCTGCCCCCAGGCATGATGTGTCCACTTGCAAGGACTGCATCATCCCTGTACCGAGCGCTGCCGAGCGCTGCTCCCCGGCACATCGCTGAGTGCTCTGCCCCATCCCAGGTGCCATCTCGGAGGAGCTGCCGGTGCCACATGTTTGGTGGTGGCCAAGCGGTTTGGGTGCCCTCTCCTGTCACCTGTGCCTCTGTAATGCAAAACATTGCTGCTCCTTTGGCCTTTGCTGATCCGGGCGCGCCAGGCAGTCCGCTACACGAGGCAGGGACGTTTCAGTGCTGAGCAGTTTGAGGGCTTTCTCACATGAGCAACCCCATCGAGCAAATTTGTGGTATTTGAAGGAAGAAAAGTTATTAGAGGGAAAGGTCACCGAAGATTGGCTTATCTTGTTTTACACTCACCCTGCTCCTCTGTGGTTGCAGCCAGCTGGATGGCAGCCCGGGGTGGCACGGCACGGGAGTCCCCCTGCCTTTCCCCTGCCCTGGTGTGACATGGGGCCCGGCAGCGTTACGGTACGGTTTCACCCGTGCTTGAACCGGGGCAGCTTTAAGGACAGTTTTACCAAGTTCTTCAAATCCATGTATCATGAGTCAGAACTGCATCAACAGTTAGTTATTTTCTCTGAGAGGAGTAAACAAAGGGTCAGCCAACAGATTTTTATTCATCTATAAATCTCCAGCAGCGTGAGCAGATAGAGGGGGTGAGCAGCCCTGTGCATCCGCCGGCATCCGTGCTGGGGGCGGCAGCAGCCCCAGGGCCTCTGCTCTCCAGGCAGGATACATCAGGAGATGACAGAGGAGCATTGTGCCCGTCCCTGGTGGGAGACAAGGGAAGGTATTCCCTTGTGAATCAAGGTATTTTTCACTCAAAGGAGACATTTTCCACCTCCAGAGCCTGGCTCTGCTCTCAGCTCCCGGCTCCTGTGTGCTCCGGGATTTGCTCACACACGAGAGTGTAGTTACCAGTGCGAGCCGCACCTGACCACATGAGGGGACCGTGCAGTGGCCTGAGCATGTGCACGTGTGCATGTGTGTGTGTATGTGTGCAAGAGCACATGCAGCACTGGGTGCTGGCCCCTGGGCAGGCTCCTGCAGAGCTGGGGCCAGCTGCCCCCATCACTGCCCTCGGGGACATGGGGAAAAGTGCTGGGACACTCGCCTCATGCGTCAGTTTCCTGCTGGGAGGGCAGTGGTTGCAAGGGAGGTCTAGGGGAGGGTTTCCAGCACGATGGGAAGAGCCCAGCGCCCTGTGCGGCTGCCTGTGGTGGCAGCCTGTCCCACAGGCACTGTGCTGCCCTGCAGCTCTGCTGGGCTTGGGGACAGCAGGAGGCTGGCAGTCACCTGGGCTTGAAGCCCTGCTGCCAGGGCTCTCTGCTCTGAGAGAGGACATCAGGAGCTCTGCTGCAGCTTGCCGCCCCTTCCTCTCTTGCAGGCACCAGCAAGGCTACCTCTCTCACTCCATGTCCTGTGAGGGGGAAGAAAACCCAGCCACCCAAGGCCTCCGGGTGGCGGGGGGATGGAGGGAGCTGCAAAGCCCTGCTAGCATCCCCAAAGCACTGCCAGGGAATGACTCACTGTCTGCCTGGGGATCTGGGCAGCCCCGGGGCAGACACCTCTCCCGACGGCTGGTCCCTTCTAGCCCAGATGGAATGAGCTGGACTCGCTCCAGCTTCCTGGTTCGGAGGAGACGCAGAGCCCCGGGCTGTGCTCGCCTTCTCCCCTGCTCTATGGCTGCCTAAAAGCTGCCTGCCTCCGGGACAGGGTCGTGTCTGTGCTGTGGTGGCACAGCAGCCTCTGGGCTCCCTGTGGCACTGGTAGCTGGAGGTGGCCGGGAGCAGCCTCCCTGGTACTCAGCAGCATGCCAAGGCATGCCAGGGTCTCAGGTGCTCTGGAGGAGATGCTCTGGCCATGCATGGAGCTGTGCTTGCAAGCTCACGCTCTGCCTCGCAGGCAAGTCTGATCTTGAGGATGTCTAAGGCCACCCTTGGCCCAGACTGCACACATACCCACTGAAATGTGTTATCCGTTGTACCTTCCCGGCATGTCCCAGACCCGGCAGCCCATCTGCTCCACCGTCAGCGAGGCGAGATGCTTACGTCCCTGGCAGTTTCCTGTAGCTTGGCCATTGCAGCCATTGTGGGATGGCAGCAAGACCTGCTAGGCTGCTCTCAGGGGCTGCATCTCCAGAAAGGGCTTTGCAGGTGGGTGAGGATATGGGGATGACAGAGGACTAAGTGCGCAGTTGGGAAGGGGAAGAGCAAAGTCCTCTTCTTTTTGTGCTCCCAGGGGTCTGGTGCATCCCTGAACAGGAGATGGGACTCAAATCCTCCAGAGATCCCTTCCCATCGCACTTGTGGGATTTAAGGATCATCTGGAGTGCAACAGCAAGGGGAGGATGAACTTGCTGCTCCCTCATGTGTCTTCCCCTTGCAAACCTGGATTTATAAAGTCTGCTTCATGCTGAGTAGGGAATTCAGGGGATGGTGCATTCCCTGCACAAGACTTTTTGCCTGATTTCCTGTGTCAAGGCTGAGGAGTTTGTCAGGTAACGCCTCGGTCGCTCTGTACACTAAATTTTGGAAGTGTATTGCTTTTATGAGGCTCAGACAGCAAGTGCTAAGCACTGCAAAGCTGTAGGTTTTTGTCCTCACATCCTGTGGTGCTCAGAGGATGCAATGTTGCTCTCCTTGGTCAGGTGGCTTTGTGTGTGGGGAGGGAGCGGGGATGTGGATCCCATACGGTCCCCATCGTATGCCCCACGAAGAGCACTCGAGGCCTAGGGGGCTAGAAGGGAGCACAGGCATGGCCCTGAGGGTGCTGCTTCCTTGCAGGGTTTGTGGGTGCTGGGGCGAGCTTGCTGCCGAGTGCGTGTCTCTGGGTTAGCTGTCCTGGTGTCACTTTGCTGTCGTGTGCTGGGGAGGTCCGGAGGTGTCAATCAGCGTCAAGCTAAAACCAACCTCTAAATTCTCCAGGTGCTGCTGCTCCCACCGTCCTGTCCCTCCTGCTGCTCTCTCGGCCCCTCAGCATTTTTTCTGTGCTGTGCCACCCTTCCCACAGCCTCACGCCTGATCGCCCGGAGAGCTCAGGCATTGCAAGGGGGCAAGGTGCTTCATGCTCGCTGGTTTCTCTGAATCAGCCCTCTCTGGGGTGCATCCTGGGACAGGTGGTGAGGAGGGCTCCTGCCTCAGCTTCCTTGCCAGCCACAGAGGAAAAGCGATACCTCCTGCTGGTGTGGGAGCTCTGGAGGAGCTGGGCAGCGCTGCGAGATGTGCGAGTGAGAAAAGAAAATGAAACAGGGACCTTCCCAGCTGGAAAATGCAGTGCTGCACTTCTGGCCCGAAGCAATGTGCGCAGCCCTGGTTGCAGAGGCACAGCTCAGGGATGTCAGTCCTTCCCCACCGCGACTCCTGCCCGTAGTGTGGTCTGGGTGGCTTGCGCTCGCCCATCCTGCGCGTACTGTAGCTGCACAGCGTCTGCGCTGGCTGGGGTGGCACTGGCTGCGTGGACGCACCACGAGGGATACCAGAGCTGCGAGCTCCGCTGAGATGCTGAAGGGGGGCTCACAGGGGAACACACTCCTGCAGCAGCACCTCCTTTCTCTTCGAAGGGCTGAGCAGAGGCTTCCTTGAGCCCCTCCGCAGCACTTTGCCAAGGCTGCCTCTGCTGCCGCCAAGCTGAGCTGGCAGGGCCGGCTCCAGCCCGTTGCGGAGATGTGGCTGAGTCCCGCTCAGTGCGCTGCACATTCCCAGGCTGGATTTGACTCCTAGGTAATGCTCATGAATACCTGCACGGACACCTGTGCTGCTCTTATCCTCAAAGCTTGTTGCCGCACCCACTTTACAAAGCATCTGAGGCGCTGAGTAAGGAAGTGGGGAGCACTGGGCTGAACCGCTTGGGTCCTTCGTTTTGGTCTGCAGAGCTCTCAGCCCCAGATCCTCCCTCCCTGATGCTTACCGTATTGTCCTGCTTCCCGGCTGCTCAACTGATGCCTCGGGAGTCTCTCTGGCATGCTGCTGCGAGGCTGCTCCGGTTTGACTTGTCTCGTGCCAAGATTTTGCCTGGGTTGCCCTGGCAGCTGCCGTGGCTCTTGCAGAGCCAAAAGGTTAGGGTTTGGTGATCAGGTCGTGCCTGGGGGGCCAGGATGGATCCTGCAGTGGTTCTCCTGGAGTACAACCATTGCTTCTCTGCAGGCAGCACCTGAACCACTTGCTTTGGGCTTTCTCCTGGTCTGGGAAGGGCTTGCTGGGCAGCCAGAGGTCTCTGTATCCCTTTGCAGTGATACTTCCCTGGAGTTCTCCCAGGCTCAGCTTGACAAAGCCCTTGCAGCCCCAGTCTTACATTGGGAATGAGGTTAGATCAAGAGCCCTGGGTTCCTTCCTGTAAGCCCTGTGGGATACTATGAAAATTTTCCCAATCCTTGGACTGCTCTGTCCCTGCTTGGTGCCTGGCTTCTTTATAGCAAAAAATGTCAGAATGGGAGAGGAGAGCTGTTGGTACTGGGGGCTGTCCTCTCCCCACAGGTCTGCAGGGGTTCCACTGACCACACGAAGGAGCTGCTAGAGAGCAAATAGCTACCCTGCAGATCGTGCTGCTGCCCAGACAAGGGGAGCTCCTCCAAACTTGCTAAAGTGGTCCTGACAATGTGCAACCCTCGCTCCTGGTTGGGGCAGGGCAAGCAGCCACCGGGGCAGCCGGGATGCTGCCAGTGATGGGTCACAGCGACCTCGGAGCAGCATTTAGTGCGACGGGGAAACCCTGTGGCACTGGAGCTGTGTCCTGCAGTGTCCCTCCAGGCACAGGCAGTGAGGTGTGTCAGGTACTTGTGCCTTTCCTGCATGACTTTACACTTGAGACTCCCTTTGAACTCGCTTCTCCACAGCTCTGATTTTGTTTGCTTTTGATATATTTAAAAATTCCCCTTTCTCTCCTTTACATTTGCTGGCAGTAGATTTTTCATTGATACATTAACTTCCTTTAGCAACCGTCTGCATTTTATAGCTGCTAATTTATTGCTGCCAACTTCCCCCCTTTTTTAATTTATACAATATGTTTATTTTTATTGCAATTTTTTCTTTTATTCAAAGCCAAGACAATTCTTAACTAAGGACGCCTTCTTTTATAATTGCAGATTTATGAGATTCTGGCAAAGCCTTCTTAAGCTAGCTCTAATTACTCTTCATTGTTTTTGTTTACATTTTTCCCCTAATCAATTTTTGCTAATAATCCCTTTCAACTTTTGGAAATTGCCCCCTTTACACCTCCAAGTGTGTTTCTCATTGGTGGGTGCAAAAATCTGTTCCCACATATGTGTAATCAGATTATGTTTGTCTGTACCTAGGCAACTGCTCATCTTTGGTTCATTGATCTGCTCATCTTCAGCTGTCAAAATGAGGTCTGCGCTGTGATTGCCCACATTGATTGTGGTATTTTTGCGTTGGAAACAAGTCTTCTTAAGTGTTGGTATCTCCAGGAATATTTCCCAGCAGCAGTGTGAGACCCCAGCACGTGCTCTCCACCGTCCCTGTGGGGAGGGTTCCTGCCCGCATCAGGCAGGGTTGGTTCGTAGGATGTTGGCTTCTTCTCCAGGCTGATTTGCAGACCTGTAGAAACATCCCGGCGTGGGCTTTCCCCACTCCCGTGCCGGTCTCCAGGCCCCAGATTCTCAGTGCAGCCCTTTCAGCGTATGGCAGCTCTGCTGCAGTGCTTTCCCCTCCATGTCTGCTGATGCAAGCTGTAGCAGAGGTTTTGGCTCTGCAGGGGCTTTTCTCTCCTTCCTAACCCCCACCCTAGCCAGCTGGATTTCCTGGTCCGTTGAGAATTTATGCCCAAGACAGGGGCTGTAGAACTGGTTCTGCGGCTCTGGGCACCTTCCCTCCCCAGGACAAGCTGGCCTTGGGATGCTGCAGGTGGAGTCGGCTTTGCCACGTGTGCTCAGAGTGGGAGATCAGGAAGCCAACTGCGGTGGTGGGGAAGGTAAGGGGGTGTGTGAAGGGGAAAGCAGCCTTGCAGGACATGAGCATGGCCCCCCAGTGCCAGGAGCAGCATGGCCAGGCAGAGACCAGCACCTTGGGTCAGCGGGGACCCTGAGAGGACAGAGAGAGGCCAGGTGGGAGGAAGGAGGCACTGGATGGGGCTGGCAGGGACCTGAGGACGGGAGAACAGCATTAAGGCACATGGACGGCTGGTGCAAGGAGGGCTGGGGCGCTTGGGAGGACTATGCTACAGGGCATCGTGGGAGAGCTGGGCTGGCCTTTTCCTGTGGTGCAGGACATGGAGCAGGGCTGCACTGCCTCGGGAGGTTCACCTCTGTCCCTGAAGGTCTGCAGGGCTGTGTGGGCCAGTAGTGACAAGGAGAGAGCTGATGCTGCCTGGTGCTGGAGTGCATCCAGCCCCCAGCCCGTGATTTCAGCTCCCCAGGCAGTCCCACAGCTGATCTCCTGCCTGTGATGGGGCTGCTCCGTTCCACCGTGTTCCCAGGCACTTCTCTCTCCATCTTGTGGTGTCTCTGGGCAGGCCCAGCACAGAGAGCTCCCATAGGTCGTCCTGTGTGTAGAGCTTGGTTTTCTGCTTGTGAATGCTGCCCTGGGTATCCTCTCTCTGCTTGCCAGAAGTCCTTGGCGTTTGCCTCCTCGCGGTGCTGGTGGCTGGGTGTCACCTATGCCGTCTCCACAATTCAGATGTGCTGGGCTGATTGACCCCTCTGCTACGTGCTCTTGTCCTGGGCAGGTGTGCAGTGATGCTCTGCATGCTCATCCGCAGTCGCTGCTGCTGGCCAAGAGAATCCAGGGAGCACCGTGCAGGGCCAGAGGCGGCTCAGAGAGGAAAAGGTGTGCTAGTGAAGGGGGAGCGAGGACAGGGCTTTTGGAGGGACCTCTGCATGGGAAGTCTGTCCTCTGCATCCTGGCCACTCTGCTGTCTCCTGCCTGTGCTGCGGATGGAGGACCGACCGGATCCTGCACGGCAGCAGCACTGTGGCGGCTCTGCTGAGCCGGTGGTGCTGTGATGGAAGGAGCTGGAGCAGGGTCAGTGCCAGCACCAGCGTCGTGCCATCCGCCGGCGGGGCGGCCCCTTGGTTCATCCTGCTGACAAGGGAGGTTATATGAGTGTGTAATGAATTACCCGTGCGTGAAAGAGGAAGCCCTCTCCATGGTGAGGTATTGAAGATGGAGTTTTCCCAAGGGAGGAAACATTTGCAGCTCACTAAAAATACCCACTGCTAACAGCTGCCATCTCCACCGTAGCTTTATCTGTGGTGTGGGGCCTGCGGAGATGCAGGGTTCACATTTCTGATGTGGCTGCGCACTGGCCCCCAGGGACACCAAAGAGACTGCAGAGAGATGCTGCCTTAAACTCTGCTCTCGAGAGCCGCTAGATTGAACTCGGACTGGGAGTACTGCACAAGATCCTTGCCAGGGATTTTGGGAATTCCTGCATCTGTCCTGGGGAGAGGCTTCCCTTGGACTGGGAGCCCAGCCTGGAGCCCCCTGCTGCCACGGCCGGCTAGGGGGTACGGTGTACCCCTCCGCAGCTCGGCACAGACGAGCCTGCAGCTGGCTGTGCGGTTCCTCTGAAGCTGTTCCCACCTGGGGCTGCCAACCAGAAGCAAATTTACAGCCTGTCAGTAAAAACAGTGAAAAGCAGGAATACTTGGCTGGCAGGTAGATGCACAGAGCCAAACACGCAGCGGAGAGCATCCCCGCTCAGCTGTGTGCCCTGGGCTTTTGGTGGTGGGCGATGTGAAAGAGCCCGTGACCTACTCCTCATCCAGGGCTTTGGGCTCTGTGTGGAGGAGGCTGGCAGTGCTGGAGGAGTGGGAGCAGATGCAGGCACTGGCATTTGGGTGCTCAGGCATGAGTCAAGTGCTGCTTGGTGCTCCTTCTTTGCTGGGGGACTCTCCATCACTGCTCACCACACTGCTGTCCTGGGGCCAGCAGGGAATGGTGGCAGGGAGGAGCAGTGCATGTGCTGGGGGAGACAGCAGAGCAGTTCTACTGGTACCCTTGCTCCCAGTTGCTGCTGCCAGGGTGTGGGGAGAACAGAAAGCTTCTCCTTTTCAGATTTACTGTGTGTCCTCTGCAGCAGCTCCTCTCTGCAACCAGGCTTGCCCTGCCCACTGTAGCCTGGCTGCCTGTGCAGCTGTGCCTGCCCGTGCAGCGGGTCCATGTGCCGCCGTCACCTCCCTGCAGCCGCCCTGAGCTCTGAGGCTTCCCGCCTGGCTGCAGGTGGCCGGCTGGAGCCACGGGTGCTCGGAGCAGCCATCTGGGCCCTGCAGACGGGGGCCGGCTCTGGTGGGATAGGACCACCAGCACAGCCGGGCAGCGGCACTGAAGGGAGAGGACTGATTTGGGCACCCCTCCACAGCGGGCAGCTCCCAACAGTGCTTTACAAGACCTGGTCACGAAAGATGTTAACCAGGTTAATCTGCTGGCACTGCCAGGCTTGCTTGGATGCACCAGGGTCTAGTCCTGGTCTTTGGTTCTCCTTTGCTGGGCCCTGGTTCTGCTTCCCCGCTCCCCTTGCCCCCGGCGTGCCTGTGCTCTGTGTGGCCCTGCCTTTACGAGCCAGGCACAAGGCTGTGCAGCGCAGCTGCGCGTCACTGCGTGGCGGTGGGGCTCTTGCTTGAGCTTTGGCTGTATTTGGAGATAATATCTTTCCCCCGTAAATGTTATTACCCTGTATATGTTCGAGTGGGGGGAGGAGGGGTCGCCATCTGTGTTTTCCAATAAAAGCAAATTAAAATTGAAGCCCATTAAGGACAGCTCAATTGGGATGCTGAGCAGGGCTCTGGAACCTGCTGGGAATGAGTTGCTTCCAGTCTGCGCCACCACGCAGGGTGACAAAACCTCATTTAGTGCCAGTGGTGCTGGGAGGTGGGATGGGGCTTGCTGCACACACCTGAGCAGTGCGCCCTCCCGCTCTGGGGGGGTGGCCGGGGGCACCGCCCTGTGGGGACAGGGAGCCAAAACCGATGCCCAGGGCTCATGTTGCTCCTCCTGGTTCTGTCAATGCTTGTTGCATCAGGTGATGAGAGAGGTTAGCGGGGAAAAGGGATAGATGTCATGCAAGAGCCCAGCACGTGCTGCTTAATGGTGATGCTACTCAGTCTCTGTTTTTTTTGCTGCATCCCGGATCTCCTGAGGTCCCCTCACCCCTGTGCCCAGGCACAAATGCTTGTCTGGGATAGAGGATCCTATGGGGCCTGGGGCATCGAGGAGGGGCTGTGCACCAGGGGCCTGAATGGTGCAGCCCTGCACCTGCACTGCAGCTTGTGCCAGTCGGCCCCGGGGCACGGTGGTGGGAGCAGGCTGTGATGTTGTAAAGCAGCTCTTTCCCCTAGACACTGCAGCCAGGAGCCAGACAGGACATCCGAAGGGAGGGAGCAGGACTGGCGTCTCTGTGCTTAGCCCCAGCCAGGGGCAGACCGCAAGATGGCTGTGCCACGCTGCGAACTGGACTGGGACAGCGTGTGGTGGAGGCTGCCGGCTGCTTTGGGGCCAAAACACCTGCAGAGAGAGCTCATGGACATGGGGCCTGCGGCTCCTGGCGAGGAGGAGGAGGATGGGGGCTGCCGGGAGGACACAGCCTGGCTGCGTCCTGCCCGGAGGCCGGCTCAGCGGGGACTCAGCCTTTGCTGGGCCCATCCTGATGGGGCCTGACAAGGCTGGATGCGGGCAAGGACGAGGCTTTTTTAATCCCTGGGACTCCCTCCTGCAAGATGTCCTACAGACTGTGGGGTTGGTGCGACTGTGGAGACCGAGTCATTAGCGCTGACAGTAGCAAAGGCTGTTAAATGTCTGCATCTGTGTCTTCTCTGTGTGGCTACTGCATTCCTGGGAGCAGCGGGAGGGCCCCTGCTCGCTGGCATTTAGCATCTGCATTGTCTCTGCTCGGCAGCCTGCCCTCGGTTGAACTCAGACCACCTACAAACCCTGGCTGCTCTTGGGGCAGACGCTGCCAGCCAGAGCCGTGGTCCCTGGTGCTGCTGGAGCAGCTTTCTGGGGTCCCTGATGGGGTTATCAGGTTTCTGCTGACCTCTGGGGCAGCCGGTGTCGGGAAACTGGGACCGATCAGGATGCATGTGCAGTGATGACTTGGGGCAATGTGGCAGCCAGGCTAAGCATGGTCCTGTCTCACAGCCAGCCTAATCTGCATCTGCAACAGAGTCCCAGGCCTGGAAGATCACAAAATCGGAGTTCCTTGTGGAGCCCCAGCCCCTCTCAGTCCTCTCAGGGGATGGAGCAAGGCCGTATCCCTCCTGTAAGGAGAACGGAACGGGCAGTCCCATCTGCTTGGCCGCATTACTGTGTGTGGACGGGCTGATGGTCAGCTAGGTGATTAGAAACCAAGACGCACGCCTGGGTGATTTGCAAGACCTAGAGCTGGGCTTGATTCCTCTTTGAAGGGGGGCTTCCCACTGGTTTTATGCATTCTGGCAGTGCAGCACCCAGCACCATGCACGGCAGCACCTGTGACAGCTGATGGCTTCAAAACTGGGAGAAGCAGGGCTGAGTGCATGGGTCCCGCTGCCGTCTCTGAAGGAACTCCTTACAGGCACTTTTCAGCCTCTTGTGTGGGGCTGAAGAGCAGCTGTTGGCCGCCTTCATGCTTTGATGCTGAGGAGGGAACACAAACGCTCAGCGAGCAGGATGGAAAGCAGGGTCCTCATCTCCTGCACCTCCCTGCCCTCTCCTCCCTGTGATGACATCCTACATCCAGTGGTCCTGGAGTGCTCCTGGCGTGCTCTGTGAGGCAGATGAGCTGCCTCTTGCTTTAACACCAGGTGAAATGTCAGCCGCAGCTTTGGCTGCCTGAGGCTTGAGCTCCAATTTCTCAGTTAAAACTGGAGTTTTTGCCCTTGCTCCAGGACCAGCTGGTCTGCGGCTGCACACTGGCTTCTTTGGATGATGGTGGCAAGACAGACACTGTCTACGAGGCCTGGTGGTATCCCTTTCTACACAGTCCTGGGTTTGGTCCCCTGGGGACGGATCCAATTATGCAGATGGTCAGGTGGGGTGTGAGTAACCTAGGGAGGGGAGAGACCCGGGTGGGAGTGGGGAAACATAGCTGAGCTCATGGTGACCCCTGTCAGGTGCAGAAAAACATAGGGTGAGCTTGCAGCGGGGCTGCTGAGTGGCAGTGTGACAGGCAGGGTGTCCTGGGGATGTCTCCTCATGGGACTTGCCATCGCAAGCAGCTGGGCAAAGGTGTCCCAGCAGGCACACCTGGGCCCCGCCAGCCTCCAGAGCCCACTCCGCCAGGCCCCAGCTTTCCTGCTACCTCTGGGGCTGGCTCCTGGACCACAGGTCTGGCAGATAGGCTCAAGGGACTTCCTGGGACATCGAGGGGCTCCCCAGAAGTGGCAACACCTTTCCCTTGCCAGAGCTGTGCGACATCTCTGGGGTCAGGCCTCCGCCTTCCTGCCTTGTTAGCCCCCAGGAGGTTGGATGTGCTCTGAGTGATGGCAATTCTGGACATCGCCTTTGTTTGTAGGTCTCCGAATCCGAACCTCATTTCCCAGGGAAAGGGGCTGAATGACGATACCCGTCTGCTCCTGGGCTCTCACAGCGCTGGGACCGCCGGCACAAGCCGCTCCTGCAGCACGGTATGGCTGCCCTTGGGGTGGCCTCTGGGGCTTTGGGCGCAGGGCAGGATGCGGGCAGTTCCCATCCCGGCTCAGTCATTGCTTCTTCTCACTCCCTATCAATCACTCTCCCTCTTGGAGTTTAAGTGGATCCCTGAGTGAAGTATCCAAAATATCCTGTAGCCTCCGGCTCACAATGCAGAGTGCTGTTACTGCGCCAGAGGGTCGGCCGGGGGGGATTGGGTTTCAGTTTGTTCCGCTGGCCATTGGCCAGGCAAAGCAAAGCTCGGTGCTGCAGGGAAAGGCCACTGGGTTTGCTCAGCCCCTCTTAGCTCTTGCTGGCAAAAATATTATAATAAGGCTCCAGTAAAGCACAGGAGGCAGAGAGGGGCCTTTCAACTTCTGGAAGGATAAATAGATCTGCAGCAAGGGCTCCTTGGGGCGCAGGACAGACGGGTTTCTCATTAACTGCCCCTTCTGCATGGGGATGCGGTGGCTGCGCCTGAGGCCAGGCTGGAAATGCCGTTTCATGAGCACGTGTGCCTGCGCGGAGGAGTTTGATGTTTTGCTGGGCTCCTGCATGAGGTCTCATCCAGTGCCAGGGTCTTCCCCCTCTTCAGTGTCACTCCAGCGTGGATTAATCTAACAAGGTGCGTTAACTGGGCTTCCAGGCCCACTTCTGGGAGGCGGTGACAAGGCACAGTCTGACCCGTGTCTGCCTTGGTTGACTTGGGATGGTTTTGCTCCCAGCACCTTTACTCCGTCGGTGAGGTCTGGGCAACTTCTTGCCTGCCTTTGCACATCCAGCACTGGCCACAACTAATACGATCCTGGGTTAATCTAGAAGCTTGTACCCTGTGTTAATAATATTGTACCAGGATTAACATACTGGCAAGTTTCCTGCTTTGAGGGAGGAGCTGAAGTGAGAAGTGAAAGGCAAAGGGAAAAAGCTGTGGGTGGAAAAATGAGGGTGGAGGCTTCAGCTATCTGTGGGGCTATTTATTTGTCCAGCTGTTTCTTTTTCTGGATGAGTTTGGAGCCTGCAAATGTGAAGGATTTGCCAGGAGTTCTGAGAAACCCAGGTCCAGATGGTCTAAATTGGTCTAAATTGGCAAAACTCCATGGAAGTTATTTTTCCGGACACAGAGAAGTGTGTCTGCAGTGTGCACATATCCTCTGTTAATCCCTTACCCCTCCAGCCTCTCTGCCGGTGTCTCTTGGTCCTGTCACTCTCCTTCCCCAGTCCTGGGCATCCTGTGGTGGTGTCCCCAGTCACAGCCAGCACCTGTCGTGATCCTTGTCCTCCCCTCCCAGGTCTGCTCACCAGTCTCGGTCCTGACCTGGCCAGCTGGGAAGAGCTGGTGCAGCTGAGATCCCCATACTTGTTTCACCTGTGGCTGAGCAGCAAGAAGGTTGTGCAGAAGTGTAGGAGCCCCTCTCCCAGGTCATTGGCATGGCAGATCATCAGCCCGGTGGTGTCTTAGCTTAACTGTGAGTGTCTGGAGGCTGTGGTATGGTGGCAGTGATGTATCTTTACATGCAAAGTGCTCCACCTGGAACCCAGAGTGTGGCAGAGGCTGCAGACCCTGACGTGCTCTTGTAGCAAGCCGCAGTGCCTCCCCTGGCTGACCGTGATGGCAATGGGCCCCAGCGCTGGCAGAAAGCTGCTTATTGAAGGCATCTTCAAAGTGAAAAGGACAGGCACTTATCTCTTAACCGTCCCGTGGGGAGCAGTGCGGTTTCTGGTGGGAAGCAGGCCAGAGTTGCGTCTGCTAGTTTCGAGCAGCTGCAGATTTATTTATAATGCTGTGGGTAGCATGTGAATCTGCAGATAAACACGCGGGAGGGCATAACACAAACAACAATATTGAGAAAATACTGCTCCAGCAAGAGCATTTCACTGAGCTGCAGCTATCGCCAGCCACCAGAGATGGGCCAGGGGCCAGAGACCGACCCCTGCCACTCCTGGGGGTTTTGCTCCGCATCATCACTGTCATTGCTGGACGGTTGCTCTGTGCAGGATGCCGGGGGTCCCACATGTGTCTGGGCCTGCTGAGGCATCTGCCTGCAACCAGACCCCCACCTTGTTATTTGGGTGGCATCTGAGCTGCCAGACCAGGAGCATGGCACTGCAAAGTGTCAGCTGTGGCAGTGAGCAAAGCTGCCAAGTCTGCTGGTTGAAGCAGGCAACTTCTCCCCTCCGTGACTTGCAGAGCGTTAGCAGTTGGTCTTAGGGCTGCCCGTCCAGAAATTGGTCCATCTTTGTAGCCTGCAGGACTGCTGGTGCAGGAGCTGGTCCTGCTGGGTGACCGGAGCAGGGTATGAGCATGGGGATGGCCTGCAGGTAGGATCCAAAGACCTGCTGGGTGAGATATTGCCTTGGCAGCACACCATGGGTCACCATGGGCGCAGAAGTTGCAAGGGGCTGAGCAAGCTGAGGGCAGCCCTGTTGGGACTGCTGTGGGTGGAGGACTTGCTTCTGGAGGATGGTAGGTTCCTGTTCTTTGGGGCTTATCACACCTCATGTGAGTCCTTCACCTGTAGCAGGTCTGTTTACAACCGATGTCTTGGGACCTGGAGGTGAGTCACCCATCCACTCAAAGATGTCCATGGTGTAAACATGAATATCTCCTAGGTTAGCATACCTTGATGGGCCAGAAAGAACCAAGGCGGCCTCCTGCCCAGCACATGCTCCTGCAGCACATGCTTATCCAGGTTCTGGCTCACCCAGGATAGGGAAGGATCCAAATGGTACGAGATCTGCATCTCTTGACAGTTGCTCTTCAGGTGTGATTACCTTTCCTGTTAAAACTGAATCTTATTTTCCATATGGTTTACTGGGTTCAGCTCCCTGGCAAAGCTGTACTTGCAATTTCCCTCATGGACTAAGGAGCTCTGTTTGCTGCTACTTTCTTCCAGTGTAGATCTTTACAGGCCATGGTCAATCATCTTTCAAACTCCTCTTTGGTGATCTTCCACAGACCTCCCGCAACAACAAAAACTCATCCAGCTGAAGGAGAAATAGGCCCTGGGGGCATCGCAGCCTTTTTCTTGAGCAGCTGAGCTGGGTAGTGAGGCCTCATGTCGCTGTCTTAAACCTTCCTGGTTTATTGATTGCTAGTTTAGACTTAGTGCCAGCATTTTCCAGATGAGATGACAGAGCATGGCTTGGCTGCATCTTCACAGGGCCTTCATCCCACCACAGCAGCCTGCCCACAGCAGCCTCTTGCTATGGAGATCTGCACTGCTCTGAGTCTGGGAGAGAGGCAGAGAGAAGCTGCTGCAGATGAGGAATACATTGGTTCATTGGACATCGCTCCTGATTTTGTTTGCTGGAGAAAAGAATTAATGTGCTTCGTTTGTCTAGAAATAAGCAACTTCTCAAGGATGAGACACTGAGCTTCCCTGGAGAGTTACGTGACCTCTCCGAGCCCAGGTGGAGGGTGTGAGATGCTTTTGTCCAGGCATACAGGCACGATAACTCGGTGGCAGGCCATTATTTAGGCACTAAGGCATTGTAGTGTGTTTTGAGGTCAACCGTCAGTGGATGATGGAGCAAACCCACCACCACCCTTGAAATCCAACCTGGCTTCATATGCACGTTTGCAGTCAGTGCAGCTAACGAGGTTTGCTCTGATTTGCAGGGACCAGTTATTCACAGTTTTATGGAATTCAGGCAACTACTGCCAAATGCTAACATGTCAACTGATCTCCAAATGCTTTCTGGACTTTAGCCAGGGCAGCAATTTGCTAGAAGAGATGTGCAAAAAGGAGCACAAAGGGATGTTACAGCTCTGTGCAATGGGGACCGCAGTCTTCGGGTCCACTCTACATAAAGAAGGTTGATAAACAGGAGCCCCAGAGAAAGGGACCTGTTCTGGAGTGAAAGAATAAGGACGCATGGTTAATCTAGTTATCTTGGTGAAGGCTGAGAGATGATTCATTTGCCACCCTTAAGCAGCACAAGAGGGAAAGGAGGTTTTGGATAACAGAGTCTTTCTGAAAGTAAAAGGAAATCTAGTAACTGGCAGCTGAACAGCGTAAGTTCAGACTAAAAGTAATGGAAGATTTTTTTTTTTAGGAGAAGATAATTGACCTTTGGAAAAACCTGCTTGAAACCTGCAGTTTTCCACTTGTTACCTTGTGTCAAAATGAGATGTCCTTGGGCCAGCTTGGGTAGATGCATGTCTCCAAGGAGATGTGCAACTCTTCAGCTGAGGATAAGGGGCAAGGGTGAGGGCTGCGGGCAACGTGCTCTGCATTAAAGTGCTGGGCACATTTCCACTGCACCAAGTTTTCATTAAAGAAAAGGTTTTTAAAAATGCAAAATGCTTCAAAATATTGTTTTTATTTGGGGAATTACTTATACTGATACAGTGTTAGAGTGTATCTTCTTTTACGTGATAGTCACTGCTATTAATATACTTACTATATGCATCACTGTCATTAATAGTTAATATAAATTAACAACTTTTTATTTATTTTCCTTTAAAGTAATGCAGCTTCTAGCTAGCACTGGGTAAAAAATGTTGTTTTCCTTCTAGATCAAAGTGCCACTGGTGTTTTAATGAAAAAGCCAGATACTTTGATAAAGTAAACACTACTACTAAACTATGTAAACAAATACTCAGTTTAAAAAGAAATTTCATAAATCTGAATGACAACATTTCTGGACTAGCTGTTTTCCAGAACTCTTCTTAGTGGGAAAATTTGAAAAGAACTATTTTTGTTTTTTACTTTTGGAATAAAACCAAATTTTGAAATGCTGGTTTCCTGTGAACTGGAAACCGCTGGCTCTAACCAGGAGTAGCGAACAACCCACAGTCTGAAAATGATGTACTGCCAGAAGTAGGTGCAAGTAGCATATCTATGCCGAGGCACTTTTTGGCTTACTAACGGGAAAAAAGTTTAAGTGGACTCTTCGGCAGCTGAATAACAGCCATTTTGCCATTTCTGCATCCAGGCTTGTCTCTTTAGATGATGGATCTGCACAAGGCTGATCTTTTCTTCCTTCGTTTGTATTCAAAGCAGTGAAAGTGGAGAAGGTAGAGATGCTTTTTGGGAATTTGCGGCAGGATGCTTGTTTTTTTTGGTGGTCAGGAGCAGCAGCAGGACCAGCTTACAGGCAGGAACTCCCATCCCTGCTTTGGCCATGGGAACTGGCACTGTCGGTTGGGTCTGTAGGCTGATGACTGGAGATCTCGACTATATAGGGGCTGTCCTGGTTGAGCGCGCTCGGTGAGCGAGCTGGTGCTGAGTGGGTGTACACCTTGTACATAAGGTGCTTTTTCTTGAGAGCTGCAGAGCCCTAAAAATGGACAGTTTCCTTGCCCGTTCTGCAGTAACCGGGAGGGCAGGGAAAGTGAAGCTGTAAGCTGTATTTCATATTTGTGTCTTGCCTGTGCATGCAGTAGATGCTTTCCAGCATCCTTGCAGGTGTAGCTGGCATCCTGAGTGCATGCACTCAAATCAGGTGCTGGTTCACATTCTCCATACAGAGCAGAGGGATGTAGTTTCTTCTGTGACCATCAGCTGGGACCTAGCCGCAGAATCACTGGGTGTCCTCTGGCTTGTACAATCTCTCCTTCCAGCTTCACACTTTCCCCTGGCTGGGGAACACTTATGCATGTTAAGCTGAAGTATTGGCTGACCATAACCCATGCGTCCCTTCTCATGCCATCAGCCTGGCATGATTACGCCAACCAATAGCTATTTAGGATGAAAAAAATGTGCAGGAGATGTGACAAGCTTTAGGAAGGACAAGGAGTGCTGTCTGGAGGCTTCGCTGCCTGCATGGCTTAGGAAGCCATCCTCTGCCTCTGTTCAGTGCTGATCAGCTGTAGCAGCATCTGACCTATTTCTGCCCAAATTGCCCGAAAACCAGCTTTAACATTGGTTTAATTTTTAAGTATGGCAAGTCCTTGAAGTGCTGTTCCTTTCTGTTGGCTACTGCATGGCCAAGGACTCTGCCTACCATGCAAGGTGCTGAGAAAAAGTGTCCTGCTTTTGCAAATTGAACTGAAAGATGATGGAGAATGCCTGTCCAGGCCAGGGCTCCTCACCCACCACTGCAGAGCTACTCCCAGGCTGTGACAGTCTGACTCTGGATTTTGAGGAGGAAACTCGAGCTGGGCACTGCAGGAGACGAGGGAGCCAGGTCCCTGCTCAGCAAGGAGACCAGCTGCTCCGGTTCCTCCTGCCTGCTCACTTCCCGCACCTACCTGAGCATGAGTAGAGCGGGAGAAAGCGATGGCAGGAGCAGGGGAACATAGGGAGAGTGAGGAGCAAGCACTGGAAGAGGGGTCAGCGGGCAGAGACAGCCCAGTTTGGAGAGAACTGGAGACGGTCAGTGGGCTGGCTGTGGGCTAGGCTCAGGGGCTGCAGTCCTGGGCTAGCTCCTCTCTGCCTCTTGCCCCTTCACCAGCCTCAAGTCTCTGCCCAGGCTGACACTGACTCCTTGTTTCACCTTCGTCCTGCAGAGACGCTGATGGACTCCACAACGGCCACGGCAGAGCTGGGCTGGACGGTACATCCTCCCTCAGGGGTAAGTTATCCTCATTCTTTACAGAAGCCGAGTGCCAGATCTGGGGCCTCTGGCTGCAGGTGAACATGGGTGGGATCGCTCAACAAAAGTTACCTGCTGAAGCGAAGTGCTTTGGCCATGTGAAAAAGTGTGGTGGGAAGAGTATAAAAAATGATGACAATTTTGGTTTCTGGTAGTTTTCTAGGAGGTGACGCTTCCCAAAACTACCCTGGTGTTGGAGAAGTGTAATTCTCACCTTATAGCACCAGGCTTACATGATGTTAGAGGGCTTGTACTCTCTGTGAAGCTGCCCTGCAGTCAGTTAAAGACTGGGGAGAGGGAGAAATGAAATGCCAAGGCCACCATCATTTGTCTCTGGTATCTCACTTTTTATCCCATTGCTCATCACCTGTTGCAGAAAAGGATCAGGGCATTGGCCTGAGAGGATGTACCCATAGCAGCTATCTGATCAAGTCCTGAAATGACTGCAAAGCGCGTGTGTGCGGTATGGCTCTGGGATAACATGGACCCAGACAGGCTGTCGAGCACACCGAGCATCTCGTGGGAGGACCTTTGCTAGCTCAGTATCAATTCTCTCCACTTTGCTGGCACCGAGAGTCCCCTGAGCCCCATCCCAAGGCCACCCAGAACAAGCTCCTTCAAACAAGAGCTTGGACAAGGCAGCATGTCTCTGCGCCTGTGGAAGAGGCCCTAGCCACCTCCGTGTTGCACAGGGTTTGCGTGGGGCATCAAGGTGCTTCAGAGCATCCCTGCCCTCTCTGGTCGCAGTGGCCAGGAGCAGCTTGGAGCTGCGGTGCCCGACACCCCCAGGCTGCTCCCTGTCTGCCGCCAGCCAGCGCTGGGGCTGAGGTGGAGCCCTTGCAGTGCCCGGAGCCAGGCCGTGCCCGCTGGTGCAGCATCACGCTCGCCCTTGGGTCAGGTGGCCCAAGCCACTGCGGATGCTTCCCTTCCCCGTGCGCAGAGGTGGAGGCTCAGCGCCCGTCCTGCCCTGCGCCCAGCCCTGGCGGGGGCCAGCGAGGGCCAGATGAAGATATTCCTTTGGGCCTCACCCCGGGGCTGACAGCAAACCCACTCCCCGAGCCAGCTTGGCAGAAGAAAAGAAACAGCCAAGAAAAGCCTCTGTCGAGGAGATTAAACCCTGCGAGAGTAGCCTCCTCCGCCTGCCCATCCGACCCGCGGCGCTGGGGCGCGGGGGCTCCCGGCACCGGTCCCCCATCACCATGATAAAGCCCCGCGCCCGCCCGCCAGCCCGACCGCCCCGTCAGCACCGGCCCAGCCGCCGAGGGGGGATGACGGGTGCACAATTGGCAGGAGCAGAGGTCAAGTCTTTTTCTCTCCTCGCCCAGCCTTTCTTGTTTGTGGTTTTTCCATATGTAAAGCACGCCTTGCTCCCGGCTCGCCAGCCCCGCGGTAATGAGGCCTGGGCCTGCTGGAAGCCGTCTTTCTGTATTATTGTGCTGCCTTCTTCTTTTGAGTTCCCGGCATGTTAATTAGAGAGCGAGGAGAAAGGGAGAGGCTTCTAATTAAGCGTCGAGGAAGCATAGGGGCTGATGCATGGGGGTGACTTTCTCTCCCAGCTGAGAGAAGGGAGCTCGGGAGCGGGGTGTTGCAGAACCAGCCCAGCCAGCGGTGCCAGCGGCCCCACGCAGCCCCTGCTTGCTGTGCTGGGCATCCTGGACCAGCACCGGGCCCCTGGGGTGCTGCCCGGCCCTCATCCCCGCTGGGAGCAACAGAAGGAGAAGCCTGTCTGGAAAGCCCAGCGCAGCCCCGGTGCTGCTGGTGGGATCGCCTCCCGTCCCCAGGTCTCTGGGGGGATGTGGTGCACATCGTGCCCTGCATCGCACTGGCATGCGATGCTGGCACGGGGGCTGCGCTGCCCGGCACCAAAGCTGAGGTGCCTTCACGGTTTCTCCCCGTGTTGCCTTGTGCCCACCAGCAGGGCAAGGCAGGGCATCCTCCCCACGGGTGATGTGGCTTCAGCAAGATTGGGTGTAACCAGGGTCATCTGGAAGAAGCTGGCAGTTGCTTCTCTGTTTGTTGATTTGTTTCTGATTATTAGCAAGCCAAAAGCCCAGACAGTTGATTTTTCCCTTGTTGTGGAGCTCCTGTGCTGTTCATAGGTGTCCCTTTGCCCTGCCTCCGCCATCCACTGTTCAGCCTCAAGCTGCAGAGAGACACTCCTTCCACCACGTGCTCCTCCTGCCTTGCCAGCGCTGAGCTCTTCAGGCTCTGTCCTGAGCCCTCCCTGGGGCCATGCAGGAGTGGGTGGGGGACGGGGCAGGTACTGGGTATCCCTGGGTCCTGGTGGCCGACATGCTGGTTTGGAGTGGGGGCTGCTGGCATCAGGGGTGGTCCAGGCAAGGAAAAACCACGTCAGAGGCAGGACAGGGGGAGAAATTGGTTCTTGTCCTTGATTCCTTCACCGTCTCCCAGCTGGTGGCCTAAAAACTGGGAAGATCCTGCATTTTTCCATTAGCATGTCAAATTTATTTCTGGAAAACAAAGCAAATGCTCCCCCTGCAATTTGTGAGGATGCTCTCCTCCCCTCCCTGCAACGGTAGCAGATTTGCAGCCACAGCCAATTAGCAATGGTCAGAGCTGTTTGGGGATCTTCCCTGACAGCCTTCTGTTCGGCTGTTAGCCTTGATGTGCAAAGAGCAATCTGTCTCTCATCTCATGAGCCTCCCTCTGCAGTCCTGAGTGCCCTTGTGAGGCTGTTTGCAGGCCACAGGGCGGGGATATGGTGATGACTCTGCTCCTGCAGGGGTTTCACTGCAGACCTTGGTCCTGGCGCGGCTGCTGGATCTGAGCAGTGGGAGTGTTGGCTTTGGCTGTGCTGCTGTCCTGCACTGGGTGTTGCAGTCCCGCTTCCAGGCAGGGTTGTGCTCTGCACATCAGATTTCATGTCTGTGGGAAACAGCTCGGCTTCCACTTGAGCAGGTTTACGAACAAGTTCATGAAGAGGTGTTCCAGCTGGCTGGGAATGTGCCACGCGCTAGCTGGACCTTAGTCCCCACCATCAGCATCACGAGGGGTCAACTCTGCCCTGCCTGGTCCGCAGGGTGCTGTGGGTGGGGAGGGCCAGCGCAGGCGATGCTCTGCTCTGCTGTGAGGGGTGAGCTGGGTGAAGGGCTCAGCTCCCACCGGCATCCTGCCCTGCTCCAGTGGCCACTTGCAGGCTGCAGCTCTGCACTTGCCTGTTGCACAACCCACTTGTCCTGCCGGACTCTGATTTCTTTGCTGTATAGCCTGGTGGTTCCCTTCAAGGGAGACCTCCATAAGCTTTCCGAGATCTCCCCTCCTCTCTCCTCTCCCCACTGGAAGCTGGGGTGGAGTGAGGCACAAAGGGCCAGGGGGCAGGAGAATCCCACGTGCTTGCTCTTCTCTTGCTCCGTCGATGGTTGGGCCATCGATCACCCTTGATGCAATGGTGTCTTGCCAAACCAGACAGAAAGCAATGTTCCTTCTCCCTCCTCCTTCCCTGGACACCTCTCTGGTGCAAGCTGCCCAGGGCATTCAGCAGCATGGTTGGGTGGGTGGTCCGCAACCACAGGAATCCTGACGGGTCCCAGCAGGTACATCACATCTCTGAAGTGTCTCTGAGACAGCACCAAGCATTGAGGGAGTGGACAAAAGGGCAGAGAGCTGAACGGGGCCAGTCTGGAGAGAGTGCAGATAAGGGCGGTGCCGTAGCTGCCCTCAGCTCTGTGGAGACCCCTCCAGAGCTGACAGAGTCGGTTGCTGCTGTTAGTCAGCTGGGAGGAGCTGGGCTGAGCTTCCCACGGGGAAACTGAGATTGTTTGCAGGGAAAATACTCTGACTCTGAGCTGTCTTCCTGGGAAGGATGTTACTGTCCTGCCACAGGCCATAGGACATGCCACAGGCGCACTTTAAGACAGCAGTCACTCCTGCTTGGGGCTGGGTCCTGTGTCACACCTTCAGGAGGGACCCCCAAAAAATGTCAGCCCTTGTAGGAGCAGGGATGAGGGCTACCAGAGGGATCTAGCCCAGCATCTCTCCCTTGCTGGATATGAGGTCAGCCAGGCTCCCATAAACCTTCTTACCTGGCTGCTGGCCAGTTGTGCATGTCTCACTGCAGTTTGCCAGCCACCGTGACGCTGGAGATCCTGAACCGTCGTCTCAGTTAAGGAGGCAGGGTGGGATCCCACGAGTGGCGATGCACTGGGCACGGCTGCGGGCTCCCTTCCCAGCACCCCTCTCCTGTGTCCTGCCACGCTGCGGCGGGGCTCTGCCGGCCCGCTGGCTGCCTGCACCTTGCGCTGGTGCTCAGGCTGCAACCTAGAAGGAGGTTTTACAGTCACATTATGAACTCCTGAGAAAGCAGGGTCTGTCTGCCACATTTGTAACCGTAGCAGCACTGGTGGGAATACATCTGCTAAAGGCATCGTGTTACTTTGCCGTGAGGCTCTGCAGTTACGAGGCCTCTGCAGCACTGTGTAGCTGACTGGTGAGAGCCCCTGCTAAAGACATTATTGCTGCAGACGAAGTGCATGGCCCCACCATGCCCTGCCACGCCTGGGCCACGTGCAGGGAGACTTTACCATAAATCCAGGCGTCGAGCACGGCGCTGGGCAGAGAGCTGCTGACAGCCAGGCTCTGCCGAGGGCTTGGGCCACACTGACCACCACTGCATGAGGTGGGCCAAACCACCCTGGAGCAGGGTGGGGACATGTAGCTTTGGGGTGCTGGGGTTGTGGCCTTGTCTGGGCGAGGCGTTGGGTGCTGATGGGGCTGAGCACGTGCGATGTGCTGCTGTGGGCGTGATGTGGCACAGCTTGGACCGGGACAGCGGGCCCACTCGGCACACAAAGGGGACTGGGAAGAGGCAAAGCAGGCGGGGACGCTTTTTAATCCTGTGAATGTCAGTTCAGTGCAGCCCACTGACTTTCTATGTCCCGTCCACAGTGGGAAGAGGTGAGCGGATACGATGAGAACATGAACACAATTCGCACCTACCAGGTGTGCAACGTCTTTGAATCCAGCCAAAACAACTGGCTCCGGACCAAGTACATCCGGAGGCGAGGCGCGCACCGCATCCACGTGGAGATGAAATTTTCCGTCCGGGACTGCAGCAGCATCCCTAATGTCCCAGGCTCCTGTAAGGAGACTTTTAATCTCTACTACTATGAGTCAGACTTTGACTCTGCCACCAAGACTTTTCCTAACTGGATGGAAAACCCTTGGATGAAGGTAGATACAATTGCTGCCGATGAGAGCTTCTCACAGGTGGACCTAGGTGGGCGGGTGATGAAGATTAACACTGAGGTGCGCAGTTTTGGGCCTGTCTCCAAAAACGGTTTCTACCTGGCCTTCCAGGACTATGGAGGCTGCATGTCCTTGATTGCGGTCCGTGTCTTCTACCGCAAATGTCCCCGTGTGATCCAGAACGGGGCTGTCTTCCAAGAAACCCTCTCAGGAGCAGAGAGCACCTCACTGGTGGCAGCCCGGGGGACATGCATCACCAACGCGGAGGAGGTGGATGTGCCAATCAAGCTGTACTGCAATGGGGATGGCGAGTGGCTGGTGCCCATCGGCCGCTGCATGTGCAGGGCGGGCTACGAGTCAGTGGAAAATGGGACCATCTGCAGAGGTAACTGCTTCTCTGTTCTTGTTTCACACACTTGTCTTATGTCGGTGCTTGGGATTTGCAGCTGCGATCTGCATGAGCGGGCTGGGAGTGCCCTCTTCAGGCAGGGGTGAGAGTGGAGGGAGCAGAGCTCATCCGAGGCTCTGCCTTGCATCTGGGTCCTCAGAACTGTGAGTTCAGGGGTGCCATCCAGTCCCTGGTGCCTTTCGTGCTCCCCAGGCCTTGGAGGGACATGTGCATTCAGTCATGGTGTATGCCACTGAGCTGTGCCTCTGGTCTGCAACCACCTCCCAGAATTCTGGGGCTGGGATGGAATAGGGAGCAGGAGGAAGTGCTGAGGGTCTGGAAGAGAGGGAGGCTCCTCCCTGGTTGCACAGAAACAGATATGGGACATTGCAGGAGGAACTGGTTTTGATTCAGTTTGCATCCTGTGGGTTAGTGTGGGCTGAAAGTGCTCCTGGGGTGAGGGGAGTGGAGCTCTGGGCTCCCAAATGTCATGCAGTGTGAAGGAACAAGTTATCTGTAGCATTTTGCTGGTGAGGGGCAAATGGCCCAGGGCTGGACGTGTTCATGGGTCGCTCAGGGCCACCCTCACCTCTCCAGACTGGACATCACTGAACCTGGCCCCTGAGCTCCCTCTGTAGCCAGAGGTCTCCTGCCTGAAGGTAGATGTTCCAAGCAGACTCAGGGAGCGCCTGCTTCTCCAGTGTGGCTCGGCTGTGTTCCATGGTGCCAGTGCAGTCCTACAGATGTGGTGTGAGGTGAGAGGCTCTGTGGGCTGCTCAGGGCAGAGTAGGAGAAAAAACACCCCTCACAGTCCCAGCCACTTCTTTCTGCTCTCAAGCCTGCTGGCAGCTAGTTTATCCCGTATCAGTGATTATCTCTGTAGGGGTAGGGGTCGGTGTGATTCTTTCCCCACTTTCTCTACCACCTCTTCTGCACCTCCTGGAAAGGGATCGATTGCTGGGTCCAGGACATTCCCCTTGCCTTTCCAAGGGGAGGACTCTGCTTTGATGGAAACTAGGTCTTGTGCAGCAAGGATGGGTGAGGACAGAGGAGCAAAAGTGATGTGTTTAGCAGTGTGCTGGGTGGATGTGCTCAGAGCTGCTGGAGTTATGGAGGGAAGAGATGGGGAAGTGGAAGAGCTGCAGAACAGGACCAAAAGAGCAAAACGGAGTAATCCGTGGCATTTGGCACACTGACTCTTCCCTGCCCCAGCCGAACATCAAAATCCCATTACATTGTTGATAGCATCGGCACACTGAGCAGAGCTGGAATTTCTCTAAGATCAATTATAGATACGTCATTAGGCTTTGCAGAACCTCAGATGCTGTGCAAGGAAGGAGTTGCTTCTCTCTACTTGCTGCAGAAAGAGGTGGCTAGGTAGCACCAAGCAAGCATGGGGCGATGGACACCAGAGAAGGGGAGTCTCTGCCCGTACTTGTCTGGGACTGAAGGCTGAATAGTCATGGTGGTCCCTCTGCCATCTCACCGCCAGCCCTATGATCAAAGTGACCCAATATCTACCTTGAGCAGGCAAGTCCTGGGGTTCCCCTGCAGGATCAGGCCTGCATGGTGCTGCTGTGATTTGGGAGGCTCAGAGCATTCTCCTTGAGCCCATGTAGCTTCTGTAAGCTCAGTGGGGTGCCTTGGTGTTGAGGGATGGACAGGATGCATCTGCTTTGACTGTGTAAGATGCTGTAAGATGCTCTTTCAGCTAGAGCACTCATAGTGCCCCAAGTCCCTCTTAGGAGAGCCTGTGAAACAGGGGCCGGGGATGGGAGAGAACTAAAGGTGGAGTCTGAGGAGGACATGAGAAGAAACTGGAAAATCTGAAAGGGATTTAGTAGTTACTTGTTGAGGCTGAAGGTTCAGAAGTGAAGCCCCTCATGGAGATCTTCATTTTGCTATGTGGCTTCTCCTTGGAGTGCTCGCTTGGAGGAGCGAGAACCACCACTGCTGGTGGCTGGCCTGCTCACATGTCAGGCTACAGCTCCTGATGTGCTGGGGTGCCATTTAATATCCTTGCTTTAAACCACTGGGACTGGGACACCAAACAGCTATTCTCACCGAGATAGGGGAGATCAGGCGTCCTCCAGTTGTAGCAGGGACGGTGCTGGGGACGGGGCTAGCAAGAGAGTACTGCTGCAACACAGTATGAAAAGGGAGCCTGGGTAGTCCCAGCCTCAAAGGGAGGCTGGATGCTTTACTATGCCCAAGTGAAGCATTTGTAGCAGCACAAGAAAGCCAAAATGATTCATGTCAGCTTTTCTATCTCAGCCTTTTTTTTTTTTTTTGCCCAAGCAGCCCCAGCCCTGCACAATGCTTTGATCTGATGCAGCTTCGGTTTCTCAGACTGTGAGAAATCCCGGTCCTGGTGCCAGCCCAGCCAAGGGACTGTTCCTTCAAATGCAGCGGGACGCCCAGGACCGTCGTTGCAGAGCACCATTCCGCAGCGCAGCGCAGTGCGGCCGGGAGGGCAGGCAGAGCGAGCAGAAGCAGGGGCCAAGGTGGAGGGAGAGAGCAGGAGAAAGGCCGGGTCTCCTCTTTGTCTGTGCAGCAGCAGGATTTTGGGAGGTCCCGTACCTCAGCAGCTGTTTCTCCAGCCGGTGCTGGCGCGCGCGCGGTCCCGTGCTCCCCGCCGTCGTTAATCATGCGGTGGCCGGCAGCCCGCCGTCTCCGTGGGGCAGCTGGCTGCGGGGCTGCACGAGCAGGGCTGGACGGGGCCCCTGGGCCCTGCTGGATGGGGAGGCTTCCTCCGGTTCCCCCAGCAGCCCCAGATGGAAAACCTGGGCCTAGTGGGGGACAGGAGGAGAGTCAGCCCGCAGAGACAGTGGGACAACTGTAGCATCCCCGTCCTTTCCCAGACCGCGGTGAGCCCCGGAGTGGGCTGGGGAGGAAGCTGATCACCTCAGCTGGGTCGAAATGGCTTTTCTCCCCCGCTCCCCTGGGGAAGGACCTGCAGGTTGCCGTCCTGCATCCCTGCCCTGCTCCCATCACATCCTTGCCCGGTGCCAGCCCCCGCAGGGACAGAATGTGAGCTGCCTGGCTTGGGGGACTCGCTCATACATGTGGCCAGCAGGTTTTCTCGTGTTTTGAGGGGTGGGAGGGAATCTGGGCCCCTTTCCAGAAGCAAAACAAAAGCAAATCCGAGCTGGCTTTCAGTGAGAAGTACTCTCACACGGCTCGGTAGCCCAAATGGGACGTGGTGAGGAGCATGGGGGATGCGGCCCACAGGTGCTGCCCCGCTAACGGGTCTCGGTGGAAAAGGGCATCCTGAGCAATGGACAGCCCGGCCCCTCAATGCAGCCGCAAGTCGCTGGAAGGAGTCGCTCATTTTCTCCACTGGGCTTTTCATCTGGCTAATACAGTGCAAGCCTGCTCATGGCAGTGCACACAGGGGATATTTATGGAGGAAGTTCATGCATCTAACAGCTTAAGCTCCTTTAAGCTCTCAGCCCCAGCACAAAAGGATTTGGGGGCAGTTAACAATTCTGTGTGGTTAAGAGATTTTCATTTTGCTGGGCCTCGCTCACCAATCCCACAGGGCCCTGCTGGGGCTGTGCAGCGCATCGCCCCTCCGCCCAGACCCGCTGGCTTCCCCCCTCCTTTCCGCAGCGCGGCGAGGGGCTCGGGCCCGCGCCTGTCTGCACCACCTCCCTGCCTGTCCCTGTACGCCCAGCCCTGTCCTCCTGCTTCCCTGCTTCACCTTCCCCTGCTTTCTGCCTGCGTCTTTTTTCTCCATCTCCCTGTTCTTTGTCTGGCTGCCTCCCCCCTTCTCCCCCGCCTGTCACTCCCAAGCAGCATATTAAGTGCATTTCTGTCTCTGCCTCCCTTATTCATTGGCTCTGCTCTGCAACAGAGGAGGCAGAGCCATTGTGCTCCCTGCTCTCTCTCTTCAGGCTGGACGGCAGTCGGATGCTGTCTGTGACGGTCTCTCTGCCTGCTCAGGGATGGCAGCCGCTGGCAGGTCCTAGCTGCTGAACCCTGCTTCCATCTCCAGCTTCTCTTCTTCTCCAGCTTCAAGGGACTTCTGCACACGTGTCTGGTGCAGTGGGTAGCCTCTTTTTTGTTGCATTCGTACAGCACCAAGCGTGGGGAGGCCTGGTCTTGGCATAGTAGCAAGGGATAGTTTTGCCCTGCAGAAGCTGGTGGTGATGCTCTCTTGCTGAGACACATGGCATCATCCCTTAGGGTCACACGCAGTTCTGGGGAAGAGAGGAGCTAGAGCAACAGTGAAGTGGTGAGACAGGTGATGTGCAGGCAAGAGGAGAAACCTGGTCACCTAGGTGGTCTGTAGAAGATCCAGGTTGCCATCTGTCTTCTCCAGCTCAAGGTCAAGCTGGGCCACCCCTGTGGGGAGCCTGAGCGCTCAACACCATGGAGGGGAGGCAGGAGGAGAGCTTGCACAGCCTTACTCCTCTACCTTCACTGGCGCAGAGAGCCAGGATGGAGGATGTTATGTCCTCGCCCAGCTCCAGCACCCAGCTCAATGCTGATCCTGCCCAGCTCCACCAACACCCCAGCCTGGTTCCACCACCCCAGCTCAACTCCAGCACTGACCTAGCCTGAGTCCAGCTAGAAGCATGGCCTTTGGGATTACTGCTGTAGCAGATTGGTGCATGAGGTATCCCTGTCCGGATCTGTAAAAGACTGGTTGGATAGGATTATGTATGCGTCAGCCCTTGCAGGTGTGAGTCCTGCAGATAGGCTTTCCTGCCTGCGGTTGCCCCTTGTTTCAAGGTCCCACGTAGCAGTGACCACGCCATGTGTTTTACCAGGCTCACAGGCTGTGCTGCATGGCAGCGGTGCTGAGGCCACGGATTAGCCGCCCCCTCTGTGCGCTGGGGATGTGGGTGCAGAGGCAGCGATGTGCACACGAGCGTGCATTGAGCACCCAGAGCTCGTCCTCTGTGGCAGAGGCGTGGGAAGCAGTGGGGTCTGTCCCACCATGCTGTGCTTGGGTTTCGGTGTGGGGCCAGGCATGTGCTAACGGTTTGGAGGAGCGTTCTTGGAGGGGCAGCGCCTCCCTGATGCGCCGGGGAAAGGAATGTTCTCGCTGTCTTATGATCACGTCCCACATGTACGTGATGTTTTGAAGATAGGGGGCTATTTATGGCTCCATGCCGGTTTTGGTTCTGGGCCTCCACTGATAATGCTGGACCCGGCCAATAAATTGTAAGGCCCTAGGGGTAATTAAGTTCTTACAGGAAGCATTCTTGGTTGAGCTAGAGCAGATACAGCCAATTGTGATGTAAATGTTTCCAGAGAAGGAGAATTACCCATTAAATGCTTCCAGTGGTCGTTCCTGCCTTCTTACCCACCCCCTACCTCCCACCCGACTGCGCCTGGCCCTTGGACCTCAGTGAACTTTGTCTAACAGGTCCTGCATTCCCACACCGCTGCTTTCCATATGTCTGTTTCAGAGTAATCCTTGATCCTTGGATGCCAGAGAGGATGGTACCTCCCTCCGTGACATTTCCCTATCCCTACACCCCATGTTTGCTTTAACCATTTTGGCAATGACCTTGCACTGGGTGCTTCGGGACTGCCAGCAGAGAACTCGTGTGGCCTGCATCCTCTTCCCCGGTGGCGTGATTTGACGTGTTCGTACTGAGATGCGCATTGCTTCCTTGTGCCCAGCTCACCAAGCCATCCGGGTTGTTGTGTGTCAGTATCCTGTCATCTTGAGCATTTACCACACTACAACTTCCATGTCATCAGCTAACTTTATTAGGAACACTCTGGGCTTTCTCCTGGGTCATTGATAAAAATGTTAAATAGCCCAGAGCCACGAATCAAATCTGTTGGCTGTAGTAGAAACAGACCTGCTCTCTGCACATTCCCTGCTTAAATCTCAGACCATAGCAGTATCAGCTAGCCAAGTTTTAATGCATTGAATATGTCCCACAGTGTCTGTGGACCCTCTAATTTCTGAATCAAAATATCATGTGTTACCAAGGGAAATGCTCTTCAGAAGTTTGGGTGCATTGCATTAACAGTTACCTCTCCCAGCCAATCTTGTAATTGCATCAAAAAAAATACGAGGCTAATTTGCCTTAATCTGTTTTCCATATAAGTACATAGCTTGGCACTACTATTACTACCTTCCTTTAATCTTTCGCTGACCAAATCCCATAGCTGGCACATCCTTATTTGACTGGTACTGATGTTGCAGTGGCAGTCCTAAAATAGCCAGGACTGCCTCATTTAACAAATAGCTTTTTCCTACATCTCTGAAACATTGCACTGTTTCACGGCATGTGGAAAGTGCACATTACCTGTCCACTGGTTCATCAGCCAACTCTTTAAAAACTCTTAGGTAGATGCTATCCTGACATACTGATTTAACAATGTTTAACTTTAGTAGCTGCTATTTAACATTTTGAGTTACTGCTGGAATGGAAAGTATTTCACCATCATCCTATAAGATGATTACATCACCTGGCTTCTTCCCAAGTACAAAACAGGAATTTGTCTGCCTTTTCTACTGGGTTGTTGACAATTTGAATGCTCCCAGCCTGCAGTGGCTCGCTGTCATTGTGGATACTGCTCTTTGGGCTTCTCCTTCTCCTCCCTTTCTGTCTGGGAAGTAAGAATGCAGTGTCTTTCTTTCCACCACTTTGATTCTTCTCCCTCCTGCTTCTTGCTGACCCCTCCATGTTGTGAATCCAATTAGGGCTGTGGTGGGGTTTGCAGCTGCTCTGTGTTAACTCCGCCAAGCCTGTTTGGTGCACCGTGGAGTCAGAGAAGATGCCAGCCCATTCTCTGTACGTTCCTGGAGCGCACTTGGACTTCCAGAGGTTGGAGTAGAACCAGGGGAAGCCAGCAGAGCGAGGGAGTGTCAGGCAGGGGGGCTGAGGCTTTTATTTCCTGGTGGTCTGAAGCCCCAGGAGATGCAGACTTGGCAAGAAGGGGCACCGGTGGCCCAGGACAGGGGAAGGACATCTGCTGCTGAAGGAAGGAGGTGGACAAGTAACCTCGGAATAGGAAATCTTGCTTCTGAGGACTAGACCTTAATGGCCAAAGGCACGTAAAGGAAATCGGAGGGAAAAAGGGGTGGGCTGAGACCTTCTACAAGAGGTTTTACTGTTTAGAGAAATGGAACAGACTAGGTTTTCCTGAATATGAGTGTGATGTTTGAAGATCAGGATTGTTTCAGAGCAGTCCTGGCCCTGTTTTGAAGGTGCATGAAAGGCCTCAGCGGACTGCAGAAGATACCCCAAGGGCACCCCGCTGGAGGCAGTGGCAAGAACAGCATATTCTCATTTGTTAGCGTGGACAGGCCATGAGGCGCATCTCCTTGCCCGCTGTGGATATCTCAGGGGTATCTCAGGTCCAGCAAAAACCATCAGGAGTTTTCTGATGGAAATTATAGCCATCCCCAGGGTATCTCAGAGAGGCATGGTGGAGTTTTGCATTGCACTTACCTACCCTAGCTCATGCTTTCCACAGTCCCTTTGCAAGACCCATTCTTCTCTCTGCACAAGGTCTTTCCCCAGCAGAGCTGTGGGAAAGACCTCTTCTCCCCTTCCTGCTTTGGGACAGCTTACTCCCCTGGTCCTTGCTTACCAGGCATTGTGTGGTGCTGGGTTCATCAAGAAGATGGGAGGAGGTGGGTGAGAGCAGGCCCAAGGAGAGCTGAATGTCTTTGCTTCTCCCCTGGTGCCAGAATAATGTCCCGTTTGCCCCCTCCACATGCGCTGACTGAGCCCCAGGGGCTGACGGCTGGGGTGCAGAGGCCAGAACCCCGTTGTAACACAGGGCTTTTCATGGTGCTTGCTTCTGTGCAGATAAGAAAAGTTCCCCTGACTTATTTTTACATGTGAAGCAGCATTTTGGATCGAATACCACATTCCTCTTCTTGCTACACCCATCTGAGCTGGGAATAGCTGTGCTGCCTCCTCTGGAAGCCCCCGGTGGGAGAGCCTGATTTCTTCCTGCTTTTCCTCTCTTGCCTTCATAGGCCTCTGATTTTTTTTTTTTTTTTTTTCCAGAGGAAAGTGGTAAATAAGTAAATATTAATAGAAACTGGAATAAATAGCTGGGATCCTGGCCCAGGCTTCCAGGATTTTAAGTCATTATTACCATAGAATGAAGTGAAGGTGTTTTTACCAGTAACCATTAGTATTTAGTTTGAGTCGAGGTGCTGAGAGATCTGGGGGGCAAGGAGGGCTTTTCCCTGAATTCAGAAGAGTGTTGAATCTTTGTGGTGAAAGAGGAGAGTATCCTTCATCATATGTAACGTAAGGAAAACTGGGAAAAAAAAACGCTGCTTTTAAGGATGGTGTTTTTCATTTGAAAATTTTTTGAGTTGGGCCAAAACCAGGGGATTATATTAAATGTTTAATTTTGGGAAATACCCTCAGACATTCTCTCTGGAGAGAGCCGCCGATTTAGAGTTAGTTTGATGTCAGATGATCACTCTGTAAGAGCACAGTTATTTTATTTTATTTTAGCAATGCAAGGTAAAAGACTTACAGAAAATTTAATCTAGAAGCCGTGATTAGCTTAATTAGCTCCAGGGAAACTCTTTATTGTTCCCCATATGCCTTAGAAACATAATATATCACTGGAAAGTATGCATAAAAGTCCCCATAAAGGTTAGGAAATGGAATCAAAGTGTTTCATAGCTAACACGATGGCTGTGTTTATGTAGACCAAACTTCAAACAACTGGAAATTAGTTTTGGCCAAGCAAAATACACATTTTTGCATGCTGCACTTTTTGAAGGAGACCTGAGGTTTGGTGACACCGATCAACAATACCCAGTCCTTTTGTGAGTGGGGGCTGTGATTTAAGCACCACTGGGAGGAGTGGCGTGGAGGACACATTGCAAACATGCAGAAGTGCTGGGAATACAGCCCAGACAGTCTGAGCCGTCCCCATGTCACCTTCATTTCTTGACATTTGGGGAATGGGTGTCTAAGAAAAGAAAAAAAAAAAAAACAACCTAAAAAGTTGGAAGGTATTAAAAAGAGAACAAACAGGAAAGAAGGGCACAGCCCATCAGGCTGTGGGACCTGGCCACCAGCTGCTGTGAGGCAGGACTCCAGAGCACTGCCATATGCTTTGGGTGAGCTGTGACTGCATTGGAAGTGCATTCACCCGCAGAAGAGGCTCTGAACCAGCACCTTAGACCACTTCTGTACTGGGAAGCTTCAGCAGAAGCCCTTCCCCAAGCATACGGAAGCCCCAGTGCCTGTGTGGCTTGGGTGCTTTTGCTTGGAGCCTGGCTTTGTTCCCACGGCACCGGTGGTGCCTGCAGAAGCACGTGGCACTGCGGGTCAGCACCCCACGGGCTTTGGCATTGCGCTCGAGGGATTTGTACTTAGGATGCTGTGAAAGATTCTGCATTAAGCAGTAAGAATCATGGGTCAAATACTCTTCAGCCCATTCTGTTATCTGCTTTTCCTGGCATCGTTTTTCAAGTTTTCTTACATCCTGCTCTCAGCCATGCGGACTGCATGGGGGCTGTTGGAGAGCTTGCATCTGCCCAAGAAATGGAGAGACTGCCCTTAGCATGCGAGAAATTACTAACTTGCAGAATGGCAGGTCTTACAGGCTGGAAGAAGAGAAAAGGGTATTGTGAGCAGGAAACTGTAAGTCACAAGGTCTTTGAAAGCAAGGTGTTAAGGAGAGACAGAATCATACAGAGACCAGGAGCTGCCAAATCAGCACATTGCTTCTCCTGCATCCAGTGAGCTTTTTCTTAGAAAAGCACCCAACAAGGGGACCTTGTGAACACGGCGTGTTCTGCAGGTAGGTGGCTCCCGCAAAGCCTTTCCAGGTCTCTGAAACAACGTCTTCAAAGACAGAGAGTTCTTCCTTTTTTTGGTGGGTTAAAATGACACCTGCCAAGGTGTTAGCATCATCCTGGGGTCCTTGGAGGTAAACTGGAATTTTGGACTTTGGACAGTTTACCTCCAGTTTACCTTGAAGGCAAACTGGTGTATACACTGCTCCTGGTGTCAGAAACTGGAGACTCTGCAAAAGCCCATTCTTATGGCTTCAGCTGGCCAAAAGTGCTCTGACTCTTGCAGCCTTTGCAGAGCAGACAGCAGCTCTGAAGTTTTGTTTGTATTAAGTCGATGAAACCCAAATGGCACCACTTTGTGTAGAAATACGACCAGAGCTGCAAGCCGCTGGTGGTGCAGCGTTACATTGCCGGGAGGCTTGAGGCTGCAGTGCCAAGCTGCACCCCAATGTGGTGAGTGATGCCTGCACTCGGCTGGCCGCAGGTGGCCAGGGCTTTATCTCCTGTTCAGAAGTGTGTGATTCTGCATTCAGGCACAACTGATTTTCCTGATGGCTGAAATAAATTTTCAGATAACTATAGTGCTTCATCTAGGTCCAGGGGTGCAGGACTGGGGAAGAACGTGAAGTGTGGTGCAACTGATCCTGTGATCAGAGACAGATCGCTGTGATTAATTAATGGTGCCGAAGAGTGGCTGGCTTCACCTGCCTGTAGTCACAGCCACTGGAGCCTCTGCTTGCCCCTCTAAGGGGACTGGGGGTACCACGGTTCTGCAGTGGCAGCCAGGGATCGGTGGGGAGGTGATGGGCCCGGAGGGAACGTGCTTGGGCCATGAGGTCAGGGCTCCTGGCGGGGTGTGCAGGTTTGGTGAGTGGTGGCTAGAAGTTATTCCTATGGCTAACAGGGCAAATTCAGAATAACTTTTGAGGAGGTATCTGGTTCTTCGGTAGCTGAGCACTGATGATTTCAGGGACAGCAAGCTCACACTTGCAAAGTCTTTTTGCACTTTGAGACTGTTATCACATTCAAAGCTCATGGAGACCCTGTGGTCAGAAAGACAGTTTTTAAGTCTGAAACCAAAGCTAGCAATTTATTTTCAAAACATTATGATCCCAGAAGTACCATGGTTGTTACACCTGCAGCTGTGACAGGAGACAGGAGTAGTGAACAATATACGGACACATGATAAAGGCTCTATTCATCTCAAACTATCAAAATGCCCAAACCCTCAAGATTGTTAAGAATTAAAGTGCAGCCTGAAGTGGAGCCCATAAAGTAGAGTAACATGGATGCTTTTCTCCAAATGGCAGTTCTCCCAGTCTGGATGGCTTTTGAAAAGATCATAGTGACTTCTGAAGCGGCTGTAGCAACAGATAATATTTGTCAAACAGCAAACAGCACACTCCATTAAATGCACAATATCTGCCTTTTTATGGCATCAGCTCTCCAGGAGGCTTTCTGCAGAGATGTGGAAATGGTCTGTGCAGCGTCACAGGCATGTTTGCTTTCAGATGCCAGCCGGTGGTTTCCATCACGCTCTTGCACCTTTCTCCCTGTCCTTCAGGAGAGGACACGGTGTCTGTACCATCCTGGGGTAGGCAGAACTTATGGATCCAGGCTGGTGCCCAGCGCAATGGCCCAAAATACCCTTGCAAGTGGAGCACCAAGGGACAGACACAAGACATTGTTAAGCATCACACCTTTAACCAGGGATCTCAGAAGTCTTGGTGCTGATCTCTTGTGAAGTATTTCAATGCCAGTGGAAACCAACATCTTTTCGTGAGCACTGCTACAGAATGAGCCTTCCTCTGCTCCTTTCCGTCCCTTCCATCTTTCCTTGTCCCTCCAGTCTTGTGCACTAGTGACAATTCTCCAGACATGTATTACTGTAACCATGATAAAGAGTATTTCTTTGGCAGGTAACCTGCCCATTTGTTTTGGTGCTTAAGTGTGCTGTCTTACAGATGGCTCAGGAGCCTCCAGCACAGCGCTTGGTTTGCAGGGAGCTGTGACGAGGGAGGAGGCGATGCCTCAGGCTGCCCAGCCAGCGAGATGCTGGAGCTGCTTTCTTATGCCAGCCATCACCTGGAGGATTCCCATGGCTGAAGGCATGAACACGTAGGAGGATTTACTATAGGGAAAACACTAAAGTTGCAGGCCTTTCCTGGTAACATGCCATGAGGGTGATTAAAATTAATTCTGACCCTTTCGGTGTGTATGTGCAACCCTAGTTAATAAATCAGAAACAGTAAAAGTGGGGATAGCAGGATTGGGAGAAACATTTGGGGAACGACGCACACCCAGATAAGCTTCTCATTCACCTTTACCTGCTGTGCACCCCAGTTATGGACTAAAAAAATGCCTTCATTTACCACTGCATTGCCTTTGCAGAGCTACCTGCAGTCCACAGTGCGCTTCATGGCATGCGGTGCCTCACCACCCTTCCTCTCGTTTGGAGGAGGCGACTGATGCCCTTGCTGTAATTTTCAGTCACCTTCACAAGCAGAGTGGTTATGCCATTACCATCACCTACGTCAGCTCAGACATTGATCCATGCAATAATGTGGGTGTTTTACTCTCAATTTACACCCTGGGAATGGACCTGTGGCACTGACTGAAGAATAAGCTGTTGCAGGAAAAATGTCTTCAGACTTTCTCAAACACGATCTTCCAGCTGTGGCCATGCAAATCCTAGCCTTAGGACCTGCAAAAGGTCTGCGGTGCTGGAAATGGTAAGGCACACTGGTTTGCCCCCCCTCTTATTGCTTACACTGGTTCTTCTCATTTCTAAAAAGGATTAGGAGGCTAGAAGAGGAACTTTATTACAGCACTGCTTAATTGCGTTGCTACCATGAGTATGGTTAATTTGCAAATAGAGTGACAAACCTAAGTGTATGTATCTTCAAGATACCCTATAATTAGAAATGGTCTTTTTTTGCTTCTGGAAAGGTTTCTGCTGTCTGGCTCAGATGGAACCGATCCCAGTTTGTTTTTGTTTCTCTTGAATTAGAGTGCGGCTGCTCTTTCCAGGATTTCCCAAGTGAAAGTATGTGCATGGGGATCATGCGTGATGCTTCGTCCAGGATATGGCAATCCCACTACACATGCACTTCACATGCAGTTCACGCATGCTCAAAAGCTTTAATGACTTTTGGGTGCATTTGGCCCTCCTCACCTTAGCAGGGGCCTTGGCAGGGATTTGCCCATGTGCAGAGGCTGATGTGCTGGAGCTCCAGGCTGCAAGGCAGCTATTGCTCCAGCAGCGAGGCTGGCTGCGTGGGAAGATGGGCTCTGCCTGGGAAAACAATACGAGCAAAATGTGCAAAGCTCAGCACAGGGTTCAGACTGGACATGAGTGCTGTTTTGCTGCTCGGTCCTGCCTGAGGAAGAGAGGTTGGTGTGACACAATTCTCTGGCAGCAGCAATCCTCCCTCCTGAGCGTGTGCCTGGCACCAGGGCTGCTGCCGTGGGGAGGTGGCAAGTGAGGAGGGTGCGATGCAGCTGAGGCCCCGGCGCTGGCGAGCAGGGGCCGGGTTAGGAGCACATGCGTGACCTTCAGCCGCGCCGGCCCCACCATGCCACGCAGGCCTCGGGGGGCAAGGTGAGATTCCTATGGGAACCAGAGCAGGGATTTCCCATGTGCCACCGTGCTGGAGGGCCAAAAGCAGACGTGGACAGGAGGGACGATGCAGCAGGTCATGGGCAATGCACCCTCCCTTGGCACCGGCAGCCTGGGTGCTGAGGCCGAGTCCCTGAGCATGGAAGAGAGGGAAGGAGGAAAATTTGGTACCCTGAGCTCATCTGCAGTCTCCCCACAGCTCAGAGCATGGCTGGGAGCAAGGGAGCAGCTCGATACGCACGGTGCCACACGCGGTGTGTGGGCGTGAGGTCCGCTCAGCCCAACGTGAGCCTGCAAGGAGCTGGATGCAGCACAGGGACAGCTAGCTTGTTAACAAGCACGATTAATTCACCTGGGAGGAGCGGTATCTTGGCGCTTGGTCTGTAGCCTCTGTCCCACCCCTGTGCACATCGCAGCTTCCCGGGCGAGGGGGTCCCTTCAGACAGCTGCTGGCTCCTGACACAGGCACAGCTGGCTACAAAGTGCTGCAAAGTGCAAGAGGTGTGCTCCCCAGGTATTTCGTCCTGCTGGAGGCTGGGTTCTCCTCTGAGTGCAGGTGTGCACATCTTTTGTGCCTGGTGGGTTTGTGGCACTGCCCTGGCTGCCTGCTGGCACCAGCGCATCTACACCCTTTGGCTGGTGTGCTCGCGTCCCCGCTGTCACATGCCACGTTTGAACCTGTCGGCCTGGTTGTGTCTGCAGCAGCGATGAGTGCTGGAGCTGCTAGCAGACTGGAAATGTCTTTTGTCAAAGCTTGAGATGCCTCCAACCTCCTTTAATTAAAGACAATTACTGCTTTCAGCCCCTCTTCACAGCTCAGCTGGGTTGTTTGCAAACACACAGCTGCGGGAGTCTTTGTGCCCCTCTCTGAGTCCCGCTTCCCTGGAGACGCACAGAGGTTTCGTTATTATCAGCATTAGGGCTAGCAAGCAGCTGAAGAGAAGGAGGGGCATCCCAGGCTCCCGGGCAGCCAGGGTATTTTGAGGTGTGTGCAGAAAAGCTTGCACAGACTCTGCAGGGCAGCCAGGAGCAGCACTGCCTGTCCATGTCCAGCCTTTCCTGCAAAACCTCCCGCAGGGTGAAGCAGTGCACAGTGCTGTGGTTCGCAGCGGGAGCAGCTTTTGCCAGAGGTATGAAGAGAAACGGAGGGTGAATGATGATGGAGGCGTTCAGGCTGCAGCGAAGGTGATTCTTGCCCCAGCTGCAGAGACAGGACCGAGTGGATGATGGCTGTGAGCTCTGAACACATCCTTTTGAATAACGCTCTCCTAAGTTAGCCATGACTCTGCATCCTCATCTGAAGAGGCTGCTTTGCCTCACTGCAGGAACTGCACCAGGCAGGCCAAATTTGTGCTTTCTTGACTGAACTGTGCTCAGAAAAAATCTGAAACCTCCTGCAACCAATAATCCCTGTTTCTGTGCTTGAATAACTCAGAGGCAGCCAAGTGGAGCTTAACCAAACTTTCCAAAACAGTCAGGGCTGGCGCAAGAACAAGCATCATCCACTGCAGCCCTCTGGGATGCTGTTTCCAAAAATACGAGCCTCAGCACAGTGGCTGTGCGTGAAGCTGTCTCGTAGCCCTGGCTCTCCTATGGATCTAGCATTGCTCTGCAGAGAAGCATCCAACCCCAGATGCTGCAGCCGAGGCCACGGCTTCTCCGTTTTCAGGTGCTAATGGTCTCCTCTGGGAGGAATCGGAGCAGGAGTTCCTAGCAGGCAGGCCACCGCTTGCCTTTGAAGCGTTTGGTTGTTAAATCCATCGCTGGGGCCTGAATGGTAAGTGCTCAGCATTCAGGCTCAGGGGAGCCAAGATCCTTTTTGAGCTACTAACAGCCTGACACTGCTCTGTCTTCTCAAATTCATTTTGCAGCTCTGATTCCCTGGTGAGCACTAATCACTGGGCTGAGCATGAAGGGAAGCATACCCCGCAAATGGGAAGCCCAGAAGCTATTTCTCCTTCAACAGCCTCTCTGTGGACATCTTTGATCTGTTTTGGGGTGGTTTCTTATTCAACAGAAGTCTCTTGAAGGCCAGCAGGAGAAATGGTGCCGAAGAGTTAGAGCTGCCTCCAAGAAGCGGTTCAATGCATGCACAGATGCTGTGCTGTGGATTTAGCATGGGTGGGGGATGTACAGGGTCAACCACCTGTTGCAAGCACGAAGGCCAGGGCTTCAGAGCCAGCCTGAAATTTCCTACAGTCCTGTGGCTGCACCGGTCACATCTGTGTAGTGCTGGAGCTCCAGGGACACAATCCATGGTCCTTAGTGCTACATCATGCTGTGGATCTTAGTGCTGTCGTGGGAGACCGTGACTGTCCTCAGCCCGTAGACTGTGGCTCAGTAGAGTAAGATACCTGCATTTGGCAGCGCCTCCAGTTTCTATTCCAGCTGCTGGCGTTGTTAACTTGGTTCAACAATCAAGATGTATTGGGGGATAGCAGAGCAGGGGGCCGTGCTGGAGGGTGTTCTAGAAATGGGCATCCTTCAGGCTGCGTCCCCTGGGAAACTGACTGCTGTGGCTCCTGGCAGCTGTAGGTCTGGCTGGTAGGGGCAGACCCAGAAACACATCCAGGAGGTGTCTGCAAGGGAGTTTCCCCTGCACTGTGCACTCAGCTGTGTGGTGCACAGACCTTTCCGGAAACGTCTTGGTGTTTATCAGTTTGCAAGCATCTGTACAGTTCAGATGGTAAGAGAAACAAGGCATGGATGGAGTGCTTCTTCCTCCTGTCTTCTGGCATGCTGTTCATATTTTCGGTGCCCATGGTGTTTTGCAGCAGTAAATTATGCAATTTAATTGTGCTACATGTTAAAAAAAAACATTCTTTGTTTTATGCATTAGGGTAGTTTTTGTTGTTGTTGTTGTTGTTTTTTGGCTGTTGCATTCTTATACTGTAAAAAATTGAAAACAATTGTTTCCCATTCATGTCTGCTGTATTACTGATGGCTTTATATACTTCCCCAAGTTGTCTCTTTTCAAATGGAAGGTCCTGATTTGATAGACTCACCATATGGAAGCTGCTCTGTATCCCTAATCATTTTTATCATCTAGCTCATGACCTTGTCTAAGGGTGACCACCACTGCAAACACTGCTCGAAATGTGGCTCCGTACAATGGCTTAATAGCATTCCTGTTTTGTACTGGGTTCCTTTCTTAATAATTCCTTACATTTTCTCTTTTTTTTTTTTGATGATAGATGAGCTTTGAACTGATGTTTTCAGAGAATTATCTCTAGTGCTGCCGAGATCTCCTCCCTGCATGTTAATAGCTAATTTAGTGCCCATCATTGTGTTTGTATAATTAGGGCTCTTTTTCCCTAAGTGCATTAGTTTCCTTTTGTCACCACTGAATTTCATTTGCTATATTATTGCCCAGTCACTCAGCACCCACTCTTTGTGAGTGGCTTTAGCTCCGGTAAGCCTGGCAATTTTGGGGATGTCAGGAGACCGTGCCGCGTCACCCTTGGCTCCCTGCTCCTGATTGCAGGTGGGTGTCCTGCAGCACGCACTCTGGGGTGGCTCCTCATTCCAGTGCCCCTACGAGCAACATCCTCAGCATCTGTTTTCCTGCCCGATGCTGTGAATATGTGTGCTGCTGGGGATGTTATTCATGCATTATGCAGCGGCTAGTCACCCTTGGTGGCTCTGAACCTCTGCCACTAGAGAATGCGTCACGTTGCTGGGATTCTCTGGCTGGATGGTGTTTTTTTCTTGCTGTTTGGACCTGCTGAGCTCTGTTCCTGAGCAGTGAGGTAGATCTCAGTGAGATTTCTTCAACCACTATTAGACTGGCAGTTCCACTTTATCTCCTGGCTCAGGAGCCTCTTTCCCACATTTGAGTAGCCAGCAGAGGAGGACAGTATTACATGCTGTGCAGAATGGAGGAGGGATGCAGCGTGGACTAACTGGGGTGCTTAGCCCTTGACTGGAGCATGTGCAAGGAGAGTTCAGTGAGGTGGAGGTAGTGGAAAGGATCTAATCACAGCTACAGCGCTATGCAGGACGCTTAAAAGAGGATGGAGCCAAGGCCTCATTGGTGGTGCCACATCATATGAGAAGGGACAACAGCCCCAAGGTGTGACTTGAGAGGCTCAGGTTGGACTTTGGGAAAAGCTAAGACACTTCCCCAGAGAGGCTGAGCATCACCGTCCACAGGGATTTCCAAGACTTGGCTGCACACAGCCACAACTGACCTAGTTTTTGTTTGGGCATAGCCCTTTGGTGAGCAGAAGATCGACCCAGAGACCGCAGAGGTCTCTTCCCCCAGCGCTGCTGAGACACCCTGAAAAATTCTGCCTCTTGACATGTAGCACTGCCACTGTGTGCCAGGACCACGGAGCCAGCTGCAACCTGCCGCCAGCTCACCCCAGCAACACCCTGTGACAGCTGGTTCTGCTCTCTGTGGCTCAAGAGGGATATGAGAAACAAACCTAGAGAGTGCTGCTGAGAAATACAAACATGGTCCTGAGAGCCCTGGAAAATGCCCTTCCATGAGAGACTGGAAGAGCTCAATATGTTTAGCTTCTCAAAAAGAAGATTAAGAGGTGAGATGATTACCAAAAGGAAATACCAGACCCTAAAGAGCTTTTTAATCTAGCAGAGAAAGGCGTAACAAGAACCAGTAGGGTTAAACTGAGGCTAGACAAATTAAATAATTAGGCATGTGTTTCTAAGTGATTAACCACTAGAGCAGGTTAATGAGAAAAGAGGGACTTCTTCATGTTTTGGAGTGTGTAAAACAAGATGGTTCATTTTCTGGGCACTTGGCCTTAGCCGAAGACAAGCGAATTGGTTCAGGAGCTCTGCTGAGTGGAGCTTGTGGTCCCCCGGATGCACAACCCCCAAATCTGTGCCAAGCTGTGGAGGGATCAGTCAGACCAGGGGTTTGAGAAGGCCCACGGCAGGTCTGCGTCCATGAGAGCTGCAGGCAGTTTCATCTCAGCAGCTAGCTGGACCTTCAGTCCCTGCAGCAGCACCCACCAAGGGGATCCATGTGCAGGCGCTGCCAAGAGTCGTCCCCGCACCTCCTGTCCACTGCCAGTACTGTGGGTGTTGGACGCTAGAGCCATGGGCACTGGACTGCCCACCTGGCCCACGAGGAGATACTGGTAGAAAAGGAAGGAGGGCATGAAATCTGCGCGTGGCTGCCAGCGATTCCTCCCTGTGGTGCCTATCTTGTGGGTTGCAGCCAGGCCTGGCGGAGCATCATTTTCCAAGATGAAAGACGCAGATCCTTAGTAGGAGAGCTGTTACCTTAGACTGCAGGAGCCACAGGTCTCCTTCGGACACGTCATCTGTCATGGTTTGCCCTGAGCCAAGCCTGCACCATCCACCAGAGCACCTCTGAGAGCACACAGCAAGAGAGGGGCTCCCACCCTGAGACCCCCGTCACTGCCCCAGCTGATGTTGCTGCATCCTGCCCCTTCATGCCGAGCTCTGCTCCTGCTGGTCCTCGCAGTCCCCGGACCAATTTTCCATTCCCTGCAGGTGCAGCATCCCATGCCCAGGGCCACGGCTCCATCAGGCATGGTGGACCTGGCTGATTGCCTCCAGGACAGGCTGGGGGCAGAGGCCAAAGGCTCCTGACAAGTCCTGGGCACAGCCTCGCACGCCTTGCACGCCTGAGCTCCCAGCACCCCACCACCCCGCTGCAGAGGAGTGCGGCTCATTGAGGCTGATCTGCTTTCATTAACTAGATTAGCTACTTTAATCTGCTGAAAGTGAGAAGCAGGCGGTCCAGCTCACGAAGGCCCCAGAGGGGGCTTTTTCTGGTGAGAGGCAAGGGCAAGCTGCAGGGCTGCGATGGAGGCAGCTGGGAGCCAGCTGGCTGCAGAGGGACTGGTTCCCGCTGGCCTTTGCTGCCCTTCCTGCGTGCCCTTTGTATGGACAGATTTACCCCCTCTCCTCCCACCTGTTCTCCACCCCTTTTCTTTGTACAGATGGAAGAGTGTGCAAGGGATTACGCTGTTTCTGTGCTGTCCCCTAATCGATCGCCCTGTTGCAGATGCACGTGACCATGCATATGCGCTTAGCCTGAACGTGTTTGCATACACGCACAGCCACCCTCTGTTTTTTGAGTTGAACAAAGAAATGTGGCAGCAAATGAGTCTGCAGTCCTGAAAAGGAGGCTGTGGGAGCGAGCCTGGCTTCCTGGCTCTCACCAGCAGTGCAACGACCCTTCTCTGGTGCTGTGAGATACCCAGTGTCCATCCCTGACCCCATAGCTCTGGGGTCTGTCAGGCGTCATGACTCCTGCTCTCCAGCTCCCCAGGAGCCCAACAGGCTTGGCCTCCCTGGTGCCTGCGTGACCACCAGCTCTGTTCTCCTGCCCAGCAAAGCCAGGAGACCTCCCCCATGACTGCTGCATCCAGCCCAGGGCTCCTCGCTGAGCCAGAGCACTGGGAGACATCTCCAGCCCTGGTTGAAACAGCTCAGGTGACAGAATCCTTCCATCGCTGGGTCAATTATTTCAACCCCCCTGCCAAAAAAAGTGATTTCTTGTCTGGCTGCATTTGTCCAGCTCCAGCAAGTGAATCTGTGAAGGAGGTGTATGCCATCATCCTCTGCACACACACACACAGCTCCTGCCCCAAGCCATGCAGCGCCCTGTGGCAGGACCAGTGGTTTCTGTGCTTTAACTCTGTCCCCAGCTGGAGACAAATGTAGTCTTCACCATCATACAAAACACTTGAGGCTGGTGGACCAAGCATGCTCCGTCTTGAAGGATGAAGGCTCCTCGCTACATCTCTCTCCAACTGCAAATTAAAATCATCTTTCCTATATGCTTCTCTGCCATTTGTGCTCTACTGTTACCACTGCAAGGGGAGGGAGCGGCTTGCCCAAGGACACAAGGAGTCAGGGCCAATGTTGGGATGCAGAAGCCGAAATCCCAGCCCTGAGCTCTAGCCACTCCACCTGCTGTCTCCACTCTGCATCAGTGCTTTTTATTTCTTGGTGCGCTCCAGCTTTTTGCCCAAGGAGAAAAGGATCATGCAAATGATTTGCCCCAAGGGATCTGCGGAAGCTGTTTAAGCCAGCAAATGCTGCCTTCTCCCCAGCTGTGCCATGCAACTCAGTACGCTCATGAATTTCCCCTCCCCTAAGTGCAGGAAGGGGCTGACAGATGTTAACACACGATCAAGGTCTCAGGAGAGAGGAATTAAAGCCACACTGGACCCTTCGAAGACACACATTAGTGTCAGAAATTTCTAATCAATCAGCTCAGAGCCTCCTGGGGTCAAAAGTCTCTTTGAAACTCAAAAGGGGAATGGCTCCTAATGGGTTTTATTTTCATTGCTATAAATTGATTAGCGTTAAGATAAACAAGTTTTGTTTCCTTCTGAAAGCTCTAAATATGCTCTGGGGGAGGAGAAGCAGTGGAGTCTGATTGCTTCCCGTTAGGACGTCTTCACTTAGCTCCTACCCCATCACCAGTTTGCACCAGACATGAGACACTTTATTTCTGCAGAGCTGGCTGAAGGTGATGAATGCATCATACAAAGAGGCTCTGGCAGTGCTGGAGCAGGATACAGGTTGGAGGAGAAGGTGTGAGCGTCCTTGCTGGTTTTCCAGGGTGAGATGTGAAACACAGCTTGGCCCTGGAGGGAAAGAGTGCATGCTTTTGTGGTGGAAAGCATCTCTGTGTTTGGGGAGCCCGAGCTTGGAGGCTGGGTGACTGCATGTTTTTTGAGCTGGTTCAGCTCGGCTGCTGTGATGCATCTGGGAGACACTTTAAGTGGATCGATGCTCTGCAACCACGGAGTTTACCCTGCAGGGTAGAGAAGGCTATCTGTAATTGCGCTGAAGAGGTGGGGAATGAAGGGGGTTGGTGCTCGAGGCTGGATTTTGCAGGACCTGGGTGCACGCAGCCCCACGGCGGTCAAGATGAATAAGACCACCTTGCAGGAGCAGTTCCTGAGTGGCTGCTCAGCGCTCACTGCTGAGACAGCTGCTGAACACTGGAGGTCTTGTGTGTCTCCAGGACCCTGCTGGGCAGGGCCTGTGGCTCCAGGGGAGGCCCCGAGCACCGCATCATGCTAATGCCGTGCTGCTGAATGGGAGCAGCCCAAGAGCTGTTGATGGGCTCCAAACAACCATGTATGCTCCCTACAGCCCGTCTGTGCTACCTCCATCCCATTTGTGCTCCCCACAGCCTCTGCGTTCACCCTAGAACCTGACTGTGATCCCTATGGCATTCTGTGTTCCCTGTTCAGTGTGTGCTGTCCACAAACAGTTTTGTGCTCCCTGTAGCCTTGTGTGTGCTCCCTACAGCCTGTCTTCACCCTACAACCCATCTGTGCTCCCTGCTGCTCTCCGTGTGTGTTCCCTATAGCCCTGTGTGTGCCATCTAGCATTTGTTGTGTGCTCCCTACACCCATTTGCTCCCTGCAGGTTGTGTGCTCCCTACAGCCTTTGTTCCACACAGTCCACGTGTGCTCCCTGCAAACTGTTGTGTGCTCCCTACAGTCCCATGTGTGCTCCGTACAGCACGATGTGTGCTTCCTACAGCCTGCATGCGTGCTCTCTACAGCCTGTGCTCCCTACAGCCCCAACTGTGTTTCCTACAGCCTGGGCATGCTTCCTACAGCCCGTTTGTGCTCCCTACAGCCTGTGTGTGCTTCCTACAGCCCGCTTGTGCTCCCTAAAGCCTGGTCTTTGCTCTCTGTAGCCAGTGTGTTCACCCTGAAACCCTACTGAGCTCCTTTCAGCGCTGCATGTGTGTTCCCTACAGCTCTGCTGTGTGCTCCTTAAGCCCCATTTTTTCTCTCTATGACCTGCTGTGTGCTACCTACAGCCCCTGCTTTGCTGCCTATCCCATTGTGTGTGTTCTCTGCAGCCCTGTCTTCCCTGCACCCCCGTGTGTGCTCCCTGCACCCCCACACAGCCCGTGTGTGCTCCTCACAACCACGTGTGTTCTCCCTATACCTGTGTGCGCTCCCTACAGCTCGTGTGTGCACCTTGCAGCCGTGTGTACTCCCTGCGGCCTGGGTGTGCTCCTGGCCTCTTGGGGAACAGCTCTTTGCTCCTGCAGTGCCCAGCCCCCTCACGTTGACGGAACGTCACACCAAGCAGCTTCGTTAATTGGCTTTGCTTTGCTCATATGTCTTCAGCCCTGTTTCTTTGTCCGAGCCAGAGGCATGATGGAGAGATAGGGACAGCATCATCCATCTTGTAGTGCCTCTGCCCTGCTGAGGGTGTGATGAAACAAGGATGGTCCTGCCTGTCCTCTGCCACGTTATGGATGTGGCAGACAGGTGCCAGTTTTATGGAGTGGTAGAGATGGATGCTGGCCACCGCTGGGCTTCCTGACGGTGGCACAGGGGATGGTGGCCAGTGATGAGGGACGTGGCAGATGCTCACAGGTGGTGCTGGGGTGTCTCGCTGCTTGTGATGGCAGTGTCCTGCTAGGCGGTGATGGCTAGCGGTGGTGGTAGTGACACAGGATGGTGACAGCATTCTGCAGTCAGTGGTGATGGTGTCTCTGTGCTGGGTCCTGGCAAGGGTCTTGCTGGTGTGGTGGTGGGGTCTCTGCTGGGAGGTTTTGTGTACATTGGGCGTGCTCCTCCTCTGAGGTGACCGAGTGGTGCTCGGCTGTGCAGTGAAGCCCAGGAGATAGGCAGTTCATATTTCTGTACTGAACAGGGAGCTGACATTAATGAACAGCTAATTAACAACACAGGGCTTGATGGTTGCAGTGTCAGCGTCCCTAATTAGTCTCACACTAATCTGCTTTAATTAACTGTCCCTGTCGCAGTTTTAATTTAATTTTCAGCTCTAGACCAGAGAAAGCAGTCCTGTGACGGGGTTCCAGTACCACGACTCTGTCTGTGGTCCATCTGTGTCCATCCTTGCTGGTCCCCAGGCATGTTGCTGCCCCGAGTCTGTGTTTGCTGGGCTGCAGGTGACCATGCTCTTTCTTACTGCTTTGCCTGCACCACCCTTGTTTTATGGTGTAGTGAGCTGCTGGCCCTTCCCCACCTTGGTGCAGAGGGAGGGCATGGTGTTGCCCACAAAGCCTGTGCCTGCAGTTGTACCACTCATTGCTCAGAGGAGTCTGTAACCAGAGATGCGCTGCGTTGCATGAGATCTCCTTGAGACAAGAACACAAGAAGAGGGAGGAGAGCAAGCTGGGGAGGTACTTAGTGATGGCTTCTCATGGGAGCTGATGAAATCACAGGAACAAAAGAAAGGGGAGAGGTACCCCAGAGAGAGGAGAAGTCGCCAGGCAGGAAGAGAGAGTGCCTTAGCAGCCTAGAGGTGCTGTGAGGAGCTTGTATTCAGACCTGGCAGAACTGCCGTTTACACAGGAGGGGCTGCTGGTCCTTGCCCTGCCTAGCAGAGCTCTGCCTCGCCAGCCAACCGCAGTCAGCGAGTGCCCTTGCCCACGCCACCATCCTTCCATGGAAGAGCAGGCAGTGCATAGTGTGCGGAGCTGAAGAGAGGAGGAGGCATAGGCCTCACCTCGAGGAGCACAACAGCTCAAGTTCTGCTCATGTGGGCCCAATAATAAAGCAATTCCTTGGCACTATTTCTAAGCCATAGCATGCACCCTGCTAGGATGAAGGACGCAGATGTGTCAGGGTGGGAAGTTTGGGGTTTTACACTCCATTAGGGAGGACTGCACCAGGAGTGGGCCGGGAAATGCACCACGTGCAGTGACCTGGCTCTGCTTTCCCATCTCTGCTCCAGGTTGGCTTCCTTCATCAGGCAGGGCATGAATCTTTCCAAATGCTAGCATCTCCCCACGGGACCTTCTCAGGGGCCATGTTAATCTGTAAGAGCAATAGAGCCTTTAAAGTGGGAGTTCATGCTTGGCAGCATCCCAGAGAGCTGCGCACTCCTGGGCTTGGTTTGCCCATGTGGATTAACAGGGCTCTGCCATCTGTCCTGCGCACAGGCCTGCCTGGAATTGCTCCAGATGCCTTGAGCTTTGAAGAAAACCCTTCTCCGACCACAGCCCCTGCTCCAAATAACCCAGCTGCTTCCCACCTAGGTTGGCATGGTTGCTTTCCCCGCCCCCGTCCTCTGCAGGCAGAAGGAATCCTGTCAGCCACAGCCATAGCCATGCTGTGGGCTTCGAAAGTGGCTAACAATGGGGAAAATGCAGTGAAGGTCATTGCAGAAGAACTTTCAGAACCCCTCACGACCAAATGAGCCCTGGGCTCAGGCACTCAGTTGATCGAGAAGCCCTTGTCTATCTATGTTGTTATATGGCTGCTAAGGGACCAGGAAATTGGTGGTTGTACCATGCTGCCCATGCAGAGTTCTCACGACGCTTCCGAGTCTGAGCCAACATGCTGAGTGCTTTCCACTTCCTTCATCTGAGGATCTTGCTGATCATTTGTTGCAGCTTCTTGCCGGGATGTCATACTCAGCCCATTCTCTGCAGCAACCCCGTGCTTTTCAGGCTGTTTTCTTCAATGTGGCACGCAGAACCAAGGACCACTTTTTGCAGAATGCAGTTGGGAGGATGGTCACCCTCACCAGCGCACTAAGCGTCTCTGATCCCACTTTGCAAAGTGACCAGTAAACCAAGCTCTCTGTAAATGAAACCCCACAATACAAATAAAATATTTCAGGGGACTTTCTCTGATATCATTTCCTCCATTGACTGCCCCTGTCAGTGGTGCCATCATCTTGACCAAGGTCAGTGTCAAGCTAAGCATCTCATACCCTTGAAAATCATATGCCACAATAGTATCAGGTTGTCTGCTCCCCTGAAACAGTCTTTCTGTGGCTGGTTTAATAAACATCAGCACTCGCATCACAGAGTTTTCCTTGTCTGACTTTTAAAGCTCTCGGGTACAAGTTATCTAATCCTGCCTGGTGCTGGGAGCTGATCGCTGATATTCTTCCTATTTTCAAGGGGAATGGAAAATTTTAAGGAAGTGTCAATTATGAAATGATCCTTCTGTCTGTGCACACACTAATGTTCATTACATATCCCTCTCTTTCTATGTCACAATGGACAATTTTACTATGTTTTGGGGGCAGGCACATATCTTTACTATGGCTTCATTTTTCTTGCCTTTTTGATTTCCAGCTTGTTGCTGTTAACCTTGCCCTGTTTTTTTCACTGCCCATATTAGGTACTGTTATCAACTACTTATATTTTTCTGTGTGTTAATTTAAAGCCAGTGCTGTCAGTTCATGATATTTTTAACATGCATTTTTACTCCTTCACTCTCATTTCTTGGCCAGAATTGATTTTTGCTGACGAATCTGTCTTTGCATTAGGGAATTGCATTTTCCTGGGGGCAACAACATATTTGAGGCAATCTCGGTTATTGTTCCCGGTGTATTGTTTATACTTTCCGGCCTTGGTGGCTTTGCTGGCAGCTCTGGGGACCCGCTCAGCGCTCATGCTGCATGCACACATCGGGGACAAGCTCTTGAGCACGGTGGGAGGCTGCAGCACCCTGGCAGTGCAGAGCCAGGCACATGCAGCGTGGGCCAGGCAGCGCAGCATGGGGAGAGCTCTCCCAGGCACCCCACGCTGTTGCTCCTGGCTGCGAAACCGCTCCTGCGCGGATTGCTGGGATCTGCAGAGCATTCGTCGCCAACTTTTCTTAACCTTGACCTTGGGAACTGTCAACACCTTGCACTGCCTTTGAGGAGCTTGTTTCCCTTTCTTCTTTTATTTTCCCCCTCCTTTTCTTTGTGCTTCGTACCTCCTATGCTTCTTGCCCTCCTGCTCCATCCTCTCTCCCCACCTTCCTAGGAAGCAAGTCCGTGCAGGGAGGACACTGTAGATCCATGCAGAGAGCTGGGGAAGACCCATGATTTATTGACAGTTACTTTTAAATGCACAGAGGCAGGAACTGAGTTCAGCTTTCACACAGCTGAAACTAGCCAGCATGCTCCCATGCTTGTGTTTGAGCAACCTCACATTTTTCTGTCTCAGGTTGCCTGCAATTTCTTTCCAAGGCCTCTCTGCTTTGCAGTATGAGTATGAAATCTGGTGGAGAAAAGCTTTCAGGTGTGGAAGGTGCATTTTGATGGATGCAGATAAAACCCTCCCAAATAAGGGAATTGCGAGCTGTTGAAAATTACCTCTTCCCATCTGTATTTTTTCCCCAGACTGAGCAGTCTGTATGCTTGGCCTCAGATCCTGCCATACAACACTGCTCCTTATGGATATAGACAGATAATTATTTGGTACTGCTTTTCCCTCATCAGAGCATCCTTACAGAGAAAGTTAGCAGCAAAAGGGGAACCAGGGGACCTAGAGTTCAACCTTCTCCTTCCACTGGCTGATGTTGATCCCTTGCACCCCTCAGTACTGCACAAAAACTCCTACCAAACTGATGCATTGAGTGTAGAGACAATGCCGGCAGTGGAAGTTGATCCTGGGTATTTATTCAGTTACAGGGTGTATTTTCATTACAGTTGTGCAAAACAGGGAGGTTTTCAAAAAGGTTTCCTAGAAAAGAATATGTAAGAGCCCTAGCAAGAGGATTCCTTTACACTTCACGAAAGCAAACACTCCAGGGTAATGCCGGAGTGAAGATTACTCAGATTGATTTAACTCTCCTTACATGCAGGCCTGTGGCATGTGGTGATCTTGGCATGGCCATGCTGCTTTTTCTCAGCATTCTGCTTCTTCCAGTGCATAGGATAGTTAGGCCTCCTGTTTGGAAAGATGTGGGGAGTCTCATCCGCTGGGGCCCGTGTTTCCTCAGTGCTTTGTCCTAAACATCTGGCACACAACAGCCAATGCACAGGAGACAGCTCCGTCGCCTTCCTTTTACAGGAGGAGACAATGAGGCTGAAAGTTAGGAAGAAACATTAAGCACGGATGAAGTGAAGCTATAGCAGATTCAGGTTAAGCTCTTGCTGTCTCCTGTGTTGTGTGATGCCACATGACATGCTGACCTCGGACATGGCTGTGAACATGCAGCAGTCTGGGTATCCCCATCTGGCGACCCTGAACCTGGTGGCAATGCCAGCGGGGGAGGACCGTACCACACAACCATTCATATTTTGCAAAACATCTATCAAATGCAGGGAAAGAGCTCTCCTAGAGAGGTTTTGCTTGCCTTGCTGTTGTCTCTCTTCCTGCTTCCCTCTCTTGCTCTGATAGTTTGCTCAGTGGTAGCCCACGTGCACGCAGCTGCCTGTTTGTTACTGCAGAAGCCAGCGTGCTCTCTCCCATGCCCTGTCTGTCCTCCACACGTGGGGAAAAAAATGGCATGTGATTGTGTGCTGCAGATGCCGTGATGATGCACGCAGACGAGAGGGCTTGGGGGCTGGGGAGGGTGCAGAGGGGGTGCCCAAATAGCTTTAATCCTGCCATTTCCAAACATTCCAGCACTCAAGTCGGCGCGCTTAAGAAATCGCCCCTCCTCGTTGTGAATCTTTCTGATTAGAATACTTCATGTGTTTTATTTCATCTGCAGTGCTCAGATAGCAAGCTGACTGCTCCTAAATAACGCTTCAGACAGACAGACCATATAAACACGTATGCATGCAAAGACAGACACTGGAGTTCCAGCTATGCCCTCTCTAGGGGAGGAGCCGTGACTCGCCGTTGGCCTTGCTTTCCCAACACTCATCTTTCCTTCTCCAGCCCTGGCTCAAAGCTGGCATTGCCTCTGTAGGGACAGACCTCTCAGAGGCTCTCTGTAACTTCTCCTCTCCTTTGGAGCAGGGGTTTCAGCTGAGCCCCAGCCTTTCTGCAGATCAGGTGGCTTGAGGCACAGTGATTCTGGTTTCTTCTGCAGTTCCCTTTGCAGACTCAAAACCTGGAGGTTCAAAGTCTGTTGCACTGGAGAAAGGGCAAACTTGGCAGCCAGCCTCATTCCTGTTTGGGACCATGGGTTGTGCAGGTCCAGGTGTGCTTGGGGGTGTCTTTCTTTGAGCCATGTCCCCACGGGCATCCCCTTGCAGGCCCCTTCCCTGCCTCACTTCTGTATGTGTGCACAAAGAGCCCCGCAACACACACTGTGTGTTTCTGCAGTGGGTCCTTGCCAGATGAAGCTACTTCAGCTCAGGTCTTTGGGGAAGCCTTGAAGGTGTTCAAGAGCCAAAACTGTGCCTGTCTGGACGTGTGTGAATGAGAGGTGGCAGGGACAGATGGAATTCTGCAACGGAGTTGGATTTCCAGGCTGGCACCATGGTCCGTGAGGTGTGTATGGTGACAGCTCCAAGGGACTCTGCTTAGGAGAAGGGGACTGTCATTTTCAAGTGTGACTGACTTAGCAAAATCTGTAACTTTAAGAAAAGTGAAAATGCATGTTTGCTCCCTGAGTTGTTCTACAAATGACAGTTTGACCTTTGTGCTCTTGTTATAAGTGGCTCCTTTTGCCTTCAGGCCAGCAGTTTGTTTGCGTAATCCCATTCACTGTGCATGTATCCCACAGCCAGGAAGTGGTGGTCTATTAAGCAGGGGATGGGATGAACATTCAAAGGCTTGAAAAATGAAAGCGTGGGTGGAGAAAGTGACAGGAGAACAGCTATAGTGACAGGAGAAAGTGTCAGTCCCTTGGGAAAAGCTTTGACTGTCTCCAAGGATGGAGATGCCCGCACCACTCTGGGCCCTCTTTCCAATATCTGAACTCCCTCGTTGTGAAAAATATTCTCCTTGTGTCAAGCTGGAATTTCCCCTGTGCCGCCTTGCGTCTTGTCCTACCTCTGAGGATCTGGCTCCTTCTTCTTTATTTACACCCTCTTGTTGGGTTATTGTAGGCAGCAGTAAGGTATCTCCTTTGCCTTCTCTTTTCCAGGCCCAGGTCTGCCAGCCACCATGAGCTCCAGCCACCAGCTGTCTCAGTGGCCTCCCCTGGTATTGCACCATTGTCCCTGTCTCTTCCTTGCACTGGGGAGTCCCAAACTGGACACAGTGCCCCAAGTGGATCTCACAAGTGCCAGAGTGAGGGGATCCACTGCTGCATACTTTTATATCAGACAAGGGTTGTTGCTGATAATGCACCCACATTGCTGAAAGACAGAGGAACTTTAGGATCTTATGTCTAGTCTCACGTCCTCTGTCTTGTTTGCTTATTCTAAAACTTGACAAGGTTTCTGAGTTCCTGGAGGAGCGCTCCCTCCCTGCTCACGTCCCAGCTATGAACCTGTGTTTTTCTGGTATGGTGGTAAATGGGGGAAATCACCACCAAGATCCCTGGATGCTCCCAGGCCTCATTTTCTTGGGCCACACTGGGTTGCACTGCAGGAGGACAGAGGTCCTGGGGCAGCTCCAGCTCCAGGAACATGTTTTGGAGGAAGGCTGGTTCTCCTCAGGTTTCATACTTCGTAAATACGTAAGCAGACTGTGAAGTGTTTTGGAAAGTGGAGGTGGACGGTGTGCAGCTGCCCTGGGTGGTGTGTGACCTCCCTTCCCATGTGGAGCTGCCTGCCTACAGCTTCTCTGCTCGCTGCAGGCTGCAAAGTTACTGTGCAACTACACCCCCAGTGATTTAAACCACCATAACTAACCATTTTTAATCAGCCCTTATGCCAGCTCCACTCAGCACCTAGTGCTGACAAAGAACAATGTTGTCATCTGGAAAGTGGCTGCTGGCACTTAACCAGCTGGCTGTGTTTTAAGCTTGTTTAAACTGGGTGCTAAGCAGCATTAAAATGTAATGATTAAACGTGCCCACTCTGAGTTTTCCTGGCCACCCCTGCCTCCACCTGGAAAAGCTTCATGTGCCCTGGAAAGGCTCCTCTGGGAGCTGCACTCACATAGAATCTGCAGAGTGCCTGCTGGAGATGGAGAAGAGGGCATGGGGATGGGAGGGCACTGCCCTACCCCTCTCGCTATGGGGAGTCAAGGCACAGCAATTTGGAAATGGTGTCAAAACATCTGAACGCTGGCTATGGGGGTTTGAATCAGGTAGAGATGCCCTTCAGAGCTCCTCTTTTAGGCAGTTTCAGACTTTGCACCCCTGACCCTGAAACTGCTTTTCTTCCTGCTCCTCTGTAGTAATGGAGCTGGATAGAGACAGGCTGCCCACAGATAAAGATACTGAGCAGCCACAGATGCACTTGGAGTCCCTGGATCTGAAGGCGTATGTCTGCTTGGGCGCCTGATCCTGTCTTTGCTCGCGTCTGGAGACGTGCAGACATGGGCCGTCCCCAGGTCTCTGTGTCGGGTCGTGGGAGATGCCTGCACCTGCCCCCAGCAGCCCCGCTGGTGCTGGGGGAGTGACTCCGAATTTACAGCGGGCAGCACAAGCAGAGCTCGGCCCAGCCTGCCATGGACTTGTTGTCTGAGGATGCGTCTTGTGGAAAGGGCTGCGCGGGGCAGAGCTGTCTGGCAGGCTCCGCGCAGGCTCTCCCGGGCTGGGGCTGCTCCCCGGGACCAAGAGGCGGGCACACTGTCCACTTGAAGGGCTCTCGTCCAGGAAAAGCTCCCTTTTCACTTTCATGTTTCCTTTAGGATTAAAGCCATTCTTCTTGGGCTCTACACACGGAATGTTTGTCAAGTTTATGAGGGCTTTTAGAGAGGCTTTTAGAGAGTACATCCTATCCCTTCTTTTATAGGGCTGAGATAAGATTATCTTTGTTTTAACACCAATTAAAGCAGGAAGGGTTTATAGGATTAGGGGGTTTCCATCAGTGCAACTTTGATGTCACCACTTGCTTGCTCAGTTTGCTTCTTCCCTCTGTTAAAAGGTTGGGAACCGTTCCCGTAATGGTTAACATACCACCCTCCAGAGGCAGAGCTCTCCCGAGCAGAAGCTTTGGGAAACCTTTAAACAAGACCAAACAAAGTAACAAGATGTGAAAGTCCTAAATTCTTTTGGAGACCACTTGGAGAAAACTGGCTTACTGCTTAAACAACCACTCTTCCAGTGTGTAGCACTGCAGTGTTTACATCTATTGAAAAAGTACATGCTTTCTGCCCTGAAAAACATTTTTTTTTTTAAATACCAAAATAAAATACTTTGCTGTAGTGTAAGGAATCTAAGGCAAAAGCAAAACAACCCTACAGTTTTGCAATCAGTCCATCCTCTGCACCACTTGAAAACGAGACTGTGAATAAGGAGAACATGACATTTTGTACCTCTGCTAGCACGTAACTGCTCAGAAATAACTTCATGGTTCAGCACCTCGTCTGGCCTAGGCTGGCATCACTCCATGCAAATCACCCCATGACTCCTGGGGCAATGCTCTTTTCCAGCACCTCGGGCTCTGAGTACTTATGTGCCTGCCAAGCTGTTGTGACAAAGTTTTGGAGTTAAAACTGTGCAGGTGGAGGCAACATCCTGAATTACCCAGTGTGCTGAGACTGGGAGCACTCCTAGACTGGACAATGATCTTGTCCTGGTGGACTTTCAAGAGGCGTTTGGCAATGCCCTCAATAATACGCTTTAACTTTTGGTTAGCCTTGAAGTGGTCAGGCGGTTGGACTCGATGATCTCTGTAGGTCCCTTCCAACTGAACTATTCTAAATACTCCAGCTCCAGGCAGGAGAGCACCTCTAGCTGCTGACCTTGCAAATATGGCCTTGAATGCTCTTGACGCATCCGCAGGAGCAAAGAGCACTTCTGACGTGTAAACCCTCCACTTGATTTCAGCTTCATGCAGGAAAGCTTGCAGGAAAAACAGAACTTGCAGGAAAGCTTGCAAGAATTGAGCTGAGAACTAAGTCTTTGGGGCTGGCAAACCCTGAAGGGTTTGGGGCTCAAGCATGTACTTTGGATAGAGAAGACTCCTCTTGGGTGTCTGCTGAACAGCTCTAGCAGAATTTGTGCTCAGTTATGATCCTTGCTGTATGTAATCTGAGGATGCTGGGAACACCCAAACCCCTCTGTGCTCAGGCAGGGACTGAAAGCTTTCCATGTCTCTTTAAAATCCCCAGTGACAGGTCAGGGAGGCTGAACCACGAGCAGGTAAGAAATTCCAAGCATTTCTCACTGACAGCCAAATCCCATCACAACTGATGGATGTGCCTCCGAGAGCAGGTCGGCAGGGGGGCTTGCAGGTGTGGGTGCCCACAGGTGCGGTGGTCTAGCCAGATGCTTGAACTTCTGCATACTGCTAGCAGGGAGATGACCTTGCGAACCCTGCAGAGGCAAAGGACTCCTGCTGCAGGAGGGATTTGCTGGCAAGTGCCTGGCATGAACCCTGTCCAAGGCAAGGGCTCGGTCCTACTGCTGATGTGTGGGCACTGGGACAGAGCTGCGAGGGTTTGTATAAGGGTGGTCCCTGCCTAAGGCTGTTGTGGAAAGCAGGCTGGTGATGCCCATGCTGTTGCGGGAGAGCAGGGGACAGACACTGCTGCAGAATCAGTGTGGGATGACCAGCATCAGTGGTGTCTAAAAGACTGAGGTCCTGGACCACTCAGTTTTCTTGGTCTTTGGAGCCTGTTTTGGTGTGGCCTGAGGACAGCCTGGCTAGAAGGTTGAGGACTATTTGCCCCTTGCAGGGCTTTCCAGTGTGCTTTTTTGGAACTGCCCCCAAACAGGGCATCACTCTACCCTGCCTGGGCCTCTCCATACCTCTGTGACACCCCAGTCCTAAGGTCCCACCACACCCTGACACTGACGCGGTGCTGCCCTCTGCACCTGCCCAGAGGCAGTGTGTCTCACTCCCACTCTTGTCCCAGCACTGTCCCTCTGCATCACTCACTGCCCCAGTGCCTGGAGAGGCTGTGAAGAGGGCTGAGAGACCAGAGGTGAAGGGCTGGTCCACGTTCCTGGTCATTTTATTTTGAAAGAATGTGTGAGAATAAGAAGGAACCTCTTAAACGAAGCACCCAGTGGTGAGCTGCAAACATACAGGGTGTGGTATGGAAGTCTTTTCTGGAGACACTTCCAAGGGAGTTGTGTTTGAAGGTGCCCTGGGCTGAAGCTGGGAGGCAGATGAGGTGGATCAAGGGGCAATTCAGGGGAGCAGTATTGTAGTGGATGTAGGTTTTGGAGCCTTGGCACCTTCGCCTGGAAGGCAGGTACTCAGCACTGTGTGCTGGGGAGATGATGTGGTCCATCTTGAACTCCTTGAGGTGCAGGTGAGGTACAGGATGCTGTTATAGTCAATGGCATGGGTACCTGTCTAAAAGCCATTAGGAATGGCTAATGGGAAGATGCTTTTGCAGGCTTGTGCTGCCAGCTTCTATTTCTGTCCTATGGAGAATGAGTGGGTTAAACAGGAACATTTGCATTGCAGATTCTTCCTTTATTGACAACTCTTTAATCCACATCACAGAGGTCAGCTGAGCCCAACATTCCTCTTCAGTTAATTTCATTTAACCCTGTTTTCCCTTCTGCATTTCTATCCTCTGCTCTCCAAATGCTGTCACTGCCAACGACAGTGACAGCACCTGGCAATGGGATTAATTGCTTATCTCAAGTACGAGGTAGCAGTGTGGACTGCTAATTACATATATCAGGAGGGAAATGGGAGGATCTCTGCAGTGCATGAAGGAAGGCTGTCCCAGGAAGGATGAGTGTCGAGAGCTGGCACCTAGAGGTCCAGGATCCTGTCTCTTTCAGAGCCAGCACCCAACTCTAATGCTAATTGCAAGGGGGTTGGGTGTTACCGCCTGCCTCCTGCACCGCAGCTCTGCAAGACAGGACTGAATCCTCTTCCCTGTGGCAGTAAGATGTCCATATAGAAGTGTTAATAGATCCAAAGGCAGTGGGCAGCATTGCTCCTTTGGGTTGTCCAGAGGCCAGCATTTCACTAAGGTGACAAACACCATTGTGCAAGGTCCTGGGGACAGGAACGAGCAGAGACTGGGCAACTTTTTCAGGAGAGGCAAAGTGTTCTTGTCTATTCTGGTCCCAAGGAGGCTGTACAGACCCAGCTAGAGGAATGTGCATGTGGAGTTAATACACTTCCAAGGGGAACTGGGAGACCTTTGGTCACAGCTTGCTGTTCTGAGGGACGTGGCTGCCCCAGTGGCTGCCCCAGTGAGAGCCAATCACATGCAGAGCTAAAAACAAGGCTCAGAGCACAAGGAACAGAATGGGGAAGAATATGGGGAAAAGTGACAGTGCCATTAAAAACCCCATCTCATCTTGTAACATAAGAAGAAGGCATGGTTCATGAAGGGAAAAGGGTGTAAATTCAGAGCTGGTTGGACATAAGATTCTTCTGCATAGGACAAGATCATAAATACCCCCCCACACACCATGAACAGTCACAACCTGAAGGTGTTGGTGGAGGGGACTCTGGGGTCTGTGGTCCAGCCTCCCACTTGCAGCAGGGCTGCCACCAGCATTAGCTCAAGGCAGCCACAGCGTTTAGCTGAGTCTCCCCCAGGGAGCTCTCCGTGACCTGCCCCAGGGCTACATCACGTTCTGGAGAAGGAGCTTTTCCTAGCATTCAGTCTGAACTTGCGGTGCTTGTCCATGGTCGTACTGTATGGCACCCTGAGAAGAGTTTGGCTGTCTTGTTTGCATCTGCCCCCAAGTAGCTACAGTGGGAGTTATATCCCCACCTAACCCAGTTAACCCATCCCAGCTCCCTCCACCTCTCCGTGTACCAGGGCTGACCGTCTTGGTGACCCTCCGCCGGACTCTCCTGTTTCTCCATATTACCCTTGAGCCGGGTGACCCCAAACTGGCCACGGTTCCCCAGCGGCAGCATCCCCAGTGCCTGCCAGGGGAAAACACCTTCCCTGATGGGCTGGCCATGGCCTTCCCGATGTGGCCCAGGAATCGGTTTTCCTTATTCACAGAGGGAGCAAATCGCTGGCACCCAATCGGTGCCGTGGGCTTGGTGCGGGGCAGTCCCGTGGAGTGTGGGTGTGGGAGCCAGAGGCTTGTGTTGGGTTTGCCAGCTAATTAGGATGCCAGCGCAAATGAATGGGGGAGGACAGTCGGAGAGAACTCCCAAAAGCACCATGCGGTGTGCGAGAGGGCAGGAGGCAGGACATGGCAGGGGTGACCAGCGCGGGCTCTCCGGGCCGCGAGCGCGCGTCCCCGGGGCTGCAGAGCCTGCTTGTCCTCCGCCTCCACCCCAGAGGGAGACGGGAGGCAGCTGGGAGATAAGGCCAGGGATTTAAGACTCTCGGCAGATCCTAACTGACAGAGGAAGGGCTGCTGCTTTCCATCAGCCATTAAGAAAGCCTTGCTTGAGTGGAAGAGGGCTGCCAGGAGAAACAAAGCCAGGCAAAGGGAGCTGGGGAAGACCATTCCTCAGAACCATTAGCATGGATTTAAGGTGTCATTTTGGAAACTTTTATTGTAAGACAGACCTGCGTGTGCTGAACTGTTTGCAGAAATGGTCTCTGCAAGGCCAAGGTGGGCCCTGAAGGCCAGGGCAGTTTTCACACAGAGGAGCCCATTTGGAGCAAGCTCAACTCACATGGATTAGCTAAAAGGCAGTTAGAGAGAGGCAGTGGGACATGGGGCCTGCAAACAGGCCCTCTGAGGCCCATCCTGCACTCTTGCCCGAAGGCTCATCCTTCAGGCTGAGCTGCAGGATGTCTTTCTCTGCTGCCCGGATAGGCAGCACTCAGGGGAGGAGGGCTGGTCGCCCTGCACTGCGCTGCCTTGAGCAGCAGAGGATGTAGAGGTGGCGATGCATCCCGCACCTGTGACCCTCCTGCAGGGCCCTGCTCCATGGAGGGCCAGGAGTTCCCTGTCCAAAGCCTCCTTCCCTGCGGGCCCTGATGGGGAGGAGGAGGTGACAGGACTGCTCAGGCTGTCGTGCTCTTAAGAGAGCTGCAGCCCCTGTTCCTAGCAAACCCACTGCTGCCTCAGAGCCATACCCCAGTGAGGCAACCATCCATGCCTGTGTGCAGCAGTGAGGCAATTAAAGGTCCGTATGTTTCCAGTGAGCCCCTATTAGCAGTCCTCCGATTGGTGCTGGAGGTGGAGGAGCTCACCACGTTGTACGCTGCAAAGCGCGCCTGCTTCAGCGATGGGGCCAAAGCCACTGTCAGGGTAATAGCCCTCCTGGGATAAAGGATGTTCTGATAAATAAAGCAATTCTGCCATAGAAGTTGCTGTGCTTTCACTGTTTTGCTTCCCTCTTTCCAAGCAGGAGTTTCTAGAGAAGCTCTGCCCCCTGCCCCAGCCCCCACTGCAAGCAAAAGGGAAAGCAGCAAGTCCCAGAGCTGCTGTCACCACCTCAGGCAGAAAACTGGGGTGTCCTGCCATCTCCCAGCAAGTGAGGAGAACATCCATTCTGTCCTAATGGAATGGGTTTTAGTCCCTGTGTGAGGACTTAAATTTGGATTTGCTATTTACTTTGGAAAGAAGAAGTTGGGTGGATTCCAAATTAAAAGCTGTTTTCTCACTCAGAGGAAGACCTGGAGGGAACAAAACAATTTTGAACTAAATGTTTCAATTACTTTTGGAGGTTGTCTTTACTTGACAAAGGGGTTTTGCTTCAAATTTCAGTGATTTTGCTCTCTTTCAGCATGATTTCAGAACATTTCAGAGAAGTCACATCAAAATGTTCTCATTTTACAAGATTATTTTGTCCAATGTCTGTGTGGGGGACTTCCTGGAGAGGAAGAAGGTGGTCAAAAGTGCTGGCCATGTTTTGAGGGCACATGAGAAGAATTTTAGCAGCCCAGCTTGATATGTTCTGTTGAGCAATCGTTCGTGCCTTGATTTTTGCCCCACTCTAAGAGCAGCACGTGCAGAAGTGCTGATGGCAGCTGCTGGGGAGCAGCGAGGCACTCACCAGCCCATGACCTGGCCTTTCGCCCTATGCCACACCAAACCTGCGGAGTGCTTTCACCTTTGTCTCTTGGGCCAGTCACTAAATCACAGCAGTGTAGGTATCTTTTTGAGGTATCTCTATCCCGATGCAAAAGAATCAGTATAGGAAAGTTTTATTTTTAAAGTAAGCCTCGGGAAGGTGAAAGAGGCCTGTGTCTCAAAACATCTTTGATCAAATGACCCTATACTTCACCCTGCATGTCAGACTAGAACAATTATATGTGTTGTTCTTATCATGTTTCAAAGAATGGTATTAGTACAGGAACCCTGTTATCATTTCAGCTGCAGAGCCGCCATCACTACTCTGAAACAGAGAACTACTCAGCCGTCATCTCTCCCAGCAGTGTAACACCCTCTGAGATGGGCTAATACTGAGAGACACGCTGGGAATAGGGTCAGGAAATGAGTCAAAAGTCTAGGGGATAGAGGATGTTGAGGATGGAAAGATCCAGGAACATGAGATCAGGGAGAAGCCAGTTTTCCAACAGATCCTTTGACTGCAGGAGTCAGAAGGGACTTTGCAGGCAGGGCAGCTGGTGATGTTTTTCTGTTTTCTCATTGGAAATTCGAGCTAATTTTGAAGGAAGGGAGATGAAAATTGAAAAAACACGTCCTCTTTTTTGTTTTCAAATTAAAAATAGGTACTTCTCTGTAATAGCTCTTGCTTATAGCAACCAGTATGTTTTTCCCAGGCTGTTTTTCTGATCTGCCTCATTCCTGGAAGCCTTGGCAGTGAACTGAAGTAGAAGTTTAACTCGTTTCAGTGCAGAAACCACCTGCCACCCCCCAGGGTCTTCGTACTGCACAAGAATTAACAGTGGCGGAAAGTTGCAACCAAGAGTAATCACCGAGAGCCATGCTGATAAATGGTTATAGCCGAGTTTTTGCATTGGCATTGATGATCCTTTGAGCTGGAAAGGACCTTCTAGTGCTTTAGGGTGTGCAGTGATATTTTTAGCAGTATGCACCGTATCTGTTAATACCTTTTTTCACATTGTGGTCCAGCCTTCACCACCCATCTGCTGCAGGCACCACACACTCCCTGAGCTACCCTCACCCATCATGCCTGGCTGAACATTCAGTTTTTGAGTGGCTCTGGCTAATGGTGCATCTTCTTCATCAGTGAGTGGCTTAGAGGTTACAACCGCAGCAGAGCTAGACCCCAGCACACTGCGGCTTGTGTGGCTGAGCCCTCTAAGCACTGTGATGGGATGATTAGCAATGGCATAAACAAGACGAAGCTAATGAAGAGCAGAAATGGTGGACACTTGCATGAATGTAAAATTCTTAGGAAGAGTCAATGCTGCTTTGTACAGGTCAGTTCTGCCTCCCCCAAAAGGAAGATTCCTCCCTAAAAGGCTTTGAAAGAAAATAAGCAGGCAGGATCCCACTCTGAGAGTGAAGGCGCTCATGTGGCTGAAGGACTGGTTGAGCAATGGTAGCAGATGGTAGGAGTAAGTGGTTGGTTGTGGCAGCAGAGGGAGGTCCCTGCTCAATTCTGCAAGGGCTGTGCTGGGCCTTCTGAGTGTATGCAGAAGTGACTAAACCTGAGGTGAGCAGACAAGGAATGATTGTGGAGAGCTGCAAAAGTTGCACCCCTTTGTGAGATGGCATGACTAGGGAATGAGAGAACAATTGGCTCCCTGTTCACATGAAGTAATATATGTGGGAGAAAGCAACCCCAACTTCACACATGCACACTCACACTGTGACAGGCTGTGAGTTGATCTGTGAGAAACGACACCTTGGGACTGTGACAGGTAGTCCAGTTGGTACACTGGTGGTTAAAAAACAATTTGGACATTGCTAATTTCAAGAAAAGAGTAGAGAATAAAATAGTGAATGTCATACTACTTGCATTCGACATGACAGAGATTTATACAATCCTAAAGGGCATAGAGAAGGTGGGTGACTGAGTGTGCATTGCCAATGCGAGCGTGAGTTTGCTTCAGATGACACAGTGGCTGGCAGCTTTGAAGCAGAGGACAGCGGTTCTTCACACAGCATGTAATTATTCCATGGAGCCCCTTGCTGCAAAGGGTGAAAAAAAATTGTGTGGAATAAAAAAGTGATCATGTAACTTAGTGGAAGAATGAAAGAGCCTGCCTCTTAGGAAGTCCCTGAACTATGAATTGCTGGAGGGTGGGAAGGGATTCTGGGCAATGCATGTGCCCAGCCCACGCCATCCTCCTTGGGAGGCTGCTGTTGTGGGAAGGATTCTGGTGACTGTGGACCGCTGCTCCGAACTTACATGACTGTGGACAAAAATCCCCTTTGCAGTTCTAAGACTCACTGAGTGGACCCTGTTCTACGTTCGTGGTTGGGAACATGGTGGGAGAGACATCTGCATGGGGACCCCATCTCTGTAGGCGGTGCAAGCAGCAGTGCCTGCCTTTTCAGGGCCTTTGAACCAGCTGCTCTTTCTCCACTTTGTTTATTTCAACTTGCCAGGTTTGGGCTTTGGACGCTGCAAAGCCCCAGAGAGTGTTTTCCAGCAGCGCTGCCAGGCGCCGGGCATCCCCGCCAGCCGTCCTTCCTTGCCACTCACCACTGCTCTTGGTTCTCTTCCAGGCTGCCCGTCAGGGATGTTCAAGGCCAGCCAAGGGGATGAAGGATGTGTTCACTGCCCGATTAACAGCCGGACGACTTCGGAAGGAGCCACGAACTGTGTGTGCCGAAACGGATATTACAGGGCAGATGCTGACCCTGTCGACATGCCATGCACCAGTATGTGGGCTCTGGGCAACTGGGGAGGGTGGCACACATCAGTTAAAGCACCGAGGGACGCTTAACGAAATCCCTCCATCTCAGAGGGATTTTGGAGGAGATTCCTGCTGGCCACTGTCTGAAAGGTCAGGGTGCTCAGAGCCCCTCGTCTGGAGTGGTCTTGCAGCGGGGCTTTTTCTTACCCTGGGCCAGCCAGTGCTTGCAAACACTGCACGTGCAAACAGAACAGAAATTTGGGCTGCTCCGTGCTGCTCTAGGCTGTGGGATGACTTCACTCCAGGGCTGCACCTGGATGCAAAGACTGGTGTCTAGGCACTCAGGAGTTTAGTGCAAAGGCCAGGAATCAGAAACAGTACAAAAAATATCAGGTGAATTTTGTCATGGACACCATATGGTCAAACTAGTAGGGGCTGGCCCAGGCTAACTAGGCAGGTTTTGTTCCCACTCCTGCCTTTGGCTGTTCAGCTTGCTGCACACATCTCTGACAGCAAGAGCATCAGCTGGGCTCAGTGCAAGCCGAGTCCTGTCTGGGGCTGGGGAAGAGGAGGTGGTACAGGACGGACCGCTGTAGCATGGGTCCTGTAGCAATGGGCAGGGCTCCGGCTCTCACACCTTTCTATCTGTTCCCTTCATAGCCATCCCGTCTGCCCCCCAGGCCGTGATCTCCAGTGTGAACGAAACCTCTCTGATGCTGGAGTGGACCCCGCCGCGGGACTCGGGGGGCCGGGAGGATCTGGTGTACAACATCATCTGCAAGAGCTGTGGCTCCGGCCGCGGAGCGTGCACGCGCTGTGGGGACAACGTGCAGTTCGCCCCGCGCCAGCTGGGCCTGACGGAGCCTCGCATCTACATCAGCGACCTGCTGGCCCACACACAGTACACCTTCGAGATCCAGGCAGTGAATGGCGTCACCGACCAGAGCCCCTTCTCCCCACAGTTTGCGTCAGTGAATATCACCACCAACCAGGCTGGTAAGAAGCAGACCCCTGCCTCCCACTAGACCCCTCCAGGCTGAGACCCTGGGAAGGGGAGGTGGGGGGCAGAGACTGATCCCCTGGGTAAGAGGTGCTGGGTGAAAGCCTGTGGGGTGAGCAGGGCTTGAAGGGGAGGAGGGATGGAGTGAGATGTGGCGTGGTGTCTCTTGCTCTATAACATGTGATGAGCAAAGTACCCGGGCAGACGGAGTGGCCTTGCAATTCCTGGAGGAATCCCAAGCCTTGGTTAAGAAAAGTACTCCTTATTTCAGTGAAGAGCTGGTGTGTGCCCCAAGGCAGAGCTGCCATCCCAGCCACCACAGCAGACCAGCTCACATTACTGTCCTCTGGTGTCTCAGCATTTCTCTCTGGCATTGGACACATAACGTTTTCTGAGGTGCTTTCTTTGGTGCCAGTGGGCATATGCACCATAGGTGCCTTTAATCCTGGCTGTTGGCAGCATTGCAGACACAGCAGCAGCTTTCACTGCTGCTGACAGCCCCTGTTGGTGCTCCTGGTTCCTGAGGAGAGAAGGTAAGATCAGCTGAAGCGTTTTGACAGAAGCTGCTGTCTCCGCTCAGAGAAAGCACAGCCTATGGCCCAAACGCCAGAACAGGAAAAGCAGTGGAGATGCGGGGCTGGGAGCCAGCCACACAGGGCAGTTGTCTGGAAAGCCGCTCCGGGTCCTGTGCTGCTGCAAGCCACCCGCCATGCTCATGGGGCCCTCTCCTGAAGAAGACCAAGTGGCGGAGCTGGAGGGGCTTCACTCAGGGCCACCACCTTCCGTGCTGGGGTTGTTCCCCCAGGTTTCGCTGGGGGTTGCTGGCCGTGCGGTATCCTAGGAGAGCTGCAGGCGGCAGCTGTGCTGGTGGCAGGGTGACTCGCGGGGCTGCTGGTCAGGGCTGCTCTACCCATCCCACCTGGAAGCCATCTGGAGCTGGAGCACCTCTTGGGGCTGGGTCTGTGCTTAATCCGATTGCACGGTGGAAGCACACCAACATGGTGAGAGAGTGCGAGGGAACAAGCAAGGTTCTGTGGTCTGAATGCTGCAGTCTGTGTGCAGGGAGTGTGAGCATGCCCCACGCTGCCCTGGGCACTACATGACCTTCAGGACTACATTGGGCAGGCGTGGATTGTTGCACTGCCACAGAATTGGCTGGAGACCGTGGTGTGTGCTCACTGCAGGGTACGGGTGGTGTTTGGGCTGATGTAAAGCAGCAGTGGTGCAGATGAGCATCGCTTGGTTGGGCATGCAGAATGCTGAGACAGAGGCAACCTGCAAAAATGGCTTGGTCACCCATGAACCATCAGCGACCTCTGATCTTAAGTTAGATCAGAGTCATGGAGTCATACAGTTTTCAATATGGTATCAGAAGTCCTGAAGGTGGATTTAACATAGTGTTGAACCGTGGTTTGACTATGAGCAGGAACACGTCTGCACACAACGCAGAGAGAGGAACTGGTCTGGGATGGTGACTTACTGCAGTTTCCTTCGCAGGGCAGGCTGCGGCCGGCCGAGACAGGTGGGTGCGATGTGACGTGGCTCGGAGGGGTCTCTGCACCCCCCAGCACAGTCCCACCCTACTGAGGAGTTATTTAGCACTCGTATTTCACACTTTCCAATTATGTGGTGTACTTGTTACCTTCATGTACTGCCTGTGATTACTTCCATCTTGGCAAAAAACAGAGCTGAGCTGAAGGCAAATCCTCTTGCAGTCCCCCAGTCCTACTCCTCGTGTTTTCCTTGTTTGATACTCCTTTATTATCAGGACTCACACTTCTCAGCCTGTGTGATGTCTCTCTTAATGTATCTATTCATTACCACTAAACAGTAACTGTCTGCTTGCTAATTCCTCTGTAATTAGAGGCTCTGAATTCTTCAGCTTACACCGCCTGGCAGCCTTGATGTAGATCATTAGCAGTTGGTAACAGAAGCTGCAGACACAAAGGCAGAGCTGGGACAGGGGAGTGGAGGGTGTTGTACTGAGGAGCGTGCGCAGAGGGAGGGGAGGGATGAGCCGGGGAACTGGTGGCTACAGCTGCCCTCTGCCTTTGCAAGGCTTGGGCAGGCAGCTGGGGCTCAGTCTGAGGCAGAGCAGGGGACTGAAGAGGTGACAGGCTTTGCTTCTGCCGCAGCTAGGGAGAGCAGAACACCACAAAGTGCTGTTCCCACCTGGGCTCAGTTGGCATCGGCAGACGCCAGGCTTTGAGGAGAAGTGAAACTGTAAAAGATGGATTTGGGGTGTGGTGGCTGTGCATGGACAGCATGTGTCAAGCTGGCAACTGCACGTGAATGAGAAGGTTGTGTATTGAAAGCCAGCCTCAGAAAGCGAAGCAAAATCACCCTGGTTCACCTAGGGGTAAATTGATGACTGTTGCGGTACAGGTATGGCACCTGTGTTTGGTGCTTTTGATAGTGAAGAGAGATGACATATCACCAGCAGCATCTTTAACCTTCAGATATCATCAGTTTTTCAGCATCCCAGGGAAAAGATGCTGTGAGAGACTGGGAAAACGATACCTGTAGAATGGCCAGAGCGCAGACACTGAGTGTGACCGGAGGAGTGAAACTGGTAGATGTGATGGCATGAGGACAGTTGATCCTGAAGAGAAACTTGAGATCAAAGAAGGTGACACCATTCACCTTCCTGTTCTCCCAGAGAAAGCTGCAATCATCACTGTTATATCCCCCTCCAGTGATTAGTTACTGCCATCATTTAAATTATGCACCTTACTTCTGGTCTGGATTTCACTAACGTTCGCAACAGAACTTATTTTGCTGTTGTCTTGTGGTAGCAGGACATTTCTCCTCCTGTAGACACAGACTGCGGGTAGCTTCTCTAAAGGAAAAATACGAGGCAATCAGACCAAGCTGAATTCTGGGGCTTTCCAGAATGTGGTTCTTCCTTTAGCTCTTCGTGGACACTTCAATATTCTTCATCATAATTTTTTTTTTTATTAGATATTGTACCCAGTAGCAGCACTACTACAAACAAACTACTTTCCTTTCTACACTCACTGTTCTCTTTATGCATCCAAAGACTGCTACCTCACTCAGCTGTGTGAGGAGCTCTTACCTCCCTCGTGGTCTCTGACAATGTCTGGGTCCTTTCAGATACTGCTTCCCTGGATGTAATATACCATGCTGCAAGCAAGATCTACATTTGGGTTTCCAGACCCAAACATAACCTTATAATTGTTTTCATGGGCTCAGCCATCAAGTTATGATCATTGCTCTGTAAAGAAGTTGTTCCCAACACTGCCATTTTGGACACTTTATGAGTGGTTTGCCAGCAATGTTTTCACATCGTCTCCCAGATCTCTGATAATTTTAAGGAGAGGTGCTACTTGCACTCTGCTGGACACAGCGTGAGACTTCATAGAGTGCCAGCCTTCCTACAATAACCTTGTTTGAAACTGATTTCATGTGTTGCAGATGATGCTGATGCTGAGCCCAGTGTCTTACACATTTTAAATCTACGCACTCTGCTGAACTCCTGAGTTCATGAAAAAAATCCGGACAGTCTGACGAATTACTTTGATGAAGTTTTGCTGCTATTCTTGATTTAGTCCACAGCATCCCAGCAAGACTTGTGGAAGAGACATCTAGGGTCTCTGATTCACTGTCCTGTTTGCAGCAGGACTATCAAAAAAAAGTAGTTTTGGTGTCTGTGGCTTTTTCTAGCTGAGTCCTAGAAAACTCCACACCTATCAGGTAACCTCTCCGAGGACTACGTCACCCTCCTGGAGAAGATGCTTTTCATATTTTCTAACCTGTATCTGTGGCTCATGCCCCTTGTTACATCATCTAGCCCTGCTGAGAAGAGTTGCTTCCATTCTTTTTTAGCTGATCTCCAAGGAGTTGTAGCTGGGATTAAATTCACCCTTAATGTCTTCATTAGCAGGCTAAATCAGCCCAGCTCTCTCCACATCTCATAAGCCTTGTGCTCCAGGCTGCTGACTGCCTTGGTCACCCTTTGCTGGATCCTCTGCAGTTCCTCCTGGGTCCATGGCCTTGTGTCCCATGTTGGCCGGCATTGTTATTGTGTTAGCTGGCCTTAGATTACCCAGGTTTACCCTTTACATACCTCCATAGCATTATCATCTTTTCAGTCCCATCGACAAAGGATCAGCAGTCCAGACAGTGCAGAGAGGAGCCCAGAGGGATAGGCCACCTCTCTTCTCAGGAGAAGGTTGGTTGAAAGAGAGGGTGTGAGGAGGCCAGCATCAACCTGTGCTTGGAGTGGTTTACTGGACCTTTCTCTTGCCTGAGCGTCCTAAAAAAGATCAATGGTGTTTAACCTCCAGAAGGGCAGGTTTTGTTAGAACAGAAGGTATAATACTTCCCTTTTTAAAATACAGAAAATTAAGAAGGACCAGGATCAGCACAAAAGAAATAAAAAGGGCTTGGAGGAAATGTTCCCTTTCCACCACCTCCCTGCTCCCCAGACTCTGTCACCCAACTCAATGTATTTACACATTGCAGCAAACTGTATGACCCCCATTTTCTATCACCTTTGAAGCCAAGTTGTGTGTTCTCTTTGCTCTTCTCAGCAGGCTTCTTCATGGCCCCCTAAGCTCCATGCTGCGTTTTTCCCAAAGGTTGCTCACCCTCCAATTTTCTGCCTATCGCACCCTGCAGCCAGATGGTACCTCTCCCCTAAAGCTCAACAGCTTTCCAAGGAGGGAGGTCCAGGACTTTCCATCCAGCACATCCACTCCTGTCTTAAAGGATCAAGATGTGCAAAAGAAAACAAACACACCATGCAGATATAGGGTGCCACAAAAAACCTTGTCTCAGTCATTGCAGAACAAGAAATCTGTGCCAAGAGGGTGGCTGAGAGGAGATCTGAGAGCCATGCCAGCATCCTAGTAGCAAAGGAGCAGGAGGGAAGCCAGGGGTCAAGGAGCTGAGCATGGCCCAATGCTTGGGATAATGACACTTCACTAATTGAGAACCATGCCATGTGTCAACCCTCTCACTTGTGACAACACACAGCCTCTGCTTGCTAATTTGTGGCCATTCTTTAGGGAAGACTGGAGAGGGGGAAAATCTTGGTGCTGTGAGGATTTTCAGTCTCCATTCATGCAGTGGACAAACTGAGTGCCCTGAGAAACTCGCAGAGGGAAAGGGCTCCTTGGGCACGGATGTCTTAAATAGCACATGGGAAGGGCAGCTCTCAATATTAGGCTGTGGCTTCTGCTCGCTGAGAAGGGAGGAGAAAGCACTGATTTCCAGATTCTACAGACAAATTCAATACCTCCCAGTGTTTGGGGGAACAAGAACATCCAGATTTTTGGGAATATGTCCCTTTTGTGAAGGAGTCTTGTGTCTCTCAGGATAAGGAGAGAGGACTAATTCCAGTGTCAGAGGCTCTTGGCTGCAAACGGAGCCCAAATGAGCTATAAACAGACTCTGGGATAGGTAGTACAGTGTGAACACCAGCTAGTGTGTGGCATAGGAAACAAATATTGGTTCCCAATAAACTGATCAGGAGAAGCATCCGCAGCAGCAGCGTTTAATGGCCCATACTCTCCCTTTCTGTGGATACAGATAACTTGTTCTGATTATTTGCATTATTATTCTGGTAAGAGCAGTATGTCACGACATGGGTCCTTAGGCTAGGGAGATATACAGCTCACACCTGTGCACTACGTTCATGCCAGACATCATTAGGGTTTAAATTTCTGCTTCACGGTGGATATCACTGCCCAAATGCTTGCATCCCAGCCAGGCAGTGTCTTTTGGACAAGACTGTCCTGATTAGACTGGCTGTCCCACGGTGCCTGTGAGCTCAAGGACAGCTGACAGTTTCAGTGGCCAAAAGCAAGTGTGTAGGCCATGCCTCTGCACTTCTGTCTGCTATGGATGTCTTGTGACCAGACTGAGCCCAGTCTAGCTCTTATGCAAAGGCTGGGGAATTCAGCTGTGAGTAATGAAGCACAGGTGAGACACATCCTGGTAACTACAAAGAAGCAGAAGGGAGGAATTTTTCCTTATCTTCAACCAAGAAAAAAATCCCTTGTAGCTGTGGTCCATGAGCTTTACCACTGAATGCAACATGGAGCACGGAGGGGTCAGCATGAAGGAAGGGGGAGCGGGGAGCTAAGTGGAGGCAGAGAAGCAGACAAGGCAAGGACATAAAACTGGTAGGGAATAGCACTTCCCACCAGGCATCCAGGTGGTTGTTTATTCATCGCATTAGTTATGCAGCAGGCTTGACAGGGAGAGAACTGTGTGCCCTGGGGCACGTGGACTCTTGGTTTTATCTTCGCACTTTCGTTTTGCATTAGAAGACCTGGCTGGCTTACTCACTCAGAGGGATACACAGCAGTGGTCTGTGTTCTTCTGGACACTAGCTAGGAGTCATGGCATCTCCTGTTCTCTCTTGAGCTGTTCCTAGCCTTGCACTGAGCTGGCTGCAGTCAGGAATTACTTAGAAGAGATCTCCTTGTCTGTGAGAAGACAGCCTGGGAAAATGTATGCAGAAATCACTTTGGAGAGTTGGAATGAGTTTTCCAGCTTCTAAAATCAGTCTATTTCTTGTTGTCTTCCAGTATAAAAATAAAAGGCAGGAGACTGTAGCATCCCAGCATCTTGGACCTCCCATCCAACCAGCCACCTATGTCAGGACTGCTGCCAGCACTAGATCAGGGCAGATACAGCTTTGGCTAGATAATTCTTGGTAACCCCCAAAGACAGAGATCTCCCCACTTCTCCGGTGACCTGTCCCAGGGCTGCACAACCCTCCTGGGGAGGGAGCTTTTCCTAATGTCCAACCTGAACCTCACAAGCTATGATTTATGCACATTGCCCCATGTTACATCAAGATTCAGATGTTCCAGCCCAGAGATTTCCATGCCTATCTATTATCCTCACGTTCAGTCCTGTATTTGACTTAAACATCTTTGAGAAAGGCATCCAGTCTTCACTTTAGATATCAAGGCACTGATTTGATGCCATTTAGGAAACTGTTAGTAAAGCTGGAAGTCTGGCCAGGAACTGCCTAAATGGGAGGCCACTACCACCCGAATGGGGAACATCAGGCTGAACTGAGGTGGCTAACTGAGGTCCATAAAAAGTGGACCAGGACTCAGTATTTTGAAATCTGTTAGGGAATGCCAGTGACCTTTGCAGAAAACTGACACAAACCTGGCTGCATTGTTAGGACCGAGGAGGACCATGATAACTCCAGGAAGATGTTGAGAGGTGGAATAACAGAAACAGAGTGAAATTCAACAATGGAAAGAGTGAGGCCATGCATTTGGGGTCTAGCAAAGAAACCACCAGCAATTGTCAGTTGGAGGCAGCTGAGAAGGACCTGAGGGCAAACAGCGGGAAGGAGACAACTCTCCTCCACATAATACCTCATGAAAAATTATCACATGCAAGACTGGACTGTATCCAGCAACGTATGTGCACCAGCTGTAGGGAAGTCTCACTACCGTTTTAAAAAGCTGGGTGAAACTTCATGTGGTCATTGCATGGATACTTGGTTACCCACGTTCAAGAGAGCTGAACTGTGCTGGTAGTAGGTACAGAGAAAGGCTGATAAGGTGAGCAGGACACAGGAGAACCCACGTTACAGAGAGGAGGCCAAAAAGGCTTTGTGTGTTTAGTCTTGGTGGAGGGGATTTAACTGCTGCCTGTAAGGATGTGGTAGGCTGGAAGGACACCAAAAAGGGAGAAGAGCTTTTAAAGCAGAAGGACAAGAGCAGACACCACACAGAGTGGCTGGTGATAGTGTTTAGGTGGAAAAGCAGAAATTTCCTGAGCTGTGGAGCCATCTCCCATGCGGAGGAGCCAGGGCAGAAGCCTGTTCACCTGTGTGACAGAGCAAGCAGGAGTGTCTGCTGAGCTACTGTAGGGTTATTCCTGATGTCCCTTTCTTCTCTGGGACACTTCACTGGATGTGGTTCTGTGACAGCTTGACCTGCTCCCTGAACCCAAAACATCCTGAAAGCTTGACATGCCCATGGCTACTTTTCTTATCTGATATGAACAGCCAGATCTTTACTCTCCACATGTAACCACGTAACCATCTACAGTAGCCATACCTAAACCCTTAGCAAGAACAGGTCCTCACAATGCTCTACATGGAAAGCAATGAGTTGGCCTGTATGGAAATACCTTGTCTTCTGTTTCTCTTCCTCTTTCCCCTCTTTGCTTGGCAAAAACAGCAATTGAACCTTCTTTTGTGTGGACACTGCCTACACAGAAATGTCTCAGTGAAAACAAAGCTCATCCACAGCTTGTTCTGTGGCAGCAGGATCCACAGCACAGCCCTGCAGCCTCCTGTCTCGGCTCTCCAGCCCTTCTTCTCCCAGTGCCTTTCACTGTCCCACACCCTCCTCTTTTCTTCATTCCCAACTCCCACCTTCACCCTGGCTGCCTCAGACATGGGGCCATTGCCACTAAAACCTGATGCAGCTTGACATCTGCTGCCCACCTCCTCTCGCTTGGTGGCCCAGCCTGTTGCCTTTGCTGCACACCCCGGGCTGGCTGGGGGATTTTGTGGCAGCCATGAGCACCTGGGAGGGACCCTGCCGTGCCTGAGTCCCCTCTCCTCTGCCCACTGGAGACTGCCTGGAGCCAGGGCTCCCAGATGGTAGGAAGTTTGCCAGCTGCTGGCTCTTTAGGACTCCTCTTTCTGCTTCTGTGGTGGACAGCTGGGGGGATGCTGGCAAAGCAGGGTATAAGCTGCATGGCTGGAGCTTTCCTAGCAGATGCTCTTCTCCTCCCACTACCAGCTCTGTGTGCTCCTCCACCTGCTGACTCCCAGGTTTCCCTGTTGCATAAATTACTTTGTGAGTTTGAGGATCATTTTTTTCCACACCTGCCTGGGGCTTCAGAAACCTGTTCCAAAGCATCTGGAGCTGACTTTGTGCAGAAAACAAAAGCCCATCCATGATGGATGGGGTGGAAAGTCCCCTCTGGTGAATCAATGCTTCCCTCTCTCCCCACAATGTGCTGCCATCCCTGCTGTGTGTGAGTGCTGGGAGCCAACAGAGAGTGGCTCAGGTGCTCACCTTTTGCTTATGTGTTCAGGAGGGCTGATTTATCTTTACTGCTGCACTTGGCAAACAATCTGCAGTGCTAATTGCCTTGCTTGTGCACAAGGCCCTGTGTGCCAGAAGTTGGGCAGGTGGAGATGTCAGAGGCAGGTATGTGAGGCTGCAGGCGCACGGGAGGCCAGACCCAGGGAGAGGTGCTGCTAACAGATATTTCAGGGTCACAGTGTTTGAACAGCTGAGCATACACTTGGGGGGTGATGCTGATCAGTGGTGCATTTATGTGGACCATAATAGATGGCTGTATTAAATCGGGTTAATGCAGCTGGCTGGCTGTTAGTTCCTTGGTCCATCTCAGAGTCCCAGTGATTTAGTAATCCCCTCTATCTGTGTGCAAAATAATAAGTCACTGCCTGACTCCATTCAGGAGGGAAGATCCTCGCTGTGTCTGTCTCACCGCTACCTGGTCCATGCTCATCACTGTCACTAGCAAGAGTGGAGTAGGCTGCTGCATGGGTTGGGCTGGGCAGGAAATGCTCCTTCCTGAAAAAAAAGACAACAACTGGTATTTCCAGAATTTCCCAGCACATAGAGGAAAGCCAGCCTGGCAGAGTCTGCTGTGGAAGAGAGCAATGGAACAAGTTCAGTCTCAAATTAGCAAAACTCAGTGGGTCCAAAGGGATACACTGCAACAGGTGTCATTCTTTCAAGCTTTTATCAAGAAATATTTCTCTGGTCCATTTCCTATGTTTGAAATTTCAAAATTAATATGTTCGTAAGAACAGTTTAGGTTGCAATTAGGCACTTTCTACGAAAATACTATTTTACTGAAAATCCAGGGAGCAAGTTGGAAGGATGGCTCCTGCCAGCTTTCTTGCTTTCTGCCAGCCCTGCACTGATGCCATTGCCGTGATCTGGAACAGATGAGGTTTTCATGTGGAGAGTGGGCCAGGAGGTGGGGACGACCTCGGTGCTGAGTGGCCCCAAACCCACTCCTGCAGGCTGCCTGACTGGATGCTGGGATCCTCTGCAGTGCCAGTGGAGCATCTCCTCTCAGTGCTGAGAACAAAGTCCAGCCCTCCTCCATGGGCAGGTTGGCAGCATGAAAATGAAGGCTGCAAACCCAGTTAAACAAAGACCATAAGGACAGCCAAAAGCCTTCTTCTGCCTGAGCCAAGTTACTGGGCTTGTGGCATTAGAAAGTGCTTTAAAGGCTATAATCTACACCAAAGCCTTCGTTGATTCAGATGGGGCCTGAGCCAGGACCTAGCTTTGGACTGCCTTGCTGTGTTTTTAAGATTTTCCGGTGTTTGCAGTTACAAACTTGAGAGGTCAGAGACTGGGCTTGTTGGGAAATTTTCCAGACACTCCCAACACAAACAACGTGGGTATCAGCCTGGCAGGGCTACCTTGCCAGTTACAGGCCAGGAACTTCAGAAATAAGAATCTCACAAGCTGCGAAATACCAGTCTTTTATATCTCTAGCAAGTCCAGTGCATATCTCAGTCCTGAGGCTTTTGTGCTTTGCAGTTGAATGCTGTTTGTTAAAGAGCCCTACTGCTGTTGTCTCTGTGACTTTGCATCGCTTTCCCCAACTTCTGCTGGAGATGATTGATTGCAAATGTGGCTCCTGAACATGCTGTCACAGAGGAGGACACTGGAAAAGAGGTAGGGTGGATGAACATTTTCATAGTTCAAGCAATAGTGAACACTTTTAGCTGGAAAGGGTCACAAACACAGGAGTGCTGGTACAGGGACTTCTGGAGTTCTCTAGCCCGACCTACCATGCAGAGCAGGGTCACCAGGATTGCCATCTATACCAGATCAGGAAAATCTTCCTTTCCACCCTTCCTCATCCAAGTATTCCTCACCGTGGTGCTTTCAGTGCTCATGTAAGAGGAAGGCATCTCAAATTCAGATCTGTTCTCCAGGAGGTTCCATGGGGCCCTATTTTGGTACCCAGAACAGGCAATGTGAAAGTTTGTGATGTCTAAATGGCAGGAAAGAGCTTTACCTGGAGCAGTGAAAAATGGAGAAGGTTTTAAATGAAAGAAAGTCAATTTTCAGTTACATAGCCAGATCCATTTGTACTCTGGGGATTCACTCTAGTAAGATCATGAAAAACTGGGGCCTTGAGGTCAGTGGTAGGACCTGAACAGGGGATAGCTGGACCATTGCATAGGGATGGTAAGAAGGCAGTCACCTGGTGGGAACCAGAGAGCCTGGGATGTCTTGGGGCAAGGAGGGAGTGCCGATCTGGATTATATTCCCCCTGGGTGAGATACTGGTGCAAGGCAGTCAGGTCTGTGAGGAAGCACAGAGTGAGTTGTCCTGGCTTTTCACTCTCTCCTGTTTAGGAAGTATGGGTCCCTGAAACTCTCAGAAGGGAGCTAAGTTAGAAGGAGGGGAAATCAGCCCTATGTCTGCTCAACCTCCTGGGTGTTTCTATCACAATCCCAGAAGAACAGCTGGCTTCTACAGCAATCTCAGGAAGATCATCCTTCAGACTTCACCTAAGCCCCACGGGAAGGCAGGCTTGCATGTCTTACCTGCCTGCAGTCTTGGACAGAGGCATTGTGTCTTTCTATCATTTCAAACTTTTTTGGGTGCTGCTGGAGCCTGGATGCCAGCCTAGATGTCACCAGGCCCTGTGACTTCGGGGTCAGGGAAGCCTGTGCTCCATGACTGATCACAGCACTGTCCTCATTGCTGCATGGCATCACCCTTTGGTCTCACCAGAGCAAGCTGATCAAGTTGAGCAGAGCGTGGAGTGTAGAAACAGCTGAGACTGGGCATCCTGGGAGCCCTGTGCTGAGGAATATACTGCTGTGATGCTGTGGGGGATCCCGTTGCCCATGTGAGAGGGTCTGTCGGCTGTATTGGAGCTACCTGGGTCACCCAGTAAGGCCGAAGCCCTAGGTAAATGCACTGGGAGAGAAGCTTGCCCACTTATCCCCATATGTTTTCCAAGTATCTGTTTTTACCATGTTTGCCGGGCAGTTGTAGTAGTTCAGGCTTCCACTGCCAGATGCTCTGTCAGCAACTTTCTCCCCATCTCCCTGTTTAGTGCCCTGTCCCTTGGCCTCTGGACTAGCTGGTGCCTTGCAGCATCATGGTGCATTTCCCTGCCACTCTGTCTTCAACTGGAGGTCATGCAGTTAATCCTGACCCCAGATCACAGCCGCTTCTGCAAGCGGGTAATTGAAAATGCCAGAATTCCCTGCTGACCCTCTTATAATAAAAGCAGTTCCCCATCCAGTAACCTGACACTTCAGGGACCAAGATCTGTCAGAAGGGCTCCAAGGAGATGCTGGAAAACTCCCAGCTGTTCACCTCTTCTTTCCCCTGGGTAATTTCAAAGTGTTGTGGGGAGAGGCCATGGGCTGGGTTGGCTTTGCTCTCTCTCTGTTATGAGTGTTTTCCAGAGCAAATGTTGACTCTGTCTGACATGACATGGGTTAGTGGTATTAAAGTGATCAGAGATAGCGGTTTTGCTGCCTGTAACCTGACTCTTCCAGCTAATCCAGAAGAGGAATGGAGATGCTTTGATTACACCGGGATCTCAATAGCGCTGACCCACAGACAGGCAAGGAGTGAAAGGCTGAGCCTGCAGGCCTGGCAGGTGAAGGAGGCGGGGGGCTAGCTGCAAAATGGGGGGCAGCTTGCAACTGGCAGCATTTCAAATGGATATAAGGATCATGAAAGAGAAGCTGTGGAAAGATCCTGATGTCCCCCGGCATTCCAGACCCTGGAGCCACACAGTCGTACCAAACTCCCCCAGCAAACAGCCAGGGAGCATTGCAGAAAATGCTGCCTGGGGAGTCCAAGGCTCTGAGCAGCTCCCTGTAGTATTGCTGTGCCTGGTGGTTGTGTCTAGTCCGGTTCTATTCCCTTTACAGCAGCAACCTCCCAGTCTGCCCAGTGTGACTTTCTGTGGCTTTACAGCAGCACTGAGGCTCTAGAGGCTCTGAAGTGGTGCTGATTTGCTGTGGACTTTATCTAGTGTGCAGCTGGAGGTGAGCTTTTTTCACAGTATCACTGGGAGTCAGACCTACTGAAAACCAGTGGCAGCAGCCCTTGGCGGTTGTGAAGTCCTAAGTCAGGACCTGACACAGAAAATTTGCCTCTGTTATCAAAGTATATTAGAAATAGGGTGTTTGTAGCCATGATGAGTCCCTTAGGATGGGATGAAACAGCATGTATGAGGGACCAGACTGTGTCACAGGGCGACAGGTTATGTTGCTCAACATCTGCAAGGAAGATGCATGGCTGTTCTCCCATTAAGCGAGTCCTGATACCCTCTTGTACCTTTATTCTTGTTCTCTGTGCACTGAATAGGTAGAGATGGGATAGGGAGGGATGTCACATTAGGATATTTAAAACTCAGGGCTGGGAGAGTCAGGGAGAAAGATAGCAAGTCCCAGATGGAAGCTCTTGCCATCTGAATAGAAAGAGGAAGGTACCCCAGCAGACATCCTGAGGACACCTGCTCTTGTTTGACCAGACTGGCAAAACCTAGTGTCATGGAGATAGGTGGAGGAGGGACACACATGAGCTTCCTAAGAATGTCTCTGAACAGTACAACTCATAGACGTAAAGCCAAGGAGGAAAATGGGCCTGTTTATGTCTCATTCATGCAATACAATTCTTCATTGTGTGATGCCCCCCTGCTGCTTTTTGTCAGTTTTATTATAATGAATTGCCCTAAGCTTTACACAGCAGTTTCACCAATTGCACTTATTTTGGATGCATCTAGGGTCTGTCAGCCCGCTCCCAGCAGGACACCAGAGGTTATAGGGAATGCACGAATGGCCTGGGTCCTGAGGTGTTTCGCCTGACTGTGCAGAGAGGTTCAAGGGGGAAGGAAACAACTCAAAATACAGTTCTCTTCCACCTGGAGGAACCAGGCTTCTTTGGTTTTAGTCTCTGAGGTTTTTTTTTGCAACTGAAATATGTTCAATTTAAAGTCAAGATAGTCTTTCCTTAAGGTGAGAGGGGTTCCAAAAGTCATGCTCCTGTATCCACTTTAGAGGCAAGGTTGTGCTCCCTCTGTGACCTGCATCCTTCCAGAGGGCCCGTGCATACAGCGTGAAGGCACATACACAGCAGGCACTTCTCCCTCTCTTGGGCTTGCTATTTAGAAAGGCAAGAGAATAAAAATTCCTCTTGCAGAGCACCTTGAAGAGAGCAGATGTCGGTCAGATGGTTAAGTCCTCCCTTCCCTGAGCAGGAGTGCATAATTAAAAACCAGTGAAGGGAGATTGAAGGTGCACAACAGAAAGGGAACACCAGCTCTGCACAAGCCATGTGAGGACTGGGCTGAGTCAGACATGTATTGTGTTGGACACGCTCGGAGGAATATCAAACCTGAGCGAGGAGGTGGATGCTGTCTGTGGTTAAGAGAGACGGTTAGTGGGTACTGAGATCAGTTTTGAGGTTTAGATTTGAAAAGGAAGTTAACAAAAGATTGGAAAAGTTTCAGAAAAGAGTTATCTGATATGTAGGCTGATAGATCTGTGAAGCACTCAAGAAGCTCAGTCCACTTAGGTACTAGAAAAGAAGATGAAAAGAAAATGTTTTCATGATCTTGCAACTCAATTTCATGGCGACAAAACTCTGTTTCTCAACTCCTCCTTAATTTAACTAGCAAAGCAGAAAAGATCCAACAGTTGGAAGCTGAAGTCCAGAAATTTCAACCTGAAAATAAAATGTACATTTTAGAATATGGCAAGTAGCCACAAGGAAACCCTCCCAAGAGGCACAGTGGTGTCACCATAATTTGCAGTCCTCAAAGAAAACTGGATGTCTGTCTCTAACACATGCACAAGGTCAACCACAAGCGTTGCAGCTATACTTAACTCACTGCCTGGGTTCTACTGCCAGTCTTGTGCAAGTGTTCAGACCTGGGTGCTACAGTACGTTTTCCCAATTTTCTGTAAAATCGACATATTCTTGTGCCATCTCACCAAGATGCCCTGGGTTTTGCAGTCAGTGTGACCTTCTTTCAGGTCATACTGCACTTAGAAAGCGCTTGTTTGTCATGGAAAACTCACATTTCTTTCTTTCTTGCCTTCTTCCCTTTCCTTCTTTCTCTTAATTGTTTTTTTTTTTTTGCTTGTTTGTTTTATTTGGTTTTTTTTGTGTGTGTTTATTTGCTTGTTTGTTTGTTTTTTATCATGTTCAGCAAGTAAGCCAAAAAAAAGTAACTCTTCGGTATGGAAGTCAAATATGGGCTATAGTAATGGTACCGACATGCCCTTTTGTAAGTACCTGAGATCAAGCAAATCTTGTGGAGGGTCACGAGCAATGGTTAAGCTGCCTCTGCTGTGTTGGATCTGTGCCATGTGGCGTTTCAGTTTTTACGCTGACCTTAGCAGAGACTGCTTAAGTTGCCCTTGAGGCTGGTGGGCCTGGAGCTTTCTGGTTCTATGTCCATGGAGGTATTAGCCTGCATAATAACCTCTACCAGAAAGAAACCTGGACATGCTTTCAAGCAAAGACGTAAACTTTTAAAGAGAGTTCACAGTCAGAGGCAAGTTAAAGTAGGATCCATTTCCTGAACAAATCATAATTTCTAAATTATGTGGAAATATATGCTGAATTCAGGAGTCAGCACATGGCTCAGCCAGGCCTCTGAAGTCCATCATCTCCTGTAGCCAGTGGAGATCTCATCAGTGAAGGCCAGGAGCTCAGATGTAGATGTCCGCATGGTGGGAGGGAGGCTCAGCTGTTCAAGTTTAGGTATCATTATTTGAGCCCCTCAGCAGGAATCATTCTGTGGACTGGCAAGGGAATAAGACTACTAGCTCCTCTGGAGATATCTAAAGCTATCAAAGATGAACCCACCTTATATCTCGTGGTCAAAAACAAGGCGTTCATCCTTTTTTGCCCTGAGAATACCAGCCCAGGACCTGGGGTAAGTGCACCGCATACCCCATACCTTTAATGTATTGAAGCTGGGGTATTGGTGCCTTTTAGAAGAATAAAGCTGTATCGCAGAGATTACTTAGAGTGATTGCTTTGATCCTATGGAAAACAAATATGTGAAGCTGCTGCCTCTTATCCTCTGGAGTAGCTGCTCTGCCTCTGGCCATCAGGCTGCACACCTGGTGCAGAGCTGTGAGAGAGGCTTTGCCCCATTCGCACGTCCTCAGGAGGCTGACAGGCAGACTTTTTCATGTTTCATAAGCCTGTCAGCAGTAACTCCAGGTCTGGAAGCAGAGCCAAATCTTCGTCTCAATGCCCAGCCCTGTTACTGCTCCAGATGCTGTTCTGAGAAGACAGGGAGGCTTTGCTGGTGTGTATGAGGACAGCACATCTCTGTTAGGGATTGTAAGTTATAGCTGGAGTAACTTCAGTTTCGTAATCAGGGCCTGGACTAAAAGTTTTGGTCTCTTTTCTTTCTTCTGTATTTTTTTGTTGTTTGTTTCTTTCTTTCTTTCTTCTTCTTCTTTTTTTTTTTTTTTTTTTTTAAATAAATGCATTTTTAAAAGCTGAATGTGCCTTAGCTAGAGTCACGAGGAGGCAGGAGATGACAGGGGCTATTTTACAGGAACATATCAAATAAAGATTGTGCTTTATGACCCAGAATTGTCTTTTTATTTCTGTAACAGAAAATGAGTTAATCAATGAGTTAAAGACTAAAGGGTACTAATACAGATAAACTAATAACTAGGGAAGCCTCATGCTTGGAAATTTAAAGACTTGGCTAACAGAGCCTGATTCCCTGATCTGGTGTTGGGGCTAATCCTGCTGCAAACAGGTTGAACCAGAGACTCTAGAGGTCCCGTCCCACCAGGACTTCTGGGATTCAGTGCTATTGGGAACTGAAGAGAGCTGAATGGCGCAGTTTGAGAAGAGGGGTCAGCCAACAAGCAGATGTCACCCTTCAGCTTCACCGCTCCACTCTGCTAGGTGAGGAGGCACGTGAGCCTCCTGGTTCATCTGGCTCCCCAGTAAAGTCCCTTGAGCTTCAGTTATACATGAGTAAGGAACCTAAGCTCATAACTTAGGCCAGAAACACTGCCCTCGGAGATACCAGAGCACCATGGAGCCTAATTTCTTTCTTTCTCACTGGCAAACTTAGTCCACAGCATGGCTATGGTACAAAACACAGACAGAAGAGGAAAGGAAGCCTTCACTTGCCCATTTCCCTTTTACTAAGTCAGAGTACTCATGCAGGATGTCTTTCAGACCCACCTTGACATTGAGAAGACAAACCTCTGCATATGCGTGAACCATTGTCTTCTGTGCTATTGAAGCTGCTCCACTGTTTCTACAAAAGTTAGATACTCAGTGGGCTGAACAGCCTCATAGCTCTGGTGCTTCTTTTGCCAAATCAAGTTATGACTTTATGTTTCCGCCCCAGTAGGTGTTTGACTTTTCATTGGAAATGTTCAGTCAAGCAGGATATAGGATCCTGGTCTTTCCATGAAGGTTCCTGAAGTATGCCGGTGCAGCTGTCCTGGTACACTGTGCGGTGACAGCTCTTTGCTTTGGGCTACAGTCCAGCCTGCTGGTGACAAGGAATCCAGTTCAGATCCTCCTTCCAGACTTTGACTCCAGCCTCAGATGTCTCCAGTCAGGGAGGTAGGAGGTGAGAGGGGCAGAGCAGTAAGGGAAGGATGTCCCAGCTCCAGGAGAGCTTCACCATAGGACCGCAAGGGGCATGGCTCAAGGCAGGAGCTCAGTGGGCATGCCCACCTTGTGGCATTGGGCCAGAGTGGTTTGTGAGGACAAAGCTGGTTTAGCTTTCATTATGGTGCTGGCAAAACTCAGTGGTTGTACCTCTCTGTCGGGGAGGTTATGGGTATGTGGCTCTGCTGCCAAGACTTAAGAATGGGGTACATCTTGAACCCCATCCTTCTTGCATTTTTCCAGTTACTGTACTCAGGCAACTCCTCGAACAGTGTGTGGGCTGAAAAAAAAAAAAAAAAAAAAAACCCTCTGGAGATTTATCCAGATTCTTTTACAATCAGAGCTACCCCTGAGCCAGGGAAATCAGTTCAGAGCCTGTTGGATTAATAGCAAAAGCCCCAAGCCCCAGCCAAGGGTCTGGCTGTGCTCAGTGTTGTGTGACTGTACGGATGCTTGGGGTGACAACTGTGGAAGTATCCCCAGCATTAACCCTGTGCTTTTGCCCCAGAGTGATCATAATGTGAGAGATGTTCACTGCCTCCCCTCCCCATGCACTGCAGATTTTGTTGCAGAAGGCGACAGGTCATCTGCCTTTTTACATCAGTGAATTTTCATTAAGCACGTTTTACACTCCAGCAGTGGTTTTGGCATGGTTTATTTCTCCAGCCACAGGGCTCCACTAAGAGGAATCCAAAGAATCTGAGGCCGTACCAGATAACGAGGATGTAGAAAAGTGCCTTTCAAGGACTTGAACTATTCATTTTGCCTCACATTGGTGTGGGTTTCAAGGGTTTCAGACAAGTAAAGGAGGTTTTCCTCCACTGTGGAAATGAAGCTCTGTTTATTTTTTGAATTGTTGCTGCATGCATACACCTGGAGACACCATCAGGATAAAGCTGACTGCTTAAATGTTCATGTGGGTGATGTCCAAAGTGATAGTGGCTCTGAGACCTGAGATGCTCCAGATCTCAGATCTGCTTTATGTGTCACAGGGCAGGTCCCTTTTCCAGCATTTCTTTTCCACATGAATAATAATTAAATCCCCTTCCATGACTAAAGGAGAACCAGGCAAGCCAATGGCTAAGGCAGTGTCTTTGGCGCTGGGCAAAGTTTGCACCTGGAAATGGTCACTAAAGCTCTTTCTTCTGTCACAAGGCAACAAAGAGGAGTCACTGTTCATGGAACAAGGTGACCGATCCCACAGTGCCAGGTTAAGTGCTGCCATCAAATCTTTGGCTAAACAGCCCAGCTTTGCTCTAGACAGTGCTTTGGCACAAAGCAGACTGAAAGAACAAAGACTTTTTTTTTTCTTCTCCTTTTTGCAGTTTGATATATCTTTGCTTTGAAATACTCAGAAACCCAATGGAGGGAACCTGTGTGTAGCTTATTCAGAAACAACAGTTCAGGAAAGACTGCTTAGATATTTCGAGACTTTTGCTCAGCTGTGATCATCATGTGTCAGAAAGCGTACATCTCACAGTTTTTTCTGTTGTGTTTATCACTTCACCATGTCCCATATCAGAAAAGCTCTTTCTACATCATAGTTCATATGGGTCACAGAAGTGCTTGATGCTTCCATTAGAGCTGGATCACACCTTGTGATGAGGGTATCACCAGGTAGCACTATCCCAGATAATGCTTTTTTCATCTTCTTTTTAGCTATTATGTTACATGCATTAAATACTTCTGGGGAGCGAAGCTCCCAAGCACAGTTTCTGCCTCTGAAAGTGATCAGTAAAATCTGGCCAGAAGCTTTTCCCTGTGACTAGACTTCAGAAAGTCACTCTGATGTCTGGCTAAAACCACTAAAGTGGTTTAAAACTCAGACATCCAGTTCCATCCGGTTCTCTTACTCACAGACAGGGTCCAGAGCTTCTCTGTGCACAAGATATTGTGCCCACCTGTGTGGGCGTAAAAGCATGTGATGAGAAGAACCGTATTTTGTAGCATTGCAGGTAGTGTGCTCTGTCTGCAAAAGCATAGGCGGAAGACTGAGGAAGGAGATTTTTCTCATCTTCTCGGCACTCATGAGGCCACATGTGGGTACTCTATCCATGCTGGGGCTCCCCAGTACTGTAGAAACATCAACAAACTGTAGCAGATTCAGCAGAGAATCACTAAGATGGTCCATGAGCTGGAGCCCTAGCCATGTGAGGATAGCTGAAAGAGCTAGATTTGGCTGCCTTGGAGAAGAAGAGGCTGAGGGGTATCTAGCTACAGTCTTCTACTTCTAAAGGGAGTTTAAAGAGTGGATAGAGGCAGACTGTTTCCAGAGGTGCACAGTGAGAGGACAGTAGTAGCAGCTACAAGGTCTAATAAAGGGAATTCCAATGGGAGATAAGAAAAAGCTTCCTCCCCACAATAGCGAGGCAGCTAGGGAAAGGTACTCAGAGAGCCTGTGGGATCTCCATCCTTGGACGTATTCAGATGTCAACTGGACATGGTCCTTAAGCAAAGTGATGTGACTTTGAAAGTACTCACCGTGGAGCAGCCAGTTGGATGAGAAACCTCCAGAGGTCACTTCTGACCTAAATCTGTCTGTGATTTTATTATCGGGCATTTTCCTGATGTCTCCAATAACAAGAGCAGTTACTGAGAAGATGCAATGGTGGAGGTTCCTACTTATCCTGAGATACCTTTACTCCAGGTGTAGGAAAAGATCTAAGTTCCTGTAGTCATTCATCTCACCTGCCTTCTCCCTAAGACGTGGTGTATTTGCCTCATTAAGGCTTTTTACATGGCATGCTGCTGTTGGGAATGGTTTTTCTGCTCTTGGGTGCAGCCCCATATGTGCAGGAGGTCAGCACAGGGACTATACATTGCCATTCCCAAAATGGAGGAGAGCTAAATTTCAGGGGTGCTTTTGAAACTGCATTTGAGTTTTGATTCCCCATTCGCAGCACCATCTATCACAAGCTCCCAGGGCACTGTGTGGAGCATCTTAAGGTGTGACAGCATTTGTGGTGGCCTTTTGGAAGTGGCATTAAATGTCTCTCATCTGGACTAGACAAGCACTGAGCCTCACCTTCAATTCTTTTTCTGAGCCAGAATAGGTGTTCTAGTTTCATCTGGGATAGGGTTAATTTTCTTCCTAGTACCTGGGATGGTTCTGTGTTTTGGATTTAGGATGAGAATAACGCTGATAATACCCTGATGTTTTAGTTGTTGCCGAGCAGTGCTTACACTGAGTCAAGGACTTTTCAGCTTCTTGTGTTGCCCTGCCAGCGGGGAGGCTGGGGGTGCACAAGGAGCTGGGAGGGGACAGAACCAGGACAGCTGACCCAGACCAGCAAGAGGGATGTCCCATGCCATGTGGTGTCACGCTGAACAGTAAAACTAGGGGAGCTGGTGGGGGGGTGCCGCTTCTTGGGGATAGGATGGGCATCGGTCGGCAGATGGTGAGCAATTGCATTGTGCATTACTTGCTTTGTATATTCTATTATTATTATATTACCATTATTGTTGCTATTGTTATTATTATCATTTTCCCTTCCTTTTCAGTCTTATTAGACTGTCTTTATCTCAGCCCATGAGTTTTACCATTTTTTTCCAATTCTCTCCCCCATCCTACTGCAGGGGGGCTGGGGGACTGAGCAAATGGCTGTGCTGTGCTGTGAGCTGCCCGCCAGGTTAACCACAACACTAGGGCATGTTCACCAAGTACTCAGTCATCTGGGCCGTGGGTGGTCACAAGTGATTCACACACATGGTGCTCTAGCTGTTATCTTTTTTAGCTTCCTCAGCATGGCCTGGAGAAACAGAAGCCTGGTAAAAGCCACGCACTTTCAGGTTGGCACACAGTGCATGGAGGTGGGAGAAGAGCATCCCAGAGACCTCGCTCCTACCTAGAGTGCCCTGAAGCTGAGGAGCTTCTTCAGTTGCAAGGTTGAACCTGTGTCTAATTCACAGGGCTTGGTGACCCCCCAGTTTTGTGGTGGGACGGGTCTGGGTACACATGGCCCCTGTCCTGGAACAGCATGTATGACTGTGGGATCAGTTCCCAGAGCACACGCAGTTCAGATGTGCCAGAGAGCCCACAGGCTGTGTATTCATCTCAGTCCAAGCCCAATCCCTACTGCAGGGCAATCTGTAGCTTGGTCACATCTTCCTTCCAAAGCCTTTCTCCACAGAAAGAAATGCTTTTCTTGGAGATTGCAGAAGTCCTATGAAATCTATGTTGATGAGAAAACAGCAAGTTCTGGCAAGAGTTGACAGGCCCCAGAAATGTTACCTGTGTTTTATCTTAGCATCAGCATGAGAAACTAATCCCAGGAGTTTGTAAATATGGGCCCTGAAGGAGGAGTGGGAGTGGGACAGGGACAAGAAGGAGGGAGGGAAGCTGCACAGTATGGCAGGGAGAAAGGGAAGGTCTGAGATGATACAGAGAGTTTCAGACTGGCGAACAATGAGGTTATGTCTCAAAAGCCTTGGCTTGACCAGAAAAGGATGGAGGGATTGGAGTTTGGGAAGAGGCGATGCTTTGGCTTCAGTATTTGTTCTGTGCCCTCATTCCATTTTAGTTATTGCTGGACAAAACCAGAGGTTGCCAATACTTTGCTGAGGCTGACCCGCATTATACCTTGCTTCAAGACTGGAGAAACCAGGGCAGATGAAGGGAAGTGGCGTGGCAGTGTGGTGGCAGATTTTGCTTTACCCACAACTGGCCCCCTGTTCTCCTTGACACACATGCACTGAACATCCCGGTAGATGCAGTGTCCTAAATCCAGCAAATCAGTAGTGAAGTGGCAAAGGTGGTGGATCAGAAAAATGGCTTTTGTTGGTATTTTTTGAGAAGAGTTGCTCAGCTGTAATTTGGTACAGTGCTGTGCAAGACAGTGTTCTAGTCGAAGTAGCGCAGTCCTGCTGTTGTGTCTGCAAATCCGCAGCTGGCATGGTTTCTGTCATTGCTCGTGATGCCAAGGGAAACCAGGCAGGAGGTGGATGAGAGGTGCTTTACTTTCTGTGCCGCTCCTCCAAGTTATTTCTCAGAGCTGTCAAATGGGTCATTCTTCCATGAAATATTGAAAGGGTTGGACCTGGTAAAAGTGCTTCTGAGTGCAAACCTCTCTGCATCCATTTGTAACAGGCCTGGCATGTGAGTGATGGGGAAGCTTTCTCACTACCACTTTCCAGTCCTCTCCCACCCCTGAGGCTTCCTCTCTGCCCTGAAGCTGCTGATGCAGTGAGTCTGCTCTGGCAGGCTTGCCAGGGCTAATGCTATGCTGGAGTGAGCACTCTCCAAGGCTGGGTTTGCTGCTGGTTGAAGTCTGGGATGGCCTCCGGACTAACATCAGTGAAGGCTGTGTTGGCAGTGCCACCAGCAGGCTGGGTGTGGGGCAGACAAGGATGCATGGTCAGCTCACCAGTATCACCCATAGAAGAGGAGTCAGCACAGGCATCTGTGTGTCAGCCCCTCCAGCGTAGGCGGAGGGCTGTAGGCTGGTGCCTGCAATGCTGTGGCATCTCTGCGATTGATACCCAAGCTAAACAGATTCAAAGTAGTCCAGACTGCTTGTTCACCTGCCCTGATTCACAGCAAAGAGGATCAGAGTTGTTCTGAGCTTCCCAGTGGGTTGGCAACTCCACACTGTGGTCCCTGCCCCACTTTTGTTAGCACAGGTCCCTGGTTGACAGTTTTCCCACGGTGTGGCACCAGTAGTGTTCCTACCTGGCCATGTGTCAAACCACATAGGCAATGCGGGGCAGTGCAAGGGGTGGACAGCTGGCTGGATTGTCTGAGGAGCTGCTGGAAGGTCCCATTGTACTTAGTGGGACAAGTGGCGTCTGTGGGTGTGCTATTTCCAGGGCATTCTGATGAGGCAGAGAACTCACCATTGTCAGCATGTCAGGTCAGGTTTATGTTGCATGCTCAGGCTGCTGTACGCACCTCCCTTGATTGGCATGTGCAACTTGCAGACCCAGCACATCGAGGAGGAGAGAAGCTGCTTGCTTGCTGCGTCTGCCTATGTCTTATAAAGCTTCTCTATGCAAATGTCAAATTACAAACCCTCCTACTTCCCCATGGCAAGCAGGGAGGATTGTATATTGCTGGGCTTGTAGCACTTTTCCAGGGGAACAAGGCTGTGTTTGCTCCAACCCTAGGCTCGTTTTGCCTGGGAATAATCTCTTTCCAGTCTTCCTGCCAGAAATGCTGCCCTCCATGGCTTCTAATTATGAACTCTTAGTGAGCAGCGGAAACCCTAACTGCTCTCTTCAAACAGCAAAACCCAGGATCTCCTGACCCCTGGAGAATCCTACCACTGCTGGAAGCAAATTCAGTAGCTCCAAATAGCAATAACACACACCTGCCTGCCTCCAGTGAGGGGATGTGGGTCCTGTCCACACAGGCATCTGACTGAGGCCTCTCTCTCTCTCTCTTCCAGCTCCTTCAGCTGTGTCCATCATGCACCAGGTCAGCCGCACTGTGGACAGCATTACCCTCTCGTGGTCTCAGCCTGACCAGCCCAATGGAGTCATCCTGGATTATGAGCTGCAATATTACGAGAAGGTACTGCGGGACCTTGGCAAGGTTCAGCTGCGGGGTTTGGGGAGAGGAGGTGATGCAAAGGGCACATGCTGGCTACTGCATTTGGCTAACCAATACCGAGGAGGTTACTTCTCTTGCTGCAGCTGGCCATGTGGGTGGCACTGACTGTCAACCTTTTGGAGCCCAGTCATGGTTCCAGGTGACCCTGCTTGATGTTTAGGCACTGCAGCCGTGCTTGAAAGAAAATGGAAAACCTGCTGGTCTTTCAGGAGGAGCTTCTCCTTACTTCACCTCTCCAACACTTGTGTCAGGTGGACCCATTGCAGGGAGAGTCGGGCAGCCAGCATCCAGGTGCAGGATCTAATTTTTCCCTTCCCTTTACTGGGGCATTAGTGGGCAATGGAGGCAGTAGACATGCCACATAGCGTTTTGTGCCAGGCTGGACTGCTGACTGTCCAGTCTTTGAGATTTTTTGTCAGTGCATTTACAGCAAAGGTGAGTTTGCACCTGTGTGCACCAGCCTGAACCTGGGTGTTGTATCAGGGAGAAGCTGTTCCAGACTCACATGGAGGGAACATATTGCACTACTGACTTGGCTCAGGGGGAGGCTGATGTGAAGGGATCCCGCAGCTCTGACTCTTTCATCCCTGAGGAACGTACCCTTTCCACCTCCTCCCTATAGAGGACTACTGTCCTATGGGTCTGGAGCTGTGTGCCTGCTGAAGGACCTGAAGACCACACCGATGTTAGTCCCAGGACCTGCCAAGCTCTGCATGGCTGGTGAACTTCATCCTTGCTACCCAGGGGAGGTGGGAGTGGGAAGCAGGAGATTACTCCTTCCAGGAATCTGCCCCCTTGCACAAGAGCTTATAAACTATATGTTAAAAATGCAAACTAACTAATTAAAAAGCTTTATGATTAAATGGAATTGAAAATATTTTCCCAGCAGTTGCCGGAAGAAATGATTAATCCCCCCCACTGCCTGCCTGTGACCTATTTTCTCATCACCAAGAGCCAGAGGGAGAATGGGGAGGGGGGGAGCTTCTTTGTAGGCTGTTAAATAGGTCCTGACCTATATTGCATAAATCACAGCCTTTCATTTGACCCTTGGAAATGATCCCAGAATATGTGGCAAGATGGATGAGAAGGTAGCAAGACAGATCTGGAAAGTAAGAGGGGTCCTTTCCCCAGGGACACTCAGAATGATCTCAGGGAGTTCATTGTCCCAATCTTACTTTCTCTTAATCTCATCCTCTTTCTTTCTTCCCCCTCCCCTTGGTTTTCTGGGGGAGGCTGTAAACAGAGGGAGTTTTTGACTAAAGGGGAAGCTGCTGTTCATGGCCTGTCTTGGCCACAAGGTGATCATGTACATTCCCTTGTTGTCAGAGATTTGGACACAGTTTGTCCCTGATCACAAGGACAAGCATCCCAAACCACACTTGGGCAATGACTTTCATGGCAGCAGGCTCTTGGGAAGGCACTAGCACTGGCAGAGAAGATAGCACAAGCTGCCCCAAGTGCTCTTGCTGCGTCTCTCTCTGTCCTGGTCTTTGAACCTCTTGCTATATTTTTTTTTTGCCGGTGCTTTGGTTCAAGAAAAGTGTGTCTTTATCTCCCCAAAGCTGTATGTCATTCTCAGAAGTGGATCTCCCCAAACTCCTGTTTGTTAACCTTTACTCTGAAGTCCCAGTTGTACCCACAAGATCTGATCTCGTAGCAGTCATCAGTAGCCAATGTATTCAAATGCTTCATCTGATTAGTGCTTTGGATGCATGATATTTTACTACGGATCGGTTCTGGATTCACTAACTCTCCTCCTCCTTTACCATCCCACGGTGTCTGAGTGTTGAGGAGTCAGCTCCATTACAGCCACAACCTCTCTACTAATGTCCAGACTGCTGCTATACATATAGACCCTCACTGGTTTTGCTGTCTCTTTTGGTGAAGGCACAACTTGTCATGGACCTGGCTGGCACCTCCTGATACTTAGATGTGGGCTTTACCATTATCTACATCATCTCTTCCATCCTGTCCTTCTGGCATCTTGACTTCTGGTTTGCTCTGTCCAGCAGGGCCTTTCGTAGTATTGTCCCTCCAGGTGCCTCTGCATTTTCAAAAGCGTGTGACACTGTATCCTCTCTGTGCTTGGCAGAGCTGAATCTCACTTCAGTCTAGCCATTGCAGTGCTGAGTTTTACAATTGAAAGCCTTGACTTGATCCCTGGAAACAGACTGTAAATGCACAGCTTTGGATCTGCTATGGTCTTCCCCTGTTTCTCATCAATACTGTAATTTGGATGGGGTGTGTAACACATCCCAGGTGACTTCTCACTAGACTGCCAGTCAGTATAGAGGTGATTTTCTTCCGCAATGTTTCATTGCAAACTGTTCCCTGTGCTTCTGAATGCTCAAAAATGTCTCTGGAGCTAGTTAAGTTGTTTGCAGTGGATTTTTTTCCCAGTAGAAAATTATATTTTATTAGCATGAAAGTAGTTCAAAAGTAAGAATAGCAGCATATGCGTCTTGGATAAAAAGTGTTTGGGGTCTTCATTTTGAATTGATTCTCCTCTGTATAAAGACATAAATTAAAAAATTGGAATAAATGTTTTAGAGTTAATAGAAAAGAGCTGTTCGCATTACCTGAAACAAAGGTATATATTTTTTCCATTTCACATATTATTAATAACATTGCTATTACTAGATGTTACTAAAATAACTGTACAGAGGCAACATTATGATATTCTTTCACATGTAGCTAGAGCAAATCAGTGGTGGTTGTTACCCAAATATTGAATGATGCTTCTGCTTTCTATGGTCCTCTCCTAAAAGTATTTTTTTTACTTCCAAGAGGCACCGGGCAATGTTTGTCCTACTAAAAAAAGTGAGCATTGTCTTCATTTAGAAATGACAGAGTAGTTTTTGTCCAAAGTTGCCAAATTCATCCTGGACTGTGAGACCTGGTCACCCTCTGTAGTCAAGCACAGCAGAGAGTAATTAGCTCTACTTGTTATGTGAAATGATTGGGCTTAGGGTTTGCAATAAGTTATCCATTTTGTAATTGGTTGAAGATATTCAGTCAGTCCTTCGTACCCAGTTTGGTCACCAGTGCGAGTGTTTTAGGAAGCACAGGAGCTGTTTAATGTCTCAAACAAGTTCTGGCTTAATGGTGATGGGGTAGCTGAGGGGCTGAAGGTGAGGGAGAGGGAACCTGTGGTAGCTGATGGTCTGTACATGGAGATGGGAGTAGAGCTGGCAGTAGCCTTCGTGTGACCCAGGAGTTTCTGGCATGAGCACAGCATCCCCAGGACTGGTGTCACTGGGCTCGTACCAAGGACAGCTCGTAAGCACTCCTCCTGGGGCAGCTCAGAGCCTGCTGTGTGCCAGCACCGGGGGACACCTGCTCCACAAGGACTTGCTTGGTCTCCAGCCTGCAGCATCAGACACCAGCCTCCCTGAGTCTGGGGCCATGCTGCCTGAGGTTTCCCATGTGTCCCCATGCTGGAGCGAGGCCTGTAGTGCCCCTTCACCCCATGTGGCCTAAGCCCTCGAAGCGGGCTCTGGGGATAACTGTGAGATCAAGATGATAAAGAGGAAATACTGCCTGTGAGCTCTCGTGATTGCCTTCCTGCAGTCCCAGCCCCTGCACGGGATCCATGCTGCTTGTCCAGGGCTCAGTTTTCTTGTGAGAGGCATCTGACACCCAGTTGAAAGTTATTGAAAAGCAGTTTGCCACAGACAGCCTGTGTGTCTGGCCTCTCTGCTTCCTGATGGAGAGGTTAACGTTGAAGTTGAAATATTTTGATGCAGCCCTCCAGGGAGGTTTGTGTGATCAAGGGGATCTCCCTGCCGGATATGTCTGTACATCCTGTGCCGACTTCCAGTGAGCCCCAGCCCTGCACTGAAACCAAGGAGATGTGCATGGCTGTGGAGGTCAAGGCGCTCTTATCACACCACACTTGATCAGATACCTGGCTGGGAGTGGAAATGGTCTTGAGATGTACCCAAACCTTGTTGCTGAGTGGCATTACGCAGAAGAGTCTGGGAGCTGTGGGCCCTGTGGATTCATCCCGAGAGTGGCCAGCAAGGCCCTTCTGCCACATCTGAGCATCCGTCCTAATGCACTCAATTCCATGCGGGCTGAAATTCAAATTTGTGTTATTAGTTGGCATCCAGCCTTGGAGTATCTTTGTACGTGTGGCTCTGTTTGCTTCAGGAACCACAGCAGATTGCTGCTGTGCAAACGCACAGAGGAGCTGTCTGCCAAATTAAGTTCGTTGACATTTTTCATTGCTTTTTTTTTTTTGGCTGATAAAACATGACTTTTTAGAAACCACTTCTGCAAATCCTTCGAGCGTTTCACAGACTATGCATGTTTTAAGAAACTCTTTGTTGATCAGACTTTGGTTTCAGATTAGATTTGGCTCAGGAGAAGGGGAACCAGATGAGGACTCAAGATCAAGACTATCAGGAAGTTAGAAGTATGTTATTTTGAATTAGGATTTCCAAAGTCAAACCAAAATCAGCAGGAAAAACCCTGCAAAAGCAAGGTGGGAGAAACAGCAAAGGGGCATAGACTTTAAACAACCTGGGATGCCCTGGACATGCTGGAGAAACTCAGAAGGGTGAAAGGGGCATAGTGTTTGAAGTGAACAAGCAGATTGCTGAAGGGATGATGTCTGAGCAATATGCCAGAGGGAAAGAGTAGGTTTGATAAGGGATTTGCCAAGCGATTCTCAAGCCTTTACCCAGTTAGGCTTGAGGGAAAGTGCTAGGGAGGTATGAGGAGTGATTATACTGGAGTTGCACTCATCTTGATTCCAGCCATGGGAATGTGGAGACATGTAAATGATCTTTCCTTGCAAGAGGGGATTAAAGGAGAGCACAGGCATGAACACACCTTCCTGAGACAGACATCAATTTCCCAGCCTATAAACCATCTTGTAAGCATAGCTATTGCATTCAACTTAAAGTCCTCCACGATGAGGGGATATGGGGATGAAGTTCCCTCAAATAGTTGGACAAATGATTTTAAAACAATGGTGTTAATGCTATTCAAGGGTCTGGGAGGTTTCATCCAAGCCCTTGGGCACTAAAACTGTGAACACTTCCTGACCTGCTTCTCTCCCAGCCTCCCTGGGAAAAGGTCCAAGGGAGTGCTGAGGCCTGTTCAGACAAATAAGGCAATCAGTTTTCTGTGAGCAAATCTTTTGTTGATCTTTTTTGTCTGTGTACCTGTACTTGAGCTTTTCATTGTCAATAGTCTAAGTCCCAAACACCCCAGTGACACTCAGGCACCTTCAATGCCAGGCCCAGATGGATAAAACTGATGTTGTAGTTCTGGAAGAGAAGATTGATCCTGAACATTGTTTATAGTGGAGTCTCCCAGAGCTGCTGTGCATTACACTGCAGAATGATATGCCAGCAGCAGTTCCAAGCCTCCAAGTTTGACTGCACACTTGGAGAAACACATTCCTGTCAGACCACTGTCTTACCAGCTGTCCACACCAGAGCACTGCTACATCAAAAATGTAATGCAAGAAGAAATAAACTCCATAAATGTTGTTTTTTGGCTGCTTTCCACCTACGAGGCAAATAGTCTGTGCAAACCCAGGTCATGAGCGTAATCCATCTTGCAAATGCCAGTGCTCTTGCAATTCTGCTCCAGCATGAACCACCAGGCTCTCCCAGTAACATGAAGAGAACGCTGGTACAACATGGTCTGCTATATGCAGCACCACAGAGAATGACTGTTCTTTGTGGGTCTCTAATGCTGCTTCTACCCCAGAATCTGTCTGTGCAGAGATCCTCTGGACCAGCTTTTGAGTGAAGGCACCAGATCTGTTCTCAGAAGTGGATGAACTTGAAAGCAAAGTCACCAGATGTGTAGCAATGTGCAGAGTGGAAAAGAAAGGAGAGCAGCTGCCCCTAAAGGCAAGCTCCATTATTTATTGGTGAATGAGACAATCTCTGACTCATTCTGTGCTCCAGCAGCTGAGAAGGCTAAGACAAGTGCATGACACAGCCCCTTCCAGGCAAAGAGCATACAAAGCTGAGTGGACTCTACATTGACTTTTGCTTCATCATTGCCTACAGGCAGCCAAAGCAGTATAAGAGAGCAACAGAGTGCACAACTTGCACCTTTGTGTGAGGAAACCTCAGTTCGTCACAAGAAGGGAGCTTCTGCCTAATTGCCTATTTAATACCTTCTGTCCTTCAGGAGTCCATTGCAGAAGAAGTTGGTGAGGAGGAATGGATGCATTTCTCAGTGCCGTTGCTGGGAGTCTCGCTCTGATCTCATAGTACCATGAAGAAATCCCTCCCTACCACCCTAGTGGAGTTTCACAGCTGAGAGAAGTCCCTCAATCACAGGTCCCACTTGATGGGATTGTGGAAACTGTGTCTGTGTGACTTCTTCTGCCAGTCCCTACCTACTTTCTCATGAGAAGTGAGGTTATCTCACCTCACTCGTAAGCCTGTGCTGGGGGGGGAGTAGTTCTTGGGCTTGCTGAGCTCTTTGCAGTGACTTGAAGTTAGCAGTTCTCAGTAACTCGCTTGTAAACTTGCCAGCTCGAATTTTGAGCTGTCAGCTGCTGATCTGTTCCAACCAGTGATCCTGCTAAGGCAACCTGACCTGCCAGATTGGAGGTGTTACCGGAAAGGATAAACACTTTCAACATAGCTACGGAAAAGTGATTTAGAAATCAGTGTCTGTGCATCCTTTTATGGGGGAATCACACTTACAGCTTGGCTTTCTTGAGATTTTTCTGTTTTCCAGGAACATCATCCTGTTTGCACATATTGGCTCTTTGCAGTGGCTTTCAGGACTTCGCAGCTGACAGGCACCTGGGCACCTTTGCCTGGTCCTAAGAAGCACTACATTCAGTACCTTCTTTCATCTCTGTTGACTAGTTTCTTTATGTCCTTGGGGGAAAGGGATTGTCTGTTCTGTTGCGCAGTGGTTAGCACAAGTTAATCCTGGCCCCTTCACAGAGCTGGATGCACAGCTGGGTGCACAGCTGTGCAAATAGTAAGGGAAGTGATGGATCCATCAGCTACACAAGTTCAATACCCATCTATACTGTTATGATATGACTGCTAAGTCCTCAGCAGGCAAATTAAGTGAATAACTGCACAAAAGGGGCAGGACAGAAATTTGGAAGTAATCTCATTGTCACTTTTAAGTGTACTCTTCAATTCCTCAGTTTTGAAAACTTAACCACAGTTACTGGTGAAGCAGGCCCTGGGCAGGGGGGTGGTAGTAGTACTTCTCCTGAGGTCCAAAACCCTTTGTTCACATGGGCTTTACCTCCAGCACAGGTCAAGGGAGATGGGGAAGAGCAAATGGATAGGGTGCTGGGCCTGGGTCAGACACAGGAGGACAGAGTGAGGAATGATGCTAAGAGAAAGCAGGTGCAGAAGAGGGGAGCAGTTCTCATTCCCATTGAGCTCAAGACTTGGAGAAGCTACCTGAGGTTTCAGGCTAACACCTTCATCAGAGCATTTCTTGAGATGTGGTGGCTAGCCAAGTGATGTCATTATTCACGTTCCTTCTTCTGTGTTTCCCTGCCGGGAAACAGACTCAGAAAAATGACCTTTTTGTTCAGGCCTGTGGTTTCCCCACTCACTGAACCTGTGCCACCCATGTTGTTCTGTTCTTCTGTGCTTCCTTCTAGAAATGCAATGTCTGATTCTGGAGAGAGATCCAGTACCTGGACTCTTTTCTAATAACAGATGTATATTTCTTGGCAGGATCTGAGTGAGTTAAATTCAACAACAGTGAAAAGCCCCACCAACACTGTGACAGTGCAAAACCTCAAAGCTGGCACCATCTATGTCTTCCAAGTACGGGCACGTACCGTGGCTGGGTATGGCCGGTATAGTGGCAAGATGTATTTCCAGACCATGACTGAAGGTGAGTCTTCAGCTTGCTCTGCATAAACATGAAACAAGGTCTAGAGAGACATGAACAAGATGGAGATGCACTGGTAGTAGTGCTGGTCCCCTTCATGGTAGTCCCATCAAGGGTGCATTGACAAATCACATGCATTTATTCAACCTGGCAAGAACTGGAGAGAGACATGGGTTCTTGGTGGCCCATGCACGGAATCAGTCTAGGCCAATTTCTGCCAAACTTTTCTGGCATGGGGACCTGTCCATTCAGTTGGATTTAGAGGAAATAAAATTTATTATGTTCACCTGTAGAGCTGTTGATGACAAGTACAGCTTTGGGTCTCTACTTTCCAAATTTGTGCAGCTAAATAAAACAAGTCAAGCCAGTTTTCTGGTCCTGAGGCCAAGTAGCAAGGCACAGCATGCATCCACAGGCCTGGCTTTTCCATCCAAAAAGGATAGCTCCATCCAAGCTTCCTGTGGGGGAATGTCCCCTGTCACAGCCAACCTGAACCACGCTCGGGACAGTGCTAGCTAGCTCAGAAAAAATCCATAACAAGAAGCATGTTAGCAATAGCCATGCAAATATACGCCAGTGCTCAGGCCTAGGCTCTGGCCTTGATGAAAGTATTAGTGTCAACCTGTCCTGTAACCAGTGCAGTAACCTGTTCCCTCTTCCTTGCATGTCAGCTGAGTACCAGACCAGTGTCCAGGAGAAGCTGCCGCTCATCATTGGCTCCTCTGCGGCAGGACTGGTGTTCCTCATTGCTGTAGTTGTCATCGTTATTGTGTGCAATAGGTAGGTCAGTCTGAGTGCACGACCCGAGCTTGTGTGAGCCTCAGGACTGGGTACCGCAAGGCCTGCTGCACTGGGGCTGCGCAAGAAGATGGCGACTAGGGAGGGAGGGTGGCGGGGGTAGAAGCGGGGAGGATGGAGACAGGAAGTTTAAGGGGGGAGAAAGATGCCCCCGCAGCACATTTCTCAGCCTCGATTGACCTGTGCGCAGTGCTCAGGAGTCCCTTTCTTTCCAGAAGACGGGGCTTTGAACGTGCCGACTCCGAGTACACTGACAAGCTGCAGCACTATACCAGTGGCCACAGTACGTACCGTGGTCCCCCGCCAGGCCTGGGGGTCCGCTCTCTCTTCGGTTTGTGTTCCTGTTCACTCATTCCTTGCGTTGTACGGGAAGGGCTCAGGGTCTCTAGCCAGGCAGGTGGTGCATGTGAAGACAAGAGGACCTCTGTGCCAGCCAGGGCTCCCAGAAATATGACCAGATCCTTCTGATCCTTGCCCTAAGAAAGCTTCTGCCCTTGGGTCTAACAAGGTGGAGCTTTTCCAGGAAGCCACTGGAGGGATCTAGATTGCATTGTGTGCCTTTGGCTTATGTCCACTTGCACCCTCGTTCTTCCCCCCATCTCAGGATGCATCTGCTGAATCCTGTCTCTTCTTCCCCATGCCCTTCCTAGACACTGGCTGTAGCATGCCATGTGCATTGTTGAACCAGCATATTGCATCCCCCAGAACCAAAGCTCAGTCTGACATTTGTCACATGGCATCATGTAGATTGCCCACCTGTCCCCTATGGTCTAGATCTCTGCATTGCTTAGTAGAGTTCATGCTCTCCAGACCTGTGTGTTTTTGGGTGCTGACCATGAAGTGGGCACCTGTGCATGCCCTACAATCCCCTGCAACATCAAGCGCAAACCTTTCCATGTGCCCCCAAAACCTCACCCTCTTCTGCTGTGCAGCCTCTACCACCACACCTTGTCTTGCTGCTCGGATTCCTGAGCTTTTCCCAGCTTGTGGGCAGCAGAGAGACCCCTTTCCCCAACTTGCTTGCATCCTGTGGAGCACTGTCCCGCTGCAGGAACCGACATACCTCATGGTGCCTTTGCTATAGCCCATTTCAGTGCTTCCAGAATCCTAGCAGTTATGATCTATCTATCTGTCTATTTATATTTTTACATATATATATATATATGGCATGTTATGCATTGTCTCTCTCTATATAATAGATATTATTGTATCTGTAATGTCATATACCTATATATGTAATAGATACAATACATAGCATGCCCTCTCTTGCAGCCTTCCTCTTCCAACATCCCCATGCGCTGCAAGACTCCCCCACACCCAGCATTCCTGCTTACAACCTCACTACGCACCCTGCCTCACCCTCATTCTCCTCATCAACCCCTGGCTGCATGCCCTCTAAAATGCCTTTTTCCTCCCTCACTAGAGATCTGTCACTAAAATTCTGCTTTGTTCACATCTAAGTTATTTACATCATGTTATACTTGCAGCTTCAGGATTTCTGTCCTTTTTACACCTTGCTCCTGTACAGACCTGGGCCTTATTCAGAAAGTGGTTGTACCTGGAGAACATCAGTAATGTTTCAGCACAGGACTTACTAGTGTTTCTGCATTTGCCTTGGAAACATTTTCCAAAAGGCAGGGCACTGGACTGCAGCTCTGTGCCAGAACAGCAGTGTGCTGGCTGCGTTGCTATAACTTACCAGTAAAAATGACACTCCTCAAGAAAGATTATGTAAATGCAACTCTCAGTTGTTTGTCAGGCCTTGCTGCATGTGTAAACATACATTCACACTTTCTCCCGGGGTCTGGTGTGTAACATGACAGCTTCAGGCTGGGATGGCATTAATAGCTGAGTCTTCACAACTGTTGGAATAGGCTAGATGCCACCAGATACAGATGAACTGATAACAGGCCTGGGGTGCCTTTTAGCCACATCGTTACTCAGGACACCAATCCAAAGCATAATCTCTGCTCAGTTTCCCAGCAGTGATTGCTATAGAGGGGCTACAGCTTATGGTTAGCAGATTGCCAAGGCATTGGGAGCCTGTGAGCCCTTAGCATTGCAGCAGCTCGCCTGAATGGGTCTGACCAGCATCCTACATGTGGACCTGGAAATTATGCCTCTGGTTCTATGTTGGGCTCCTTATTTAGTGAGTTGTGGTCTCTGCTCTACAAAACCCCCAGTTTGGAGACTGGCCAGAGCTCAGCAGAATGAGTATAGAAAGGCTCATGGGGCCGAGCAGCTCCCTGCTATGTGCTAACCCTCTGCGATACCAGCACAAGGCAGACACCATACAGAGATACCCAGTGTCAGTGCAGCTCAGGCACACAGACTAAGCCTCTGCTGGGAGAGCTCAATCTGCAGGAATCACTGTGCTGTATCCAGGTGCTCCTGGTGCACCTCAGACCACTTTTTGGAAGAGGACCTTGCTGCTAACATGCTGGATCACAGTTTAAGAACAGCAATACTTCGTATTGCTGGAGTGTGAAGCCTGGTGCTGGACCTGGTCTCTACAGTGGTCTTCTAGCAGTGCTGCAGTGCTGCAGTGTGGTGGGCATGCTGTGATCTTGGTGTGCCTACACACCATCTTGCAAGAAGCAAATGCTTCTTTCGCTTTTCCTCTGGTCAAATCCTGCTGCAGAGGATTTGTGGTTCTCTGTGGACACAGTTTGCAGTCCTAGCTCATGGTCTAGCCACTCACTGCCCCAACAATGACTTATGGGCTCAGTGTTCATTAGAAGCCAGACCTGTGCAAACCTGGCTCTGCATGTTCTTTCTCAAACTGCTTTGCTGTGTCTGCTTCATGCCCTTGACTGTGCAACTTCCTGAGGTTAAAAAAAAGACCGTCATCATCAACAGCATTTCGGTTCTCACGCACGTGCATCAGTGTACACAGAAACACACACACACGTGCACGCACACACAAACGTGCCCACACATGCCTATGCATACATACATGGGCACACAGTCATGTGCACACAACCCCATGTACACCCACAAATAGATTTCCCTTTTCCTTGATGCCAGCCATTGGTCATTCCACTTGTGCCTGTCTGTCTGACTCTCTCCCTCACCTTTATGCAGTGACTCCAGGGATGAAGATTTATATCGATCCATTTACCTACGAAGATCCCAATGAGGCTGTCAGGGAATTTGCAAAAGAAATTGATATCTCTTGTGTGAAAATCGAGCAGGTGATTGGGGCAGGTAGGTGAACTATGAATGTCTGGTTGGCCTTCAACAGCACAGTTTCCTTTGTGGTTTTGGGCTTTGGTGAGGATTTAGCCTTACATATACTGGGAAAACTAGTGTCAGTAAGATCTTACACTCAGCCTCAGCCTGCCTGGACTAGCAGGAACATGGTGGTCTCTGTAAGGAATCATAGAATCACTTAGGTTGGAAAAGACCTCTAAGATCATCAAGTCCAACCATTAACCTACCACTATCAAGTCTATCACTAAACTGTGCTGTAGACAAGGAGTTCCCGAGCGCGCATAGTGTCCAGCGCTACTCACCAAAGGATGAGTTCACCTGAAGGGAGGCCTTTGGTGTGGCATGAGGGAGGAAGCCCAAAGCAGGTGGTGAGTGGTTGGCTCAGGGGTGTGCATTGTTGGCATAGCCGGAGCCCTGAGGGAGCAGGGTCCCTCAGGGAGGAAGGCAGAGATCTGGAAGGCCAACAAGCCCTACCTGTTTCTCTCTGTTCACAGGGGAGTTTGGTGAGGTGTGCAGTGGGCATCTCAAGCTCCCTGGCAAAAGAGAGATCTTCGTTGCCATCAAGACCCTGAAGTCCGGTTACACAGAGAAGCAGAGACGGGACTTTCTGAGTGAAGCCAGCATCATGGGGCAGTTTGACCACCCCAACGTCATCCACCTGGAGGGGGTAGTGACCAAGAGTTCACCAGTCATGATCATTACTGAGTTCATGGAGAATGGTTCACTGGACTCCTTCTTGAGGGTATGAGATCCCAGGAGCGTGCAGCCCCAGAGGAGGGCCAGAGAAGAACTGGACGGGGAGGTCCCTTCCCTGTGCCAGTATAACTGTGCCCTTCACTGCCCAGCACTCCCTGCCACTGGGGCAGCTGCTGTGTGCTCCAGAGGTCTGTGGTCTTAGGAAGAGGTGGTACGAGGGCTGTCATGTTATGCGTGTGTGTTCACTCATATTGGAGAAGTGTCGCTCAGTTTCAGAAGGCTGTTATGCAAATGCGCATACAACGGGCACATTGAGTTTGTTGGAGCCTTGGTGGACCCTCCTCAGGCTATCCAGCCTTTCAAACTTTTCTGTGCACCTTACACAGCAGCACCCTGAGTAAATGGCTGAGCACCCTGTTCTGGGGTTTGTGAGTGGTGAGGTGTACCCAACCACAAATGCGTGTCCAAAGGCCCAGGTACCTGTAACCAGGCCATGAAACAGAGTTAGATGATCAATAAAAATGCATATTGTTCCCAGCTTGTGTGAATGTGCGCGGAACAGATTATGCATTACATGTATGGCAAAGTGCAGCATGTTGGCAGATGTATGGCTGGGGATACAACGCATGCAGCTGTATCCCCAGGCTGTGCCTACATGTATGTGTGCCCACAGATACATTTACAAACTCTGCCTCTGTGGACGTGGAGGTGAGTTCTGCCAGATCTTCTACACAGCAGAGCTTCAACTCCAGCTGCTTTGTCTAAATATTTACAAGCTGGAGTCTGAAATGAGTAATTCACTGTGTTGAATGGATGTTGAATTCACCTGCTTAATAGAAATAGATCACCCCTTCTGAACCTTCCTAGGCAAGGTGTGGCAGATCTGTCACTTTTGGATGACAACAGCCATCGGTAGTGATGCCTGTAGGGTGTGTGAGGGTGACTTCCAGCCCCCGTGAGCTCTTGACTCTCCACCCTGTTACTTTGAAAGGGAACTTGCAGTACTTGTGGCATAGCTGTATCTTGACATGTGGTGTAAACAAAGGCTACTGGCTGTTTGCCTGGCAGGCTGTGAATTTGCTCCTCTCATGCGGACTCTTTCCTTTTCCCCTTAGCAAAATGATGGGCAGTTCACAGTGATCCAGCTGGTGGGCATGTTGCGGGGCATCGCAGCAGGCATGAAGTACCTGGCCGATATGAACTACGTGCACCGGGACCTGGCTGCCCGCAACATCCTGGTGAACAGCAACCTGGTCTGCAAAGTGTCTGACTTCGGCCTCTCCCGTTTTCTGGAGGATGACACATCTGATCCCACCTACACCAGTGCACTGGTAAAGCGCTCTTCCAGAGGAGGAGGGATGGGTGGTGAAGGAGTCAGGGAGAGGGAGAGATCTCCTGTTGATGTTGAGAACACTTTTCTCAGGGTACCAAGAATGGAAATAAGGTGCCAGATGGGAAAGATCAATCAAACGAACCGAGGAAGATTTTCTCTTGCAAGTTTCTGCCTAGTTGTCATTCCAGTGGCTGTCGATGGGCCCTGCAGTCATGCCTATGGATAACTGAGCCTTCTTTCAAACACGTCTGCAAACATATCCGTAAACATATCCATGTCCCTGATAAAGCCCTTAGCTATGGGTAATGCATTATACCCATCCAGCGTGGCCCAGCTTGGGGTCCTGCGAGATGCCACCCTGACAGATCTGTTGCCAGGGCAGCAAGTCTGTGGTTTTTTACCATCACTGTCCAACTGGGCTGTCCTTGCTGTGTGGGAATCCATGATCGTTTTTCATGTCATGTCATGGGCTCAGCCCCAGAAATGACAGACTGAAGTGTGAATGCTTGCTGGGCAAAGTCCTGCAGTGCTAATCACTGATCTTCCAGAAAATCTTTCTGAATTAGAGAGAGAAATAACTTCAGAAATGTCTTCATGATCACGTAACAGCTTCCCAGGAACACCACAATACCAGTGCCACAAGTGACACTGAGGACTCATGACCTGTCTCAGACTACAGAATGTGCACCAGGACCAAAGGCTTATTTGAAGACTGTCTTGTTCAGTAAGACTGCAGCCAATAGTTTTCCTAGGTATCATTTTTTGCAAAGGTAGACAGCATCACTTCAGTGCAATACCTATGATAGGACTTCTTGGAAGTAAGTGTTGCTAGAGCTGGGGCATGATCTCTAGGAAACCGTCTCTCCCAGATCTTTTGAAACTGCTAGTGATGAGATGTCTGGCATAGCTCTTCGTGAATTGTAACAGTGCTTGAATACCTAAAACCTAAAGTTTTAATTCCTTTTATTCTGCTCCTGAGATAGCTAGGTGACAGCAAAAGGATGGAGGGAGATTCAAAGGGAAACAGTTTGAACTTTTCTAATTTTATAGTCACTCATTTTTCTACAAAAGACTCTACCAGTACAATGGGTATTTTGGCATGCCGAAGATTACTATAGCAGTAGGCAGGTGGAAGGAGCTGGGCCTGTTTAATATGATGAAAAGGAGGCTGAGTGGACTCCTAAAGGTGACCTGCAGGACTCAAAGAGCAGTTATGAAGAAGACAGAGCCAAACTCTTTGCAGTGGTACCAGATGATTTAATAAAGGGCAGTAGACAAAACTGTAGTTTGGGACGTTCAAGTTGAATAATAGGAAAAACTTCTTCCCCAAGAGGGTGGTGCAGTCCAGGGAGAGGTCACCAGACAAATGAAGGGATCACCATCCTTGAAGGTTGCCAGGACTTGGCTAGACAAAGCCATAGCCATCGTGAGTTAGGGTTAAGCATAGTCCTGAGGTCCCTTCCTTCTAGGATTTCATCAGCATATTGGATGAAAATATTTTGGATGCATCTTTTTCAGTTACTCTTTCTGCTACCATCCTCTCTTTATTTTTTTTATTTTTTTCCCTGCAGGGTGGGAAGATCCCAATACGGTGGACAGCACCAGAGGCAATTCAATACCGGAAATTCACATCAGCCAGTGATGTGTGGAGCTACGGAATAGTAATGTGGGAGGTGATGTCGTATGGCGAGCGGCCTTACTGGGATATGACCAATCAAGATGTGAGTTCTTAAGAGATAAAGAGCAGGAACACTGAAATCAGGAGCAGATTGCAAGGCCAAAGCATGGTTATGTCTGGACTCAGCCTGCGGCATGTCCAGAGCCTTCTCTGTCATGGGAGATGTGTCCAAGGTTGACATCTTTGGAAGAAATAATGGGATTTACTTTGACCTTTGTTCTGGTCCCATTGTGCTGCTGTGGCAGAGGTTAGGGACTGCACAATACCCACTGCAGTAGGATCAGGTTAATGTGAGCAACTTCAGTTGTGGTAGACAGAAACTGGGGAGGAGAGGGAGCAGGCAGGTAGAAAAAGAAATGCTGCCACTGACCTGAATGCTCCTGGAGCAGCAGGCAGACCTGCAGACACAGGAGACCACATGCATTTGGTGGACGTCTGCGGGCACTCCTTGCTCCTTGAGACGCAGGCAGTTTCCATAAGCCGTTGCCTCCATTCAGGGATGACCTGTGGCTGTAGTCCACACCTTCACCACAGTAATGCCACTCTCCTTCCGTTTCTCTTCGCCCCATAATTGGGTGCTCAAACCCCACACGTCCAGAGGCAATGAGTGGCATGCAGCATGCTAGGCCTGCATGTGTGCATCCAGAAGCACCCTTTGATGCAGGGCTCCCAGGATTCTTGTAATATTGTCTCTCTGATGAGCTGTTCTTCATGTGGTCTAGGCTTTGGATGCCCTCAGGATATAACACCAAGGTCCTGGGTAGACCCTCTGGTGTTCAGAAGGCTTTCCCTCCCCCTCTGCTGCAAGCCTTGGTTATGAAAACCTGCATGTTATGGCACCTGCCTGACTTCCAGTTTGTTTCAGAGCTGCCTCTGGGCAGTACGTTGGAAGCATTTTGACTGTCACCTCCATGTCCACCAATCTGTGGACTCCTGAACCCGTGGGCTTCCCTGCCTTACAGGAAAAGAGAGAGAGACCCAAGGTCCTACCTGGCCCTCACAACTCCTACCATCCGAATGGCAAATTAGACATTTTGCAGGACAATACAGCTCCATCCACACCATGACAGGTTTCTTCAGAGAAGGGCAAGTTCCTCCTCAGTGCCTGGTGGGAAGTTTGTTCAAGTGAGTCCCTAAAGCCTGAAGCAGCTTTGGCTGTTCATGGCCTTGTCCTAGGCCCTGGCATACTGGAAAAGTTTTACATCAATTCTTTGAGCCAAAGAGAAGGGTGTTAGGGGTTATGCCCTTCTCAGAAAGGCCAATTCCCTTCCCATTCGCATTAGAGTTTCATTCTCACTTGCAGTTTTGAGCATTTACTGCAGACAAGTGTTACTACTGCCCTTCTCCCTGCCTCGGTATCCCTCTGTATGCTTAGCACTCTGCCATCCCCGTCCCTCGTCCTTCTGCTCTCCCTTCTGCTCTGCACCTCTTACCTTGCTGGTTTCTCCTGCCATGACTCTCGGTGCTAAGGCAGTGCAGATTCAGCTGGTGGGAATGTGAGAGCCTGTGCCCATCTCCTCGGCACAGCCTGCTGCATAGCATCTGCTCCCCTGCCTCCCCAGCCTCTTCTCCCGCTGCTTGTGCCGCAGGACGTTGTGCCCCAGAAGCTGTCACCACTTAATTGCTGCTGGTGTTCCCTGCAAATTAGCACATGGCAGATACTCACTGCAGTTTAGCCTCCTGACCCTAGGGTGTGAGTGTCTGGGGAGGCAGGGGAGAGGAGCAGGGATAGAGAGTGCAGCCTGTGCCCCCTCGCGGGATGTGTCTGCTGGCAGTAAGGCGGGCGGCTTCTTAGAAATTATTCAGTCAATGCCAGAACCAAAGCGTATAATGTCTGCATGATGACTCTCTCCAGATCTGCTCCCCTCTGTGTCCCCTCCCCTCTTCTCTGTCTCAGGCAGATCCAGAAAGAGCTGGGAGAGGGGACAGCTTGAACATCTCAGGACAGTCCCTGAATGGGAGCCAAAAGCTTCACAAATCAGACTAGTGATTCCTCACGTTAGGCCTTCATAGGCCCAGTGGGGCACCTTCTTGTCCAGCCAGGGCTGCGTCTCGGAGGAAGAAGGGGCAGAAGGACTCACTCCATCTGACACATTTTGGCAACAGCAGTTCCAGCCCCAATCTGTCTTGGGTCAGCCTGCCCAGCACCCTGGCCAAGCACAGTGACTGGAGGACTCTCCAACTCTATTCTCTGTCTGAATCCACAATCCATCTTAAACTCTGTGAGATGCCCCACTTCTCACCCAGGACAGCTTGCCATGGATCTTCCACCTACTCTGCCTTGGAATGGCAGCTTTCTACTGCCACAGCACCCACAGTGTCACCCCTCTACCAACCCTTCCCTGCTGCTCTCCCAGTCCCAACTGCAGAATCCTTGATTTCCTCCATGTAGCCTTCCTGCTCAACAACATACACCATGCTGCCGTATGGATACGGCTAGTCCTTCCACAAGAGGGTGTTACAACCTTGGGGTAGCTCACCAGGCAAGTGAGGAGATTTCTGTCCTTAGAAGTGTGCAAGACATGGCTGGACAAAACCATGGCAGTCCTGATCAAGTAGTGAGAATAGACAGAGACATCGAGGTCCTTCCACCAGCTCTGCTGGGGTTCTTTCAATCTCCTTCCCCTTTATTATCATCTCCACAGAGAATCTGTCATTCCAAAGTGCTGTCCCTGGTTTCAGTTACTGCAGTATTCTCACTGTGGTTTTTGTCCTCACTTCTGTTTTTTGTTGTGATGAAAAAGCCTGTTTCTAATGTACAAGGCTTCTGCTCTTTTTTCAATGCCTGTGCTGTGTGACCGTATGATGCATAAGGCCAAGAGAGAAAGGAGATGCAGGCCTGTTACATGCCTATGTCAAGAGAATATACACCCCTGGAAGAAAACATGAAACTCTGTCCTCCTTGATCATCCAGGGGAGGTTTTGGGCTACGAGTGCAGAATAACAGGGAGTTGGGGTTCCTCTTGAAGAAGATCCTTTAACCCTGTGCACATGCTATGTCCACTGAACATGGCAAGACCATGTATTTTCCCAGGTCCTGTGGCACAGTGAGGAGAGACCAAACAGGCAGCAGGCAAAGCCTTCTTGTGTTGGCCCACAGAGCTGCAACTTGGCTTAGGCAAGATGTGCTCCAACTCTTCTCTGCATGCTGCAGTGAAGTTCTCTTGCATGTGGCTCTGCTGACCAGTCTCTGTCCTATCCCCCTGCGTGGATGAAGCTGTGCTCCAATCTGGCTGCACACAGAGCTGAGGAGAGATCCAGCTCTCATTGCTGATTTAGTGCACTCAGCCCAGTCATGACATAACAATTCTGCCCAGATGGGTTGTAATGTTGGCAGGAGTAGAAAGCAGCAATGGAGGAAGGAAAACAGTGACAGCTTCCCTGGTCTATAACTCACTTAAAAGCAGACCCTTCCCCAGATGGGGTTGTTCTCCCAGTGAGTTACTGCAATGTACTTTGTACCCTGATGTAAACATGGTCCCAGCCCAGAATGTGAACTCTTCTCTCTAACTAACCTTTCTCATGCCAGGAGCTGGAGGCTTACAAATCCTTATCAAGGTAATGGAGATACTCTTTCTTCCAAAATTACAAGACTGATGGACATGGTGCATTACAAACACTGATCAAGGCACCTTGATAAGTGTTGGCTGATCAAGGCTAGCATCACCTTAGAGGATGAGATGACATGCAGAGGGTATTGCATTGCTACAAGGTGGCTGAGATAGGCTTTGATAAGTGTGGACAGAGCAGTCCTGTTGCACAATAGTTGGTCATGGCAGTCACCCTCAGGAGCTGAGATAAGGAAAGTTATGAATTAAATGAGTGCCTCTTTGGCCTCCTTCTCTATTCAGGGACGAAGATGTTATTGCCACTGTATTGATCTCTTTTTCTCTTGTCGCAGGTGATAAATGCTATTGAGCAGGACTATCGGCTGCCACCCCCTATGGATTGTCCAAATGCCCTGCACCAGCTAATGCTTGACTGTTGGCAGAAGGATCGAAACCACAGACCCAAATTTGGGCAAATTGTCAACACATTAGATAAAATGATCCGAAATCCTAATAGCCTGAAAGCCATGGCACCTCTCTCCTCTGGGTATGCATCTCATCCTCCTCTTGTCTTTTGGCTTCTAGTTGAAGATCTGCTGTCCTTTGTGGCATGGTGGACCATCCATGGCACCATCCTTGCATCTCTCTGGGCTAGCTGTTGTAGAGGCTGCTTCACCTATGTTGTTTGGTCCTTTATAGGAGGGTCAGTAATAGATGCCAAAGTCACTCTTGTCCCTCTCCTTGGCCAGCTTAGATTTAGGAACAGGAACACAGAGAGCTCATTGAATTGGACAACGTCCTCTGCACAGTTAGAGGAGTGTCATGCTTTCATGTACATGTGATTGCTGGAGGGGTATGCTTGCTCTGGTAGCCCAATCTTGCACGCACTAGAGGCAAGTAAGGCCTATGATATTTCCCAGGAATGGAGAGGGGGAATACAGCAACTTGTGGGAAGCACTGTCCCCATTCTGGGAGTGCACTTTCTCCCCTTGTGCAGCCAGAATTTGAGAGCTGCATCCCATCATCTCTGATGGCTCCTTCCTCTCCTTTACGAACTGATCCAGAAACAGACTTCGCTGGTGTTCTGCACAGTCCTTGCTTCAGCTGAATAGAGTGGGTGGTACTGCTTAATACTGTGCAATGCAGGCACTGTGAATGATGCTGGTCCAGGTCCTTCCAGCTGATGGAGGGTACAGAAATACATGTGCTTACCATTGCTTATTTTGATCATTCTCTATTTCTGTGTTTCAGGATTAACCTCCCTCTACTTGACCGCACAATCCCAGATTATACCAGCTTCAACACTGTGGATGAATGGCTGGATGCCATCAAGATGAGCCAGTACAAGGAGAGCTTTGCCAGTGCTGGCTTCACCACTTTTGACATAGTATCTCAGATGAGTGTAGAGTAAGTGCCCAGGCTTCTAGTCCGAAAGCACAAGGAAAAGTCTCAGTAGTTTAACAACAATTGGCCATTAATAGAATTATTTTTTATTTTCATATGATGTAGTTTTACTTTTATAGAATTTGTTACTTTGTGGACCTACTTTTAATCTATTCCATTTCTGAAGAAACATCTCTGTTCTGCACACTGTCTTGTGTCCAGACTGTCTGTTTGTTGCTCCTTATCTGCAGAATTCATTTCCACACTATCACACAGCATGTCCCCACTGTGAAAATGAAAACCTTCATGAGGGTCTCCAAAACCCCCACATGAAACAAATGGAGATTTCAGGCTGGCATCAGGCAGTTCTCCAGCCACTGGAGAGCACTTTAGGACTCCACCGTCCTCTTGCATGTATGGCTTATTGGCAATGGAAACTAACATGCTGCAAACAAACTTCTGCTTGAGAAAGGCCTCTGAAATTACACATGGTTTCACTTTGTTCTGAGTTGTCCTGTATCCACTAAAAATTTTTATCAGTGGCAAAACTTTAGCAAGTTCTTCAGAGAAAACAGGCAGCTGAAATCCATTTGTGGTGGTTTTTGAAATCCCTTGGGGTTAACTGGGCTTTGATGCCTCTGGGGAAATATTTGTAGTTGGTTGCAGTTAGCTTTAGACACCCTTCCTGAGAAAGCACCAAGCATTAAAGCCATCTGTAAGTGCTATGATGTCTCTGCGCCTGGTAACCAGGAAGGTTTCTTGGACTTGGTGCCTAATTTCACACTTTAAAACTATCACTCCATCAGAATCCATTCACACAAGCAGCCAAACTGATCTTTTTTGGCTTTTTGTTCTTATTTCCTGCCAGGAAATTCATATGGCAATTCTGACTGTTTCAGTGTATCCGTGGTACAACCCCAAGGGCCTGGGGATGATTTTGGCACACTGTAGGTTGTGTTCATACAACAGGAAGAGGGCCCATCAAATCTGAAGGATAATGAAGAAGAACTTTGACCAAACTGGGACTTCACACCCACACTACAACCCAACCCTGCCGAATTTGGTGGGTTCTATTTGCAATATATCTAACAGATATATTGCAGGCAGCCCAGATAATGAAGTCTGCTTTTTTTTGTGGACATGCTCAGTGTCCATTAAATGCTACTTCTCCCAGGACCTTACCATGTCCCTCACAACATCTTCCAAGTCCTCTCCGTGTGCCTTCAACACAATCACAAGGGTACCTTCAGCTCATTCCCACGTCCCCACCAGTTTTGACAAACGTCCCTTCCACATTTCTCACTTGCTTGGCTGGACATAATAATAGAGATGATAGTCCAAGTCCTTTTTCTGTGGAAAATCATGATACAACATTACTTGAGACCACCTTCTAATGATCGCTGGTCTTTGCAGAAGTAGCTAATCGTAAATGGAGCTGAACTGCCATGAGACACTGTTTTCTTGAAATTTGGATGGCCAACAAAGTTTAAATGTTTACTGAAGACTGCTTCAATTTACTGAATGCAGGTGGTTTCAACACTGATCTCTTGAAAGGTTTCTTTCTGGTTTGTCTGTGGGCTCAGCCACCTGGGTTACCAAAAGATCTGTGTCTAGGGCCGAAAGCTTAGAAGGCATAGAACTGTGCAAGGCCACAGTCTCATTCTGGTTTACAGACACCAGTGAAGACTTTGGTCTTAGTTGCTAATCAGAACAAAAGCAAAAGTCAAAGTGCCAAATTCTTCCAAGGAGGAAAATTCAGTTTTCCTAGCTCTGCACATCTTGCAGTATAGAGAAGGGAATGGATAGCAGCAAGACAAGCAGTCACTATGAAGAACACCATCCCAGGTGCCAGAATAGTGTACTAGCAGGTATGTAGTGCACTAGCAGGTTTCCAGTTGCTTTGCTAAGCAGGTATTAGAGTGACAGCAAAGCTGTGGCTTGGGTGCTTACTCTCACAACAATCTCAGAGGGCATAGGCTGAAGGCTGCTTCAACAGTGGTCTGCAGTCAGTTACTATCAGCAAGAACATCAAAATCTGTCGCATAGATCCTTCCTCAGCTTTCCTTTTTCATGCTCCTTTTGTTAGACCAGAGATATAAGATCTAGAGCAAGCACTAAAGCAAATACACTAGCTCATGTGTGACTTGTGCTAGAGGATTTTTTTTCCACGTTTCCTTGGATCTCCTGTTTACCTTGCTTTGCCGATTGACTTTCACTCCTAAAATTCTGTCCCTAACACTGAAGGAGAGAGAAAAGGCAACTGAAAATCCTTACAGTAAGGTATGGGTCACGTCTTATGAATGCCATCCATTTTCTGATCAGAAGATACATGACTGAGATTTATCCACCAACAGGGAGATGAGTAGCAAACTCAGCTGGAGTGATCACAGACAGGACTAATGTAGAGTCACACATGCTCTTGGTGTGAGTTTTATCTTTCCCAGATGCCTAATATCTATCAAAAATAGCAGCAGCACAACAATTAGATTGCCATGCTTTAATAAAGAGGACAAGTAGCAAAAGTTTATCACTTCATGGACTCATCAGAACAATGCATAAGTAACAAGAACAGCCATCATCTTCACAGAGGGACTAACATTCACATTGATGAGGGTGCATCACATCCTGTCCATACATCTCCAAGGACGGAAAAATGAGTTTCTATTTCCTATCTCACAAAACAAGAGAGAGAGTCCAAATAAGCAAAGAAAGAAACAAAACTATACAAGGGTAGAAAGCCTAGGGCTTCCCAAAGACAGATTCACTTACAATAGTGAGCAGAGCATGCAGTATTTGCTTTTACAGTCTATATGGAGGGTTCCAGTACTTTGGGGGTGCTATAGTTATGTAGAAAACACAAAGATTGGGAGGGTCAGCCAGGAGGAGTAAAGGTAAAAGAATAGAGGTTTCAACAGGTTTGCATACATCCATTGCATTTGTGGAGTGTTATAGATGTAGGCTGGAGACTTCATCTCCCGACACACCACACTCCAAGGGGATGTTCATACATAGGCTTGTTCTGGTGTACTTTCTAGTCTCTTCTGATATTTATGCGATGTTTGTGTCTTTCCTCCCAAAGGGACATTCTGCGAGTTGGGGTCACTTTAGCAGGACACCAGAAGAAAATTCTGAACAGTATCCAGGTGATGAGAGCACAGATGAACCAAATTCAATCTGTGGAGGTTTGATAGCTACATGTCCTCATGCTCCACTTCCCTGAGGCCCTGCTCCCCTTTGCCCCTCTATGTCTGAGCTCCAGTTCTTGAGTGTTCTGCATGGATCAGAGACAGGCAGCTGCTCTGAGGATCATGGCAACAGGATGAAATGCCCTATCATTGACAATGAGAAGTCACCAAGAGCTTCTAGAATTTAAAAATGGAAAAAGGGAACAAAAAAAGACAACTATTTTGAAAACAAACACATAAACAAACAATGAATTATTTTTAAATAATAATAAAGCAATTGCATTCTTGAAAAGGGCTCCAAGACCAATGGGAGTCTCCAAAGGAAGAGAATAGAGCAGCTTCATTGATTTCCTCTTGCACAAGGTTGCTGCAGCTGGGCCCAGACACCTCTGGAGCAATGAGACTTTTTCAAGAAGATGAATGCAAAGAAAGGCCACGAGAAGCACTTCTCTTTCTCACATGGGATGGCAGCTCTGGGAATGTCCTGCAGCCAGCAGTCCTTCCTGAAAGACTCTGTTAGCAAATCAAAGACGAGAGAGAGCTGACACTCTTTGGTGCTGTGGAACCAAGCGCATCTCAGAAATTGCTGGACTTCTTCAAAAGTTGAAGACTTTTTTTTTTTTTTTNTCTAGAAGAGGCCGTTTCCGACAAATGAGAAGGAATCTGTAACACTTGGGTGGGGGGTGGGGGATGGGGAAAAACAGTCCTTTTTACATCTCTTATTTTCTCTTGTCATGGAACAGTTTTGTGAGTGACAGTTTCCTAAGGGTCCGTCCATCCACCCTCCAATGGCATCATTGTTTCATACATATCATATGCACAAGACTTTTAGTGATGTCCTCACTCGATGCCAATGATCTTTTCCCAGAAGACTTCCCAAGTACAGTATGTAGTAGATTTTGATTACAAATGCTGATGTGTACCTTTATTTTTCAGTTGTCATTGTTGGGAGATTCGTCCTTTTACCTTGCTTTGTTAATGCCAATTTGTGAGTTTGGGGTTGGAATCTTTTGGTTAATGGTTTTTTGTTTTGTTTTGTTTTGTTTTGTTTTGTTTTGTTTTTTAATGAGAAGGAAATAACATTTCCAAACATCATATCATTCAAGAACTTAAATCCTTTCCTTGTGGAAGGAAAAATTGCAGCTTATTGACAATATGCCAGGAGAAAAAGGTTTTTATATGCACATTTCCTCATGTTTGCTTGTTTGTTATTTTGCAATTTGTCATGGCCTGACGGGTGTTTCTAACTGTTGGGTTTCCGGTTGTTCGCCAAGATGAAGTGACCACCTGCTCAATTCAGGGTTGCTGGTGCAGTGATGAGCAGCATTACAGAAGGTTTTGTTTTTGTTTTACAGGGGGGAGGGAAAGATGGGGGAGGGTGGATGTGTTGTGGGAGGGAATGGTGACTCCACAGCTGGCTGCCAGAGCCCGCTGGAGGTGTCTGACTGCTTAGAAAGGTGTCAGAAGTGGACTGGTGCATGTACCACAGAGAGGCAGGGTAAGCCTGGTCCTCTAAGAGGAGCTTAGCACACAGTTTCTCAGAGCCTGAATTGTGTTAGCTGCCAGGTTGTGGATGCTTCACTACAGTAACCAAACTCTGTGGATGGGCTCTGTGCCCTTTGGACACACAGTCCCTTCGCTGGACAGTGCACTGGGGGCTCTGAGGTATCTTCAGTCTCAGCCAGTTGCCTCTAGGAGAACCTAGGAGAGCAAAGGAAAAAACTCATCTAGTAGCAGAGGTCTCTGGAGGAAAATGCCATGGTTGAAGCTGAATGGCCAATCAGTGGATTTATAAATAACTGAAATAAATGCTTTAGTTACTAAACAGGTCTTTGGTATATGTAAATACCACCAACCAAGTGCAGGGGGAATACAAATGAAAAAGATTGGACTTGTTCTCCCTGTTCAGCACCATCTCATATCCTCTGAAACAGTCCTACTACCACCCACCTTCCTCTGGCCACGTGTGGCATATTTCCACACATCTCCCAGCCATGGCCAGCATAACTTGTGTTTACAAGGCCTTGTCTGCCATTGCCATGTCATTCGTAGGGTCCTCCACTCATTTTCAGCAGCATAGAGTGTTTGAAGGCATGTTCATTGGAAGTTGGTTTACTGTATTTTCCAGGAGCTGAATCCAAGAGGAAATCTGCTGTAGATGAAATTCTGAAGCTGTCTAGACCTCTGTGGCCAGACATCATCGCCCTAGACTGCTTGTAAAATATGAGGCCATTTATGAAGTATTTAGCATTTTCTGCTTTCAGACCAGATCAGATGATGAAGCACATATGAGTGGCAGCAGACCATTCTCTGCAAGTGAGAACTACTTCTCTGCTTGGCTCTTTTACTGTCCAAATGTTTGGTGCACAGCTTCATCAGCAGGGGCCCTAACTGAAGGAATTCTCCATCCAGCCCCTATTCGTCTGAGATCTTGTGATGGATTGTATTTTCTTTTGTATATTGTACTTCCCTGTTCTTGCACCCAAAAATGCAGCTATAGTCATGTCAACATCAGCAGCAGATGCGTGCTGGGGATTTTAGGATGTGTTCTGTTCTCAATAACCACAGTGCATACCCTCTGACAGTAATGCTTTTGCCCTACTATCTCCTTCAGGGCAGAATCTGATGTAGGGAGAGTTTGGGGTGAGTGGACAATAGGAGTGTTGTACGGAGATGGTGCCTGGACATTTCAGCTGCCTGTCCTATATCCAATTGGTTGTAATGTGTGTATCTAGCTGAAGGGATGCTTTGAATGCCCTTGCATTCAAAAAGCACTGCTCCTGATCAGGAAATTAACTCAATTTTAAAGAGCAGTGTGCAAAAATTGATGGTGTCAACTAAACTACATGAAGTATTGTCAGAGGGCACACAGAGAAAGAAGTCTTCTCCACGCGCCCTGTCCCATAGAAGTGTGGAGTAGCAATGAGAACTGCTCACACGGTGCGTCTCTGTCTCACATTGTAGCTGCTGTATTTTAACAAGGAACAGTTGTCAGTTCCCAAAGGCATGTCTTTCCCCAAGGCATGCCTGAAGCTCTTTGGTGGCAGTCCAGGGTGAGGGAAGCATGATGCTGTGCCAAGCTGTCTAGGCACAGCCAGCCGGCTACTCTATGTACAGGGGAGCTTTGCAGTACAAGGAGAGCTGTCTGTCTAGAAAATTCACCAGCAAATTCCTGTGGGGCAGCCGTGTGGAAGGAGCACATGATGCCCTTCAGTTGTCTTTCCCAGACAATTCTTGACTGTTCTCTGCCATCCATTACATGCTTGCATATACCAAGGAGGAGCAATGGCCAGGTAGTATCCCTTCAGACCCAGTCGCTATCAGACAAGGCTTGGAAGGACACTTCAGGTCATTTGAAGACATTTTGTCTTAATGCACTGAATCTCCTCACTGGCTAGCATTATACACATCTACCTACCAGACCCAACCCACTGTGAAGGATGGGACCATACAGAGCTCAGTGCCACAACTCACCAAAGTCGTGGCAGCTGTCTGCAGGACAGAGAAAGCACATCCTTATCTCTTCCTCTGACCAAAAGTCATATGGTGTCAGTACTATAAGTAATACATTCCCCTCTGTTTATAACAGTTAGTGCTGTGACATCTGTCTGTGTTTGATTGTGTAGGACTAATGGAGAAATGAACCTAAAATAGGAATGGTCTATGAAACATTGCAATTTTCTGCATCCCTCCAGCCTTCCAGGGAGGATAAGAAACCGAGTTCTTGTAAAGTACTCTGGTAGTAAATGCTTCTGGTGCATGCTCCAGTGGACGGCAGAGTCACTGAAGTGACTTTAATGTTTTTATTTCATGGGTATCAAATGTACTGCTATGAAATATGAGTCTCAACTTCACGCGAAGAACAAGTAACAAGGGGAAAAGTCACTTGCTAACATTTACACTGTGAAATACTGTTGTGCATATGCATGTGTGCATGTGTGAATACTTAACAAAAATCATCACAATGAGATTTTTCAGGCAGCTTGTGGAAATTTTCACATTTCTCCTCCATCTTTCAAGCTACCTCCAAGACCTACTCTTCTCCTCTGCTGTTGTCCACTGCCATCTGTTGCTGAAGGTCACCTGTGTCTTGTAACGGCATCCAGTAGAAGAGCTGAGCAGGATGCTAAGTTGAAAATGATATGTTAGTTAGCCAGTGATAAGTTCAAATCATACAGAGCATCATGGAGCAGAGTGGAGAAAGCAAAGCAAGTGTGGATAGTAGAAAGGTAAAAGAGTCTCCACAATACTATATTTTATGGGTCGTTTTCAACTGTTGCCGCCAGCCCTTTACCTGGAATTATCGGCAAAGGGGTAAGCCAGGCAAAATGAAAAATGAGCTTGCAAGATACAGCACTGCCATGAGCCACTCACTGGCTGTGGGGACACAGACACAAAGCACTGTGTATGGCACTCCCCCTCCACAAATTACTACTCTCCCCACCCCCCACCCCCCCAAAATCCCAGAACTACCTTTCATATAGTTGATGGAGATACGTGGCTCGCAGCAGCTGAGGATCTGCTTGTTATAGTTTGGCTTCTCCTCTCCATAGAATCCTCACTACCAAGCAGTAGCTGGGTAAACGTTGCTGTCACAGGGTTTAGCAGTTATGCAGTATTACTTTAGTATTATGTTACAAAGGTAGAGAGATTTATCCCACAACTCCATGGCAGTCATGGTACAGCAGAGACATCTTGTTAGTGTTGGACCAGCATGCACCAGCGTTACCATGTGCGGGGAGACATATGGCATAGTATCCTGTGTAGGGCTGGGGAGAAAGCAATGCTACATCTTCACGTAGCTCTGGCTTCGAAAATCTGCCGTAAAGGGACTGTTGTCCAGTGCAGAGATGGCTCCCGGTCTGGCACTTCGTGAGCTAAGGAGAGAGGATGTTTTATCTGTAGTAGGTGCTGGCTCTGCTAATAATGCTTTTCCCATACCCCTTGAAGTTGTTCTTTGAATTGGTGTCAAAGGAAAGATTCTTTCCCAGTAATCATCACACATGCTGCAGATGAGCTTAGGCCTGTAGAGAAAACCTCCTGGTGTGTTTGAGCAGTTGAGATAACTTCTTAGTTAATTTTCCAGGCTGATTTATATGAAACCTGCAGTCAGGGCTTGAACTCTGCTGCATCATTAACAGTTGTATCCTCTAATAATATAATAAATCTGTGGCTGTCTTGGATTTATGAATCCAAAGTGCCTGGAAGTAACACTGTTGTCAGGTTTGTTTTAGCAGAGTCTATTTCTTTCATGCATCTTCCTTTCTGTGTGTCTAACCCGAGGCTGATTTAATGTAGGTCTTTTCTATCTTCAAAAATTTTACAAATTCTTCACATATAGGATTCAGCATTTCCCCCTTCAAAGTTTTAAGAACAACTAATTTAGTACCAACTTCATTGTTATAGTCTGCTGGCTGTTATCCATTGCTGTTAAAGACATCCTAAGATTTAACTTCTTTTCTGTGTTCCCCTCTTTCTATGCTGCAATCTCATAGTGAAGCTGGTGTTTGACATGCTTTCAGCTCTAGAATCAACAGTCCTTTACATCAGACAATTAAACAAAATTACGTGTCCTCAGAATTACTGTCATCTTTCTTTGCATGATCTGAGCTGTACCTGCCTGCAGTCAACACAGCCATGTTCTGCCCTGGATCTTAGGCTGTGACTTGAGCATCAGCCTCATCTGTGTATGATGTTGGTTCCACCATGTTCACAATTCAGTGCACTGCTGCCACTGGCTTTTCATGAGCAATTACCACAAAAATTATCTTCTGTACTGCTGATTTCATCTTGCCATTGCTGAGAACTACCGGAGTTCTACTATGCAAAATATAAATAGATTATTTTTTCTCTTCAGGTACATTTTGGTCTCATCTTTAGAATTCTTCAGGATGACTTTGCTTCTTGTAATGATTGAACCCTTCCCAAAGACAGGACACCACTTCTGTCTGTGTTTTCTTCCATATGTGATGCATTCCATAGTCCTACAAAACTCCCTGCATTGCGCAGGTATTTTCTGGAGTTTACTTTGCTGCTCTCCCTGTATGTTATTCCTACTCATTCCACTGTCGAATGTTAGTTGCAGAAATTTGGGACTTAGGAGTGAGATGTCCTCTCTTCCCTCAAACCTGTGTTTGTCTTAATTTGCATTCTCAGCTGTCCTACAAATGATTCAGCTGTTTCTGTCCCTTTTTCTCAATTCTGTAAGAAATTTGTGCTTCTCTGCACCTTGTGCTTTGTAGGAGAGCAGCAGCAGTCCCACTTAAGTGGTATGGTCTGATCACTGACTCAATTTTCCTTCAACCATGGACTGTTAGATATTCGTAGTCCCCCTGATTGCCATTCAACAAGCCACAGGATTTAACCTTGTGTGCCTCATCTTTTTCAGGAACTCCATTTTGCCTTCATGAAAAAAAGTAAATGTTTGCTTGATCCTTTTCCTGTTGTTTCATTCCAGAATATTTCAGGATTTTTTTCAGCTGTCTTAACTGTAGCTTCTACTTCACCTCTAGGATCGGTCTTCAGTTCCTGCACAGATAGCACACAGTGTTCTTTGATAATCCTACTAAGTCTAGGAGGTAAAGAAATAAACTTTTTTGAATGTTTAATAGCCAAACAGCTATGTTAGCAAAACTAATGGAAGGAGTTCAAGGGGGTTTAAGAGAAAGCATATTATTCTTGCCTGAGATTGAAGCAGACAGTCAAATCCCGCTTTTCCCTCAAATTGTCATTCTTCTGCACTGCCCATTCAGTGACTGCAGTCTGTGGTCAGCAAGCTGGCTTATGAGTCTGGGAGACAGAGGATGACAAAAGCACCATACCCCAGCTGAAGAGTGCCTCAGGTATTGTAGACACCAGCCTGAGATGGTGTGGCAAATCCATACCCTTGCTTGGCCTTTGCTATTGGAGAATGAACACAAACGCTGATTGCTAGCAGATATTAGCTCTCAGTAGCCTTCACATAAGAATATTGTTATGAGCCAGTAAATCTCTGATATACTAAATTCTCAAAGGGATACACAGAAACTAAGAAATATGCAGAGAAAGGCAGCAGGAACAGCCAGAAGGCTTTGGGAGGTATGAGAGGGGTCTAAATAGATTTTGATTCTAGGTCTGGCAGAGGTAAACGATGATGATACGAAATTTCATGCCATTAAATCAGGAAAGACATGAGAAAGGTGAGTAAGAAGCAGTCACTATTTCTCACAATAAAAGAACTAATGCAGGTGAAGTGAAATATTCTGTGACAAAGCACAATGATTAAATGCTGGAACTCGCTGCCGCAGGATGTTGATGATACTAAGCATTAGATAGATTCAGAAGATGATTGGATAATTTTGTGTAAGTAAAATCTGTAGTAACCTCCTCAACAGAAAAACACTTTTTTTTTTTTTTTCTGGGTCACAGATGCCTGGGGGCATGGATTGTGTGACAGAATTCCTACTAGCACTTCTTTTATACCATCTTGGGACTGACACATTTTATGTTGCTTAAAAGCCCAAATACTCTATTGAGCATTATTGATTTTCCATTCTTCATCCTTTCTGGTGAAGAATTTCTATGTGGAGCCAAAGAGCTTTCCCTGTCAGAGGAAACCACTCACTTCCTCCTCCCAATTCCCTGTGTAACACAAGGCATCTCTGGGACTCACAGTTGCAGCGTATCATCAGCACTTCAAACAGTGGTAATGGTGCAAAAAGGGACTGTTCTGGTCGTCCATCATGCTGAATGTGGAAGCTCCCTATGGAAGCATCATTGTCTCAGCCCTTCTTTCCTGGTTCAGAGAACCTGAGGCACAGAGACAGCTGCTGGGGAAAGGAGCATTCCCTTTCCTTCTTCTAGTATGGTTTGGTTTCTGACAGTGAGACTGTTGCCTCTGCATTGGAGATTGGCTCAGCCTCCATGAGCAGTCTCTGCTGGTTGCATGGGTATCTAATCATGAGTCCAAATAGACCCGTGAGAGCTGCCTCAAGGATAAAAATTCGAGAAAGGAACCTGGGACAAGCTTCTAAAATGGGCAGAAAGGTCTCAATGCAATGTAGAGATTCAGGGCTGGGCTGGGTGCATGCAATGAAAGCCAAGAGGCATCTTAAAGCAGGCACTGAGTGTTGGGATACAGACAGGTACAGGTCTGAGGTATAGACAGGTATGAAGTGCAAGATCCAGTTGTGAATGCTGGCCCAGTTCTGAAGCTGAATTTGTTCTCTATGTCCTGGGGACAACTTAGATCCAGACAAAACTTACGTTACTTAGGATACCTTGATAGCATAAATAAAAAGCTATTTGATACGGGCAATGATTCATTTCCCTCTTCAGAGTAGCCCAAGGAATGTGGCAGAAGGTCCTGCCTGGAGCAGAAGGGGCCCTGGCTGTGTAGTCCTTGCACCCTGCAGACCCCTGCTAGCTCTGGGAGAAGAGGAAAGGGACACAGCGTTTGGTGTATTCATATTTCCTTCTGACCTGTCTTGCTTGTCCCCCTCTAAGACTTATCCCCAGTATGATTCTAATCTTTCCTCTCCTCTGCAAGGGAGAGAACCAGAGTATTTCTAGCTAATGGTTTTATAAGCTCCTTGGTGGTTCTTTTTCTTCTGTTAAAATCCCAGCTCCTGTGTTTATGATCCTGAGAGCACTGGAGTCATATGAAAATCACAGCCTTTATTGTAAATGGGACAACCCAAACCTCATGTGAGGAAGTGAAGTTGCAGGGTTGCAATTTCCATGCTGGCAAGCCCTGGTTCTAGTGACCACTGTATCTGGTCCTACCATACCTCAGTACCTCACAGTCTGTAAAGCACACATCTTAGAGGCAAGCTAAGGCTTGCCACAGGACTGAGATACAGAGAAATAAAGACTGACAGCCACTGAAGAAGTCAGGGTACAATTCCTGTTTGAACACCTCAATTCACATTGCAGGAGTTCTTGAAATGCTGTGGTGCTTCTGGAGTAAGAACTTGCTCAAGATCCTACAGCCAGGTTGTGGCAAGGTCCTTCAGACCAGGGTAAGCACTGATCAGCCTTCCTTTAAGCTCCGGAGTTTTTTTTTGAGCTGTTCTACAGTGAAAGGAAGTGAGCCACCCCAGCTCACCCTTCCCTGATCAACCACGTGCAGAGTGGACAGACAAGTCTGGTCACCCCTGTCCCACCAAACAATGAGAAGATCTAGGCAGTGAAAAAAACAGGGTGAGCAGGGGTGGAGGGAAAGAATTCCTGGAGCATGAAGGAGTTTTAGAGACATGAGCATGGGTTCTCAGTCAATTGAAGTTTGTTGGTTCCCTGACACGTGCCCCTTCTGCATAGAGAGCAGTCCATGGTACACACAGCTCTAGTATGCCAGTCTGTCCTCCTCCCATATCCTTCAGAGGCTGAGGTCCTGGCTTCACTTCTCCCCTCTTCATCATGGCCCTCCCCCAAACAAGACCACACCTCACATCACTCCCCTTGCCTTCCTGTTGGAGCGGGTGTGGGACAAATCAGGGACTGGCAGTTTGCATCTGTTCCTTCACTTGTGGATCCAAAACAGCGATCCATCGGGAGGTGCCCTGCTGGATGCCTTCTTCTTGTGGCTTCATCCATTTTTCACACCATGACCCTTACATCCCTTTTCTTTCTTATTGCTTGCTGCCTATCATCAGCTGTGTCTTCTCTGCGTTGTTTCATAGAACCATAGAATCATAGAATGGTTTGGGTTGGAAGGGACCTTAAAGACCACCTAATTCCAACCAACCTTCCACAGGCAAGGACACCTTCCTCTAGATCAGGTTGCTCAAAGCCCCATCCAACCTGGCCTTGAGCACTTCCAGGGATAGGGTATCCACAACTTCTCTGGGCAGCCTGTTCCAGTGCATTACCACCTTCATAGTGGAGAATTTCTTGCTTATATCTAATCTAAACCTACCCTCTTTCAGTTTAAAGCCATTACCCCTTGTTCTATCACTACATGCCCTTGCAAAAAGTCTCTCTCTGGTCTTCTTGTTTCGTTGTCCTCTGTCCCTTTCCCAGTATAGAATGGCTGGATAAATTGGTTAGGTTTGGGCCATGTCCAAGGATTCCCTTCCTTGGAGCTGGCTCAGCACATCTCCTCAGTGAACCTGGTTACAGCTACACTTTTTTTGATGAAAAAAAATCCCACTCTGCATGTCCTCCCTGGAATCATCAGCCACTTCACATCCCAAGTCTTTCTGGAGAAAGGAGTAGAAATTTCTGTGAAACAGAAAAGCAGGAGTGCCAAGATCCTTGGTCAATATTCCCATGGAATAGTTCAAGGCAAAGGGTCCAGCCCTACCTTTCACTGACAGGTAAATGAGCATACCCATCAGTGTGAGCTTGAGACTTCTCTACCAGTCTTTCAAAAAACAGCCATGCCCTCAACTTGTGATCCTGTAGGACTGAGACCCCGTAAGGTCTCTGACAGCATAGTTACATGGTGCCTCACTCCAGGGCAAATGAAACCTTCAGAGTGGTACTGAGTCATGCACACCTTACCTGGAGGGTTGCCTTTCTTCTGGTTCCTTGTCAAGAGCTGGTACAGCACAGAAACCCTTTTAAGTTTTGTGAGAGTGTTCAGTTGATTGAAGCCAGAGCCAAGCGGTAACAAGCCCTGCTGGAGAAATGATCTTGGTGTTTCAAAGTACTGTCCCAAGTAAAACTGTAATGGTTGGACTTGATAATCTTAAAGGTCTTTTCCAACCTAAATTATTCTATGATTCTGTTAGGGATATGGTTTAGTGGTGGAATTGGTAGTGTTATGTTGATGGTTGAACTTGATGGTCTTAAGGGTCTTTTCCAACCTAAATTATTCTATACTATTCTATGAACCCCACTCAGCCAAGCTATGCTCTGATATGTAGTGGGTAGCAGGACATGGGTGAGTTGTAACTAGGACCTCAAAGACCTCCATTCAAGCTGAGCTGGGCACATATAGTTAAACTACCCTCTGCAGCTGCAGATATCATATATCAATGGGCTTCTCAGGAACTGAAGAGCCAACATAGCTGCCCATGTTTCAATTTTAAAAGAATCCTTGCAGGGAAGACTTGTCCTGACTCAACAGCTAAGACCCTAGTTTAGCAAAGCAAGTGAGAAAACAAGAGGGTCCTGGAGGGAAGCCTTATGCTGAAGTCTGAAAGGTGAAATGGAGGTGGCAGTACTGTAGCAGGAAAGAGGGTGGTCAAGCACTGTGTCAACAAGACCACCTGCCTGTCAGGACCTTGGATTCCTGTGGTTTGCTTGCATAGCTCCTCCAATATGACAAGGTGAGAAGCAATCAACCTTGACTGGAAGAGTTGTGGAGAAACTGACTATACTGTAGGGAAGTTTGTAGGGAGAGCTTGCCGGGCTCTGAAATCCTCATGGCTTTAGGCAGTATAGGGTGGGGAATTATGTGCACCTTCAACTACCCAAAAACAAGCATGTCTAGTGAACACTACATCTTATCATCCCCCTAACATCGGTCCAAGGATCCATCAGCTGGGCTCCAGGGGCATCCTCAACCCTGGTTTCCTACTAGTCATCGTCTTGTGTGTTGGCCGTGGCCCTGTGGACAAAGTAACACTTCTCATGACAGTATTTGTATTTTTTTAATTGTGAATGGGGAGATAGCGTGCAGGTCCTTGTTACACAGGGATGTGTCTTCCATTCAGATCAGGGCTTCCCCTGGCTTCGTCAGATGTCTTTCAATGTTACTGAGAAAAATAAAGAAAGAAATAAATCAGATGTATTTATAAAGGAAACAGAAACCCGCTGCTCCAATGCCTTTGTAGGAGTATTTTTAACAAAACATTTTTTCAAAATAAATGTGAATTGTAAAGTTTGAAGCATTTGCTTGTGGCTTTCTTTTCTAGGTGCTTTATCTAACTTTCACCCTTCCCAAGAATCCTGCTTGGGTGTAAATATTGTGTTAGACAAACATAAGGGTTATTGATCTCTTAGAGGGAGGAAAACATGCCCAGAACTTGCTTAGTGGGAAAAGACTTCAAAATAAACAGACATCACTGTTACCTGGCTTATACCATTTAGTTTGAATAATTAGTTGGCAAATGTAGCCATTTGCTCCACTTGTAAATTATCCAAAAGAACACTTTGTTTGCATTAGTTTTTGTTTTAGTTAAAAAGATGCAAAAAAAAATTATCTGTACACATGTTAAGTATTTATGTAGCTGCTTTGGTTTGTTCATGAATTTACAGCTTCAGTGATGACTTTGCTTGTTATTCATCTGTTATGGAACGAGAGGAGGTATCTTAGCCCTATGACGTTTCAGCTGCCCAATGCAATGACAAGCATTTGTAAACAGGATAAGGAAACCCAAGGCAATTCAGTATTCAAGTAATCACCTCCCTGCTTGAGCCCAATGTTGAAAGCAAATCCAGCTGTTTTCATGAGATTTCTGCTCCCTTGACAACCCTGCATGTTAAAAAAAAAAAAAAAAGAAAAGAAAAAAAAAGAAAGTCACATACGTAAATGATAATTGTAAATCAGTGAAAAGATGAGGTTCTATGGAAATGAACTCAATGCTTTTATTATAATTAGTATCCGTAAATTCTTCTCTGCAATAATATTTCAAACCTTAAAGTCACACACATTGGGAAAATTAGATGTAGTTCAGATGACTGATATGAATAATATAGCAAATAGACTGTATAGACTATTAACTGTTATAATCTAACATTCAGCAGCAATAAAGAGTTTAACTTGTAATAAGAACATCAATAATTTAGTTCATAATCACAGATCTATGATGTCTGTTTCTGTCACACTCCTACTTGCGTTCCTAAGGAAAAAGATATTTCTGCGTGCATTTCTCAGGAGAACCTTAGGTTTGTTCGTTTATAACTTTGAGGTAAATATTTCAGTAGTCATAAAACACTTCTGCACAGCTACATTTATAAAGCAGGAGCTGGATGTGCATCTAAATTTTTGGGGTCAGATCTGAACCTGCCAACTCCAATCTCTGCATGTGATCAATACATGACAGTTCTAAAATGACTTGTCAACCAGAAATACAGATGGGAAGCACCAGACTGAAACCAATGAACCAGGCAAGTCTTTTATTTAGGTATTAATCAGCATCATTACTTCTGGCACTACAAACCTGGAAGTAGCCAAAGAAGACGTAAGTTTGTTCCTTTTTCATAGGGTCCTGGAAAGCCCATAAATGTGCTCGGGTCCAGAGCCTTTTTTCCTGCAGTAACAATTCTTCCCAAGGCCCTGGAACTGATGAGCAGCTAGGGACAAAAGTCACAGGCTGAGTGTGCGTTGAGAAGGAGGACCATAAAAATTGGGAACCAGGTAGTTTTGAGCCATATGGAAACAAGTGTATCTGATGCTTGACCACCCAGACACGAACCCTCAGTCCACATGCAGAAGAATCACGGAGGAGGGTCTTGGCAAGACAGCGAAGGCATTGTCTGTCTTTCCTGACATAAAAGCTCAGATCTCAACTATCTGGCCACTTCAGTTCGCCAGGGAAGTGTTGGCTCCATCTGGGGCAAGACCTGATATCTGCTGGAAACCTGTTGAACAAATGATGGGACCAGCATTAGCTACCAAGAACTTTTTTGGACAAACCTGAGGTTCTTCCCAAGTAAGCCACATTTTCAGCAACATTGGTGCCAGGTTAGTGCATTAGTTTGGGCCAGTCTGTTCCTGACTCGCTCATGACCAAATTCTGTACCATGAGCCCTCTCAGTGCCCCATTTCTCCTCTCAGCCTTACTTTCTGCATCAGGTCTCCCACTCTCCCAAAGTATCCTTGTACTGTCCAGTGTTGCAAGGCCCCAGTCACCTGGGTTCTTCCATCTGCACTGCATGTATAAAGCGCATGCAAACAATCAGTGGAAGCTCCTGAGCCCACTTGACAAACATGGTAGAAGTGCCATTTAGCAGAATATCCTGGTAGGTGGAACATTTGCGCTTGAAGGTGGTAATAAATAAGAACATTGTGCCTTTCATATAGCAACAGGCAAAATAACTAGCAATACAAGGGAGCACTGGGGAGGGGAGTAATGCTGCTGTCCAGGTATGAAACTGGTCTTACCTGGACTGCTTCCAGACTGCTTCCATGCTTTCAGAGGAAACCCTTCACAAGGAATCTCAGTTGGATACATCTCATGTATAAACTTGATCTTCCCAGGCTATAAGCTTTTCCTTTCCTGACCCAAGAAGGGAGCTATAGAGGATAATGTTGTTTCTGTTCCCTATCATCCATTCCCCAAGTAACTGGTTGCTGCCTTGAAAGCCAGCTGGTAAGAAATGAGCAGAGAAGTATATAGCTCAGGTTCCCCTCTCCTTGCAACAAATAGCAGCCCAAAATCTGCCCCAAAGCTTCTCTGCTACACTCCATGGAGACATACTACTGCTTGCTGGATGGTTTATATTTCTCTGCCATCACATTGATGCAAGTCATGCATAACTCAGTGAGCATTAGTGGAAAAGCACTCGATGAGAAACTGCAGCATAATCAGAACCTACCATGGGTATCTGGGGTTGCAACTTCCAAAAGTGATAATTACCTGAAGGATGACATTAGAGGGAGATCTGTCATTATATCTCAGTTCTCCCTGCAGATGCCATCTGGTTCGGACCCACATGTGAGGTTAGGCCCCGATGGGCTAAATCATGGTCTCTAAAACTGCATAAACATTTAAGCATTTACATTTCTGCCCCAGGAGACACAGAGAGCTCCAAGATTTTCTGGATTGCACTGGAGCTGCAGCACAGCTTGAAACCTGTTTACCTGCCTCTCCTGTCTGCATGTGTGTGCTTCTAGGGGCAGAATGACAGCACACTTATTCATATAATAAGTATTTTCATACTCTTGTGGTAGGGCAGAGTCACAGGAGGCACAGCTATAAATTTCTTCTTGTCTCAATTGGAAGGAAGGCTTGACTTTAGTTTGTCCACCAAGTCTGAAACTTGATGGCCAGGCACCCATTTGTGGAGTTGGTTTTATCTTCATAGTCAAGTTCAACTTGAAGGAAAGCCTTCAACTTCAGAATGGTTTCCCTGTACTCCCGAGAGAGTCTCTCTTTCCAGACATTAAGATCTGGTGATCTGTCTGCTTTCAACTGCAATGCTAGTAAAGAACCCTTGACATATCTTAGTATTTGTGATAGTCTTAGGCATGGTTCCCTGAAAAGACCAAAGATATATTTTGTTAAATACTTGCTGGTTTTTTTAAGGGTCTCATTACATCTGCACCAAAACTGATGCGGTTGATGCTCTCCACAATATCAATTTGTCAGGTTCAAGGTTTTCATATCCTCATTCAGGATCGTGTTGTCTTTATGCAAAAGAAAGTATGTAGGAGGTTGGTTGCATCTGAAGCTTAGCATATGCTGAAACCGCCAGCTCTGAAGTTGCAACAATATCTGCAGTAGGAATCCACAGACCGGGTGATCATGAAGGATTTCTCTTTAGCTCTCAGATGCATCATACTGACTACTCTGAGTATTTTATGTTTGTTTGCCCATTTCAATCCAATGAATTTTTTATGGATTATTTCTTTCCAATTTCATGTCATGATTCCTTTAATTTACTGCTGAAAGCAATGATTTCTGTGCTGTTTGGCTGATGAATATCCTTTCTGGTATAATGTTTGTGTCTGACGCTGCCTTACAGCCTGCATGAAATTTTAATTTCTCTTTGCTTAGCTCTAGGTTTGCTTCCTCCCTTGGCACGATGCAATGGAAGTCTTTGTAGTTCTGCTTATTCACAGATGCTTTCATGTCTCTTTCCCATTCAATTTCCTGTTTGTTTGTGTGCCTCTGCCAGGTTTTTCCCTTATCTGATGCTAGTCAGTGCTTTAAAAAAAAAAAAACTTCTGCCATTTTGGAATGTGCTAGTGTCATAAATGTATAATAAATGATATTTTGAGCCACCGCTTGTGTCACAGGTATGGTGCTTTCTTTCCTTGTCTTTTCCTGGCCTGCAGACTTTCTGATAATGGTTGATCTTCCTATAATCATTAGATAGAAATATTTTTCTTGTGGCATTTTATCCATTGTCCGCACATCTACTTTGCATATATATCTCCCCTCTTCTGCATTTCTTTATTTGCTTTTCAATGTTTTGAGACATTTTTTCCTCATAGTTTTATGTTTTCTCTGCTTACCTCTAGGTCTGTTCCACCTTGTTTATCTTGTGCTTACCAGTTTTGTTCATACCTGTGCCACCAAGATAAATAAGTGTGGGCCTTGCTTGTTCTCATCAAGGCTTTTTTTTACTCTATCTTTTATGTGACTGTTGTCAGGACATTTAGTAGCCAAAGTAAAGACAGTGACTGTCCTAGCTTGTTCTTGGGCCAGTTCCACTGAGAGCTCACCCTTTCTCACTGCTACATCTCTGCATTCATCTACGCTGGGACAGGATCTAGCACACAGTTGTACTTCCTCTTTTATGTCCTGCAATAGCTTTAGAATTTGCAACTCCTTTCTAACACGCTTTTAGTAGTAGAATATGATAAAAACTTTAACATTTCAGGTCTTTTCAGGGACATCTGTAGTGCAGATTCCCATACTTTCCCAGGCATGATAGCATTGTAAGAAATTCTAGAACAGGATAGTGGGGAAAAAGGACTGCACTGACACTGGGCTCAAAGGAGTGGTAGCCCATCAAATACACTGCCAAGCAGGTCAGTTTTGCTGGAGTGTGCTTCTGGGAGAATACTAAAAGGACCCTGGAAGTTCTGTTTTCAGTCCATACAGCAATGACAAGACAATGTGTCTTGCCATGCACTAATTCTTGAGCTGCCTGGTGTAAATGATAAGCAGAAGCAACCTTCATTGGAAAGCAATCCGGAAAGTGAAGTGGACCTTTGCTCTGCTGTCCCTTTGTCTTCCATATCATTCTGTTGTTTAGAGACACAGGGTCTCAGAGGGGCTGGGGGACGGTACCTCTGGTGTCTCTGGTCCAGCCTCACTGTCACAGCAGAGCTGTCCCCAGCATTAGATCACAGCAACAATGGCTTTGTCTGGATAAGTCTCGGAAACCCCAAATGGAAATCCCCCACCTCTCTGGTGGCCTGCCCTAGGGCTGCACTACCCTTCTGGGAAAGGAGTTTTCTCTGATGTCCAACCAAGAGCCTCTGAGGCTTCAACTTACAGCTTTTGCCACAGGTCTTCAGAAGATGTATATATAAAGAGACATTGCATTCTCCTCTCAACTGTTATCTGACTAGACAGAATGATCTTCTTTAACCCTCTTCTGTCCAAACCTTCGCTGACAATTACTGCTGANNNGATTTATCTATTTTAATAAGACTTTCAGCACTGTGGTTTTGCATTTCACTCTCTTATTCCTTTGTGTCATATTTTGTTAAACATTTGACCATATACAGAAATTGCTTTATTGTGATCGTGATGGAGAAATTCATCAAAGTAGGAAATATAGCACTACTTAAGTAAAGATCCAGGCTAACTACAGGCACAGTAAAAAATAAAACTGCAGATATTTTGATTTGTTGATAAAAATCAATTAAAAGGATATTTCGGATCAATCGTATATATAAATGGCCAGGATGATATAACATCTCAACTAACCAGATCAGGATACATACACAAAAGTGCCACATTTATGCTAGTTAGATCATTATTGACAAGAAGTTATGGAGCTCTGAATGCTAGGGGAAAACTTCGAGAGGTAAATAAATGTAGTGTCAGTATTCTTACAGAGGAAGCCAAATAATCAATCACTAATTTACCAAACCAAGGAAAGGGGCAGTATGTTCAAATCAAAATGGAATTATTTTTGTTCTTTTGTTGTTTTGTTGTTTTGATTAAGGAAAACAGAACATATATACATGCAAAGTCACAGAAGAGTTTCATGAGACTGGAAATGACACTTTTTGCTTTCTTAGTTTGGTTCCACAAACTCTCCAATTGTCTTTTCTTCTTTTTGTTTTATGAATGTAAATGTTTACATGTGTTATTTTGAACCAAATGTAGGACTGTTTCATTTTGAAAATGTCACTAGTAAACAGCCTGACTGTTCAGGAACATGATTCTCTATGCAAGATTCTACAGGAAAATGTTTGGTGTTAAAAAAAAAATCACATTCTTTCTGGCTGAAAAGATTTGTCAAACACAACAAAATTTTTGACTCATTTTCATCTTTCCTGAACTTTTCCTTCTTTACAAATTTGTTATTAATAACATATATGTATATGTGTATTCTTGTGCATATGTGTGTATATAGTTGTCCACCTCTACTGGCAGCTAGGCCTCAGTGAATGCAAACGCAACAACTAGCAATTCTGATCAACTATTGGAGGATAAAACTGCAATTTGAAAAAAAAAAGCAGTGTGATTTATAGAGAACAAATAAAATGGCATAAATCCAGGTGTTTGAGGAAATTACAATGGAATGTTGCAGATAAAACATTCTCTGAACTCTGGTAATAACCAGCAAATCTCAGTGAACTGTACCATGGCAATAAATACATATGGACAGCACAGCCTAGTGAAATGAAAATGGGAAGATGAATCAAGACAGAAAAACCTTTTGTAAAGGTTGAAATCTCTTTTTTCAATGTTTATTAGGGGGAAAAGGAAGATTAATCAATAATTAATTTCTTTCACTGGAAAGATGTAAACTTTATTCATTTGTTTCATTGTTACATGGAAAGAAAGTGCATTTGCACTTTTTTCAATAAACACAAGTTGTCCGAAACACTCAAAGATAGAAAATAATTATTTATGTACATTTTCTCCTGTTCTTTCCTGCTGACTTGGTGGCTGGAGGATGTACTGCTCTGACTGCATTTCCTCCCTGACTTTCACTTTGCAGTTTTTGAAAACTTTGAAAAAAGGTGTCTCATTCTATACTGCGCAGAAAGTGGTTTCCTCTCTTGGAGATCTGCTCAATCATTTTGCTACCTTCAATCAGACATAATACATTAAGGTATTTTTCTCTCCCTTGCTCTGTGTATGATAAACCAATATTAAACTAATTCAATGAGGTCTGTCCCTGCCCTCTCCTGTGTCGTGTGCCACATGCCCCTGTCTGGAACTCTTTAAGTATGACAGCTCCATTTGGTTGCCCTGCTTGTTGAATGTCTTTCAAACTATTCTCAAATAATTCCCTAGTACTTACAGCTTTCTACCCTGAGCCTCGGTTCTATGTCTCCTGTATTTGCATCCTCTTATGACTCTCTCTTTTTCATTATCAATCTTTTTTATGATTCTCTGAATGTCACCTGGGTATCACATGCCAATTTCACAGACATGCTATTTGTCCTTCTCCCATAGCATTATTGCAGATTATTGAAATGGATGTTAGCTGCCTGGTCTAGCATTAGTGACACAATGCTCAGGCTAAAGACAGTCTCACGATGACCCAACATTATTTCTAATCACATGCCACTTCCTCAAATCAACATATTGATAGTCCTTCAGGCAACAGCGCTGGTAGTTATTCCCCTGCCTCCTTTACAGATACTGTCCCACTGAAAGCCATTGAAATTCTCATTGACTCACTAAGAAGCATCCAGATATTGCGGAAGACTCATACTTTGCGAGCAAGTTTTTCAGTTGTGTTGTCTTTTCTGTTCCCCTACCAACCAGCTAGATTTTGCCTACTCTTAGAGTTGGGTCTGACAACAAGGAGTATGTTAGCATCAATGGGACAATAAAATGCTTTCTCTGTGACAGATTCTTTGCTTTCTACATCTGTTTTCACACAGGTTAACATGAAGAAATTTAGCGCACGAAGAGGAAATGTGCGTCTTCACTCACAAGAGTTCCGCAATATTGTGCAGAGAGTAAATAGAATTAGTGAAATGATCCCTCACCAAGTAAAGTATTGGTACAAAAAGAAGGGAATGCATTAATTTTATTTTTCTTTCAGTTTCATGTGACAGTGCATTATTCTGATTAATTAATGGACATACATTAGAAAGGAATAAAAGAGCCTCTCAGGAATTACAGACTAGGAAACCTTTATTTTGCTCCCGCAATCCATTTTCAGCTTCAGGCTGTAAACATCATCTCTTCCCTAGTGCAAGACCAGTCCATGGCCTACATCCCCTCGCATTTTCTTCAGCCTCGCTGTCATTAGCTCTGGTAACTAGGATCTCTACCTGTCCAGGGTATCTGTGTTGTTCTGGGCCATATTGCTGCAGCATTTTCATCTGTGAGTCTTCAGAGACTCTCCCACCAGAAGGCAACTTTATGACTTTGTAGCCTGATGTTCATAGCACTTGCCACAGGTTATTCCTGACTAAATTTCTACTTTTAGAAACAAAGGTGCTCCAGATACATTTATTTCCATAGGCATTGGTAATAGCAACTACTTGGCAGCCCTGGGTTCCTGTTAGATGGACTACTTGAGCAAGTGGTATATCTGTTTTTTCTGACTGTCCTAACAGAAAACTTTTTTTCATCAGCATTTGCCTTACACAAAGTGTACACACCCACTGCTCTGTTTAAAGGAAAAGCTAATGCTTGGCAATTTCAGTGGAGATTTTTCCATCCAACTTCCATTGGGAAAAACATTTCAGGAAAAAAAAAAAAAATCAAGGTCACAGGAGAGCTTGCCAATTCAAACTGCTCAGTGGCCTGGATTTATGATTTTTTTTTCTTTTCCAATTAAATTCACGTTCTTTAAGTGGGGATTTCACACCCCTCGTGTTAAGTAAATTGGTGTCTAGATTTTTATGAGCTTTGGCAGGAAAAAGTAGCCAGTGAACCAAGAAAAATAAAGAGCTTTTGGATGGAGGCAGCCAGGATTTCAGGCTTACATCTGAACCAAAGGAATGATTGTGAGAAGTCCTTTGATGAGTGAAGACACTCATTTTGATGCAATTTATAATTAAATATTGTTGTGTATCTCTGTTCTTCCAGAACCTCCTCCTGCCACTGGAGTTTCATTTGGTTTATTTATGCATCGGTGATGTATTCTGAATGCCTCTCTAACATTGATGGATATTACACTTGATGTTTTTCCTTATGTCCCTTTGGTGGTGCAAATGTGAGAAAGGGCAATGAACTTTCGGTGACTCTCTTGTATAACTAAAAAAAAATTTCTTCATTGGGTTCAAAAGTTCAGCGCGTCAAGAGAAATCATCTTCTTGGCGTTATTGCACAAGGGGCGGGAGAATTTTGGGGAGAGTTTTATCTTATAGTAAAAGATAATTACTCTGGGATGCAAATTTGGTAATTGTCACCAACAATGGCTTTCAAACCACCATGTTGATAAATTATTTGTTGTGTTTTTATTAACCTCTGTGACCCAATGGAGTGGGTTTGCCATACTGCAAGCTGCTTACACTGAAGGACAAAAAGCTCTTGGCGTGCCATTCATTGTGGTAATAGCGCCTCAGGGTCCCTTCAGTCTCTGCTTTGCTGAGGTTGGTAGAGACAAAAAAAACAAGGTCTTTCACTTGACAACAGAGGGAATGATGGGAAGGAAACATGGAGGAAGAGCAAAGCAAAAACTCCCAACAATTTCATCCCTCTTCACAAATTCTTGCTGAGTTTGGGGCTTGGGCCTATCCAAATACAAACTTTCGTCAGTGCATACTCATCTGCAAGACTTTGGAAGCCAAGTAAGTCCAAAAACAAAGGTGTTGGCAACAAAAGTCCATTCTGGAAAAGGACCATTATAGAAAAAAACTAGTAAGTTTCTGCACATGGAAAGCATAAACCAAAAAACACCCCTCCCCACCCCCCCAAAGAAACCAAATCAGACCAAACCAAAACCACTCACCAAAAACAGAACAAAACAAAACAAAACAAAACAAAAACAAAAACAAAAACAAACCCTACCAACAAACAAAACCAAACCCAGCAACTTCAATGTAGTTAGTGAGAACAGGTTTTTTTATAGTAAATGGCTTCTCTGGATGACAGGCTATAGACCTAAATCAAGTCACTCAGGTACTGGGCAAAGAACGACTAATGGCCACCTGGATCATCACACAGCTTTTCCTTAACATGGTTATGGGCTCTGGGGCAGGCTCCTCAACAGAGAATGGCATTTTCTCCATGAAGCAGGCCGTGATCGGGGTGTAGCACTGTGGTTTTGACCAATGGCATCTGTCAGGGGAACATCACTCCCCTGCAGAGTATCTGTTGGACAAGGGGATATGGAGGTCAATAGTGTGGCAGAAGTGCTCTTCTCACACCATCCTGTTGTCCCTGTGTCTGATGCTGGCTTTGAGGTCCCTGCCACTGACTTCTTGTGAGTCCTGACTGAAATGGCTGGCAGCAAGACTGTTTAGATGACAAGAGTATCCTGGAAAGCTCTTGGCAGCAATCACATTGTGCTGTGTGCACATCTCCAAAGTCACAGCTTCCAGATCAAATAAAACATGTGGCTAACATATACTTCTGAAGAGTCTCAAAGCCTTGAACTAACTTTTAGAGACAACCATCTGCCTCTACAGCAGGTGGCTGGGAGTGAGACTTATGGAGTCCCCACATCATCACACACATACTCCTATGCATATATGCAGAAATGTATGTGTCCATATGCACATACATACATTTTAAAGGGAAGGGTTTAACGAGATGCATTTGACTAGTGTTCTCCACTTGTTCAGGCCAATTCATGCACTGTAACATTCCAGAGTCATTCTGAATCAGCTCAAATCCCTTCTTTGACAGCAATATATGCTTTCAGCCTTCTTGAAAATTCATAAGTGCTCCTGGAGGAAATTGCAGATGCAAGTTTGAATGTTTGCCAAGACTTTGCTCTCCTTGCAGATAGGGCAAACCATGTCCTGAGCAATGTTAGGACAATTGTGGCAAGCAGATTAAGGGAAAGTAGCTTCCTCTCCAGTCAATGCCGGTGAGGACAAAAATGACTTCTTGTGGCCTTTTGGGGTCTTGTGAATCTGTTTGTGGCCATTTCAAGAGGGATATGGAGAAAATACAGAGAGGCCAGCTGATGGCGATGAAGACAGTCAGACCTGGGTCACAGGGCCCACGAGGAGACGTGAAGACAGTGCGGTTGGGTTGTCCAGGTGAAGATGGACTTGAAGGAGGATCTAATAGCAGTTGCATCTACTTGAAGGCAGTTATGAAGAAGATTGGGAGGTTCAGCTTGGACATTAGCAAAAGTGCAGCTTTGTGACAGCTCATTTCATAGCGCTGCAGGTGGGGAGTCACACTACCTCTGTGACAGTCAAAGCCTTTTATTTGATCATAACAAGCCTCCCTTGGCTGCTCAAGGGTAAGGACAGTAAGACTCAGTGTAACAGAACATCTCCTTATCCAATCACTCCTAATGTTTTGACTTCCATATTGTTGAACACCTCTTTGTCCCTGAACACTCAGTAATGCTATATATGTGCCCAATTTACCATTTCATCACATCTTTCCTTTTCCCCTCCTTTTTCTAACTACCCAGATGCAGTCCTACTCAGATACCCAGACCTGGTGGTTTCCCTAACTTCCTTACCTCTGCAACCTGTGACACATTTTTTTCTGATCAGATATCCTTTAACGTATTATCAGTACACTCTAGACCCAGGGTATATATGGCTTATCCACTGCACTAGAAATAGTGACTTCTGTTCAGCTGCCTTCAATGCCATCCACATCTTTCTGTCACAACTCTTCTAATTGAGAAGTCATCAGCTTCGCTTCCTTGTGATAGTCTAACTCACTCTCCCTACTGTGAGTATTCTTGTCTGCACATGAATAGATAGTGTTATTGCTCAGAAACAACATATGCCTAATTTTCCACTTGTGCAAGAATTTCCAGGTCATAATATGTTCAAGAAACCCTCATTCAATGACTCTAACCTTCATTCAGAGACACAAACATCAGAGCAACATGAGTATTAAGTGGGCTATCGTTCAATTTCTGCCAGCTCACGGTCCTGCCTGGAAAGACAAAGAACATCTCTGCAGCCAGCTAACCCACATCTTCTCCAGTATAAAGAGTGGCTCCCAGCACCTTTCTCTGTATTTGTGCTTTTTGTGATGTGCTCTTGACTACCCTCAGAATCCTTTTCTATGCGTTAGGGTTGCACTTCGTCCTGACACAGGTTGTAGGCTGAAGAATGGGCATGTGACTGGTTGGAGACCCTGTGCTCCTCAGGGGTCTTCACAGCTTCCCCTAATATTAATCTTTTTTCAACAATGTTCAGTAGACAGCCTGTAGCTGCCAGTATCCAGGTGTTCCTGGACAAAAAAAAAGTGAAATGTTGTTTCTCTGTTTTCTAGTGTTGCTTTTCTTGGAGAAAAGCTGGAAAAATCTGATTCCTGCAGTGATCTTCATATAAATTGTTTTTGACTACTATCTCCTGAATTAAATTCTGCAGGTATTTGCTGATCCTGACATTGCTGGAGGTGGTAAAGTATTTGCCACATTGTTTTTTCTGTCTGTAAGGCAGTTTTCAGACATCAATATTTTTCCAAGTGTTATCCTACACTGCCTAGTACAGTGCTTTATGAAGACTGTTGAGCAGCTGCAAACACACAGGCAAGGGTGCCAGCAGAGTTCTGTCTCTGGGTGGAGCTCCTCTACAGTAATTTACCTTGCTCTTTTTCTGGTGTTCACTAAGTAACCTCAAATCATCACAAAACACGATTACTTATGTTGGAATTTAACTAAGCTACCTTTAATTGTCTAAAAGTTTGTCAACTGGTTTGACTGTCTCCATTTTAGTAGGAAGTGACAGACACCTCCCCAGAGTGACTCTCTCTACCTCCAATGATATGATGCCCTCCTTGACTCCATTAAGAGAAGATGCATGCCAAGAGAGAGTTCGGTAAAGCTCAAACATGTGGTGCTAGTAGGATTGTCCTTGCCACAGTTAGCCACCAAAACTCAGACAGAGTGTGTACATATCAATGTCTCTGGGACACATGCACCCCACTGGACACTGCTCCACCTGGTTTAACTTGGGCAGAGGAATCACTTCCAGCTGGGTAAAATACCATGTTTCTTTTACAGTGAGATTCATCCCACTTGCACCATTCCAAGTGAGACAGCTCCTGTCCACAAACCCTGGGATAGCCATTTGTACCAGTTCTTTGCCATGTAGGAAAAACTCCATCTTCTTTGTGATACCACCAGTCAAAAACATTTCTTTCTTCATCAAATTTGCAGGAACTACCTGGAAATATTAGATGGGAAGGAACAAAACTTTGGATTTCAGGAGACTATTTCTCTGATCTCTGTTAAGGCTGAGAGAGACATTTCATGAGTAGTTGTGTATCAACAAGTGGTATGTAGAGACAGTTGTTTGCTTGGATCCTTGGCACACTTGGAATTTTTTTTTTTCTTGGAAAATAGATTGAGCTGCTGACAGTAATGCACTGGTTCAGTGGAGCAGCAGATTGCCTCTGTTTGGAAAGTGCGAAAGTCACTCCCAGTGCTTGCTGAGACATTTGCAAAATGAGCATGCTCATCTTTATAAACTTAACTTTGAAGTGTGTTTTGGCTAGAATATGAATCAGATGAATGGGATGTGAGTGCCAGTGAAGGAACTTAAATTTTCAAGAGGGTGACTGTGGCAACTGACTTACCGTAGAAAAAAAAAAAAGAAAAAAAAAAAAAAAGATTATGTGAGCTGTGTTTGCTGTCTCCAGCATGGAAGGTCAGCAGGCAGTTTCAGAGCAATCTTTGCTACTTTTTGTTTGGGGGGCCGGCTCTGTCTCTGGTCATTTTTTTCTTCTTGGTTAGTGCTCCGTGACTGATGAGGATCTCAGTAAAACACAAATTGATTTGCTTGGCTTTCATGGTCACCTCTGGACTGTAATTACTCAGGCAGGAAAAATTAATTAGTCCAGTGTGGGCCGACTGCTGCTCTCCAAGCACTGCTGAATCTTAATTGGAGAGCTCCAGAGAAAGGTGCTGATTCACAGCATTGCATGATGGGGTGCTGATTTTTCCAGGGACAGGGGGTGGAGGGGTGAAGGGGACTGAAGGTCAAGATGACGTATGTTTCCTGTTCCAACATTAAGTGCTGTACCTTCTTCCCTCTGTTTAGCTGTGATAATGAGACCATTAAAGCCTGCTTGCCTCTTTCAAACAACGACTGAAATAAAAAGGTTATGTATTATGTCATATGAGTACACAGATCTTTTGGGGTATGTGCAGTGTTCAGTAGGGAAAGCTCAGATGCAATTGTTCTCTAAGATATCCATTAGTGATTACTCTGCTACTGCTTTCCATGATGCCATTTGCAATAGCAGTATAATACTGACAGTTCACACTGCTGAAGTTGGGACTGTCTAGATATGAGCTGCTGGACTACTCCTCTTCGGCAGGAAAATTTTTAGGGGTTAGAGTTGGAACATGTGACAATGTGAATGGCTTGCTGAGAAGTCATTCCTCTATTGTTGCTACATTTACTGAGTTATTTTCGTTTTGGCATCCATCTGTTATCCTTCTTCACTCCAATTATATTATTATTGGGTGGAAACTGCAAGCAACAGGTCAGTTTACTTTTAGTTGTGTAATGAAGGAAATGCTGAATGTAGTGGTTGTTGAGGGTCGAACAGTGGAACATTACTCAGCCCTCACTCAAAAACTGCTGTGGGTGATTGCTTGAGCACGAGCTGAGGAAATGACAGTCAGCAGAGAATATTTTCTGGACAGTTTCTAGTGATTACTGCAGCTTGCAGTTGGCTGTACATTTGCTTCACTTCCTGTGTGTTCTTATCCAACAGCAAGAATTGGCACAGTGACAGCTGAACAGGGTTTTCTCAGAAAGTCAGCCTTATTCACAGATTTGATAACTAAATGAAGTCTTAGTACTTACCCTTCTACTGAGTTCAAAATATTTTAATTTCTTTCNTTTGTTCTTTAAGGATCTGAGGCTGAATCTAAAGTAAAGATGTGGTGTGCTCCTGCCTGGGTTCCTGATGGAACAGGTGGCACAGAGCCTGTGGCCTAGGATGTTCCTCATTAGTGAACCAGGCATCGACATCACCTTTACTTTTTCTATTCTCTCAGAAATTTATGAGAAGCACAGTTTCATTGAGAAAAGATGAAGCCGTATTTTTCTGGTCAGTATTATTGATTCAAGTTCACTGCTGATGTTGAAATAGGCAATGTTCCTATAGCACATGAGTGTCCTCTCTGTATTAAAGTAATCGCCAGGTGGAAGGAAAGGGGGTTAGTCATGGTTAGTCGTTCATAACACTTCTGAACTACAAAACTTACTGTATTAGAATGAAGACCAAATCTACCTCTGGATGCCTGTTTTAATGACTGCAGTTCAAAATTCCACCAAAACGTCAGATCTTACAAATGAGGACTTCTTGCTGCTGCTATTTTCATCTAACAGATTTCATCATATCTTCTTCTTCTGTCCACTCCATTTGAGGGTGGACAGTCAAAAGGACACCAGCTTACAATTCAGAATAATCCTGACAACATGGAGAAATGCACTGAAGAAACTCAATACTATCTGATAGACACCAATGTAACATGCTGTTCCTCCCAGGTAAGAATAAATATTCCGTCAAGTAATGGGCTTGAAAAGTCTAACTTGGCAGTAATACTGTAGAAGATGACTGGGAGACAGTAATGGATCACAAAGTGGACATGAGTCAGGCATAACATAATGCTGCTGAAAAAGAAAATAGGAAAAAGAAATATATGCATATTTATATATGTATATAATTAACATTCTTTAAGCAGGTGCAGTAAACTTTTGTTGTACTCAGAACTAGTAGGGTCACAGTGGGAGCTGTATTGCCAATTTAGACAACTACCTTTCAAGAAAGAATTAGATTGATTAGACAGAGATCTCTGAGGGAAAAATGGATTTGAGATGTTTGTCCAGAAGAATAGCTGATTTAGGGGAAGTATGAAAAGAATTAAGGAATAAACTTGTTTCCATATCTGTTATGAATGGGTAGAAACTACTGGGTTTAATTTACATGACAAGATTTAGGTCACAGTCATCAGGAGATTGGGGAGTATTTTGAAGAACACATAAGGTGAACTTTTATCAGCAGTGATAAACGTGTAATTCCTCATGTATAGAGGTGGAGCAATGGGCTAGAGGACCCCACAAATTCCTTTCCAGGCCAATTTCCTATGATTCTAGGGTGAGTTGCAAACTTGTAGGTTCAAATGAGGAACCCCAAGGCTGGCTTTGACCTTCATTGTTCATATGGATTTGTTAGACTGGTGCTACCTTTTGCCAATGACGTTCAGCTTCATTCCTGACCAAAATTTTGTCAGTTCTACAGGACAATTTTCCAGGCAAGTTGGAGCTACTTGGGCATCACCCATATAATAAAACTATTTTCCTGTGGAGCTGGATGCCCTAGTATTTCATCTGACAAAGACATGCCCTTTTTCTATTTCATCATGATGCATTTCAGTCACCATGTTGACATCAGTTCTGCCTAGACGCCATTGCTTGAGTGAGTGCCTGGAACTGTTATATAAAAAGGGCTTTTTATTCAATATCATTTGTTCAAAATGAAACTTCATTGAAAAAAAAAAAAAAGAAAGAAACAAACAAACAAACAAAAACAAACAAACAAACAACAACAACAACAAAAAACACAAAATTATCATGTAAATGCTTAGGTTTTCTCAAACTTACTGGTATCTAAAACTGATATTTTAATCAAACAATTACTAAGCTTATATTGAACATTTAAAAAAATCTGTTTTTATTATTATCATTATTATTATTTTCTTAACTCCTGTCTGTTGTATAACAAACATGAAAAAAAAAAACCTTTTGCTGAGAATCTCTAAGGACATGACTCTGCCTTGTATTGTCAAATATCACTTCACCTGAACCATTTCAATCAACAGGGTTATCCAATTCTTCTGTCAGGCTTGGTAGTACTTCCCAGCTTTATGTCACCTGCAAATCTTAAACTTTGTACCTAACTTTCAATCTTCAGCCACCATGCCCGTACTGAATACATCTAAATTTGAAGTCATCTCTGCTGTGAGTAGGAGGTTGGCTCTCCAGAGCCTATATTTCTCCATGAGTCTATGCTTCTTTAGCAGCTATGGTTTCAGAACTGTCTCTGAGAATCACTGTAGGTAACCTCTCCTTTTCTGGCAATTCCCTCCTCAGTGCAAGCAGTTGCAAAATCCCTTTATTCACTCTCTGCTCTAAAGCCCAAATCCATGGCTAATGTATCAGAAGCTCACAGAAAGTGAAATAGATATAGTTCATGCATGCCCTTTGTGTAAGAGAGCACTGGTCCTACAAAGGAAAGCTACTAAATTATCCCGAAACAATTTAGCTTTTTTTACAAGATGATTGTAAATTACAAATTTCCCCCTACTTCCCTGGTCTTATCTATTCTTGCTACTAAACTTTGTGTAGATGTCAAAGAAACAGGCCTGCAGTTGTCTGGATCACTCTTTACCCTCTTCTGGACAGAGGTATTATATTTGTTACTCTCCCATTCTGGGGACTGCCCCTGATTTGCTCAATTGTTATGCATTGTTCTTATTTGGCTTATTGTTCTGCATACCAATGCTGTTAATGGTCTAGGTAGAAATCAGCTTTTCATTTTTCATATGAATCACAATAGATTTTGACTTCATCTCAGATGATGTCATGCCTGGTGCCCTACCCTCATTTACGCTGAGAGTCCCGTCACTGCCCTTAATATCACATGTTGTAGCTGTTAACTGCAGGAAATAAGATTTTCAGTATTGGAAACATGAGTAATATTTGATCTATTTTTGCCTCAAGTGTGAAACTGTTCTAATTTTCTCTTTGTTCCCCCTGGTTTCTGTGGCTTAACTTAACGTTTACTATTATTTAGTTTCCTACGTGAAGTAGGTTTTTGGTCATCCTTACTTTATTTTTGCAGTTTGTAACCTCTGAAACACGACTTTTCTCACTGCTCTCTCCATTTTGAATTTCGAATTTTAAGTAACTATGCCTTCTTTGCACTCATATCCCACAGCTGCTTAGTCAGACTCAGTAATTCATTTCTTTGGATTTCAAAGTTTGCCTTTCTAAGCCTCCAAACCTTCATTCTAGACCTGGTTTTGTCCATCTTGAAATGTAAAATGAGAAAAGTCAGTTCATGATTACACTTTATTCAAATTTTACTACATTTAAACTCATACAGGAGCTAGGTCTAAAACAGTCTTATACTTACTCACTTTTGTGAAGAAATCCATCATCTAAAAAATCTGAGCCAACATAAGTGGTAAATTATCTTTCAATCCTTTGCTGGGAAGTTAAAGTCTTCCATAATTCCCATTACTGTTTGTATATGTGTCTGATAGTTGTACACAGACTAATATCTATTAGGCTGGAGCCGGGGGCAAAGAGCAGGCTTGCAAGATTGGCTTTCCCTCTCAAGCCATTCCTCCTGGCAGTGATAGCACAAAACCACTCTTTTGCCATGCCGTAACATTTCATTTCTCTACCATCTGCTTCATGCTAACACAAAGCACCATCTTATTCCATCCCTCTGCCCTGGTTTCCAACCTCCCTGGGGTTTATCAGTACCTGCATGACATTCATGCCTTTGTTTCACCCTTCCTGGGTTGACATGTGTCATAACTGCTTCAGGTCCTGCACATGATCATCTCAAAGTCTGCCTAACAGTTAGGTCTTCCTCACATTGTCACAGAGTGTCAGGTCTCCGTCACTTTAAATAGATTGTATTGGATTAACTTCTTGGCATTATGTCTTGTGCTGGTAGTCCAATATCTTCTCAGTCCATACAACTGGTCATTGGTTGAAGTGATGGGGCCTTGCCCTGCCCATTTACCTTTCTGAAAATCAGCTATTGTCTCTGCTTAGAGTAGGGAATAGATTTTTCCTCAGCTTTCTGCAAAAGCTCTGAAGTCTTCTGTGATCTTTCCAATGTTATGGTACAAAAAGCTTTTGCTTCCAGTCATTGTGGATAGTGTCAACAAAAGAGAAACATCACAATGAAAATGATATTTTGATGCAAAATGGAAATAAAAAAAAAAAAGTTCACCTTTTCTAGTAACAATTTGGAAAAAAATCTGAGCCCTAAAAAGTCAAAATTGTGGCCAAAGAATTAGAAGAAACAGTATTTTTCCAAAGCTGGAATGTTTGATGTTCACTTGGCTGGGCGGGCAGAGCACTGGAGACCTGGATGGATTCAGTTCATAGCTGATACCCTAAATGACCTACAGGAAACTTATCTCCGTCCCTCTGTTTCTTCTTCCAATCTCCATCTTGTCTGTTTGTATTACTAGCTCTCAATTTGTTCCTTATATGTGTATGTGCAGCACCCAGAACAACTTGGTTCCAGCTCCAGTTGGACCTTTAGGCATTACCATCCTATAAACAAATAACAATGATAGTGAGTGTAATTACAACTGTCAAACTACTCTGTCTCCGCATCATTAACCATGCCCTGAGCTAAATAACATTTTAATCAGTCTGATATGTCATCTGTGGCTTTCTTCACTGTCACTAGCAATCCAGCAAACTCCCTCCTTCATGTTTCTTGATTAGACAGGGGGTTCTCAATGACAGGCATCCATTTCCCTGTGCAAGAAGCAGTGAGACCTTTCATCTTCTCACAGAATATAGGCCAATCATGCTGATATTCAGGTATGATGAGACACAGCATGTATGTCTCTTAGGCCCATCCCATGAGAGCAAGACATTTACCATACATGAGAAGAGGAAGGGTTAATGCAGTGGCAAAGCAAGAGAGTGGCAAAGCCACTGTGAAGCTGTGATGCCCCATCCCCGGAAGTGCTCAAGGCCAGGTTGGATGGGGCTTTGGGCAACCTCGTCTAGTGGGTGGCATTCCTGCCCATGGCAGGGGGGTTGGAACAAGATCATCTTTAAGGTCCCTTCCAACCCAAACCATGCTATGATTCTATGATTTTATATGGGTGCCACACAATGCCTATGAACTTCCTATAAACAGGAGATTTTGCTCCTGAAAAGGTCACAAGCATCACTGCCTCCTTCAGAGTTTGCATCACTATCGCATCACTGGCATCACCAATGGCACTTTCATGCCTCAGGAAGTTGATTCTCCAAGCTGCTGGGGCAGTTTCACAATGCTCTGGGGAATATATAGAGCTGTGCATCGTATACACACACAGAGATTAGTTCTGAGTCTAGAACTGAACCATACAGGCTTTCTATCAGAGACCCAGAGATGTTGGTTTGCTGAGTATGGTCCGCAAGACTGAAATGAACATCCAAAGAATACCTAATGCTACACCTGAACCTCTGCCATGAAGATTTTGGCAGTCTGTGGTGACCAGCTATGCATCATGATACCTGTGCGAAGCCCTCAGAATCTATGTAAATCATCAGCAACTCATCCTTGCCTGACCTTAGCTCACACTTCAGCCTCAGATGCTCTAACAATGACTGATTTCTTCATAAGTGTCGCTTCCAGCTATCTGAGATGTTGAACTCCAAGAAGTATTTCTCCTCCAAGTCTTCATTCTTCCAGAGGGGTTATGGACATCTTAGAGGCCAGTATATCGGTGAAGTCCTCCAGGAGCTTTGAGGAGGAGGTTTCAAAGGTACTGGCCTGAACCATAAGAGATCATGGTGAGTGTGGTAGGCATGTGCTGCTGAAGACAGGATGGGAAAATCGGAAATACTGACTCTCATGACTTTTCCTCATCAGAGATATTCCAGCCCAAGAAACACATATATTTAATTTGAATTCCTGGGCTGATGTTGCTGCCTTAGGGATCAGTTAAGCTGAGAAAGTGCTGGAGAATTTAATTCAGATGGCCAGCCTGAGATTTTGATTGAGTATATGGACTGACTTATATTTATGAGAGGGAAAGTTGAAGCTGTCCACCGTGACTGTGGGCCTGTAAGCAGCCTGCAGCTCCTGCATTTTTATGTCACTATCTAGAGAGGGAAAATAGAGAAGCATGAGAGAGACACTTTTGTCCCCTCTGCCTCTCATTTCCTCCTCCTCAACAGGATGAGCTTGGCCCATGAGGCTGGGCCACCAGTGAAGGCTTCACACCAACAAGTCAGGAGTGCTGGGGTAGTTCCTTTCAACCCATCCATCCCCTCTACTCATTTCTCAGGTGGCTCCACCCAGAATGGGGTTGTTTGTTAAGGATTTAGAGATTGCAGCAATCCAGAATATCATCAGCAGGTTATTGTATCTGGAGGACAGACTGGAAAAAAAGGAAGTTCTCCTTATTCTCACTTTTTTCTTTTTTTTTCCCAGGTAAAATCTCTTAAATCTCTTTGTGTGTGTGTGTGTGTGTTTAAGAGGACTTTCTTTGGATGTTTATGGAAGAGGACCAAGGAAATCAATTTGAAAGTTACAGACAGGTCAAAGTCCTGTCACAAGAGAGAGTTGAAAGTCTGGCATTTCCTATATTTTAAATGTATGTTTTGGATTGACAATATAATTAACATATTTTTTAATATTTAAGTAAAGACTATAAAAAAACATTACTGGATCCCTGAGAAAACCCTTTTCTTAACTCTGCTACCCTAGAGAAAAAAGCTTCCATTACATTACTTTGTTTCGTATCTTTATAATCAGTTACTAATCCAATGAATTATCTTCCTTTACCCTGTAAGTATTTATCTTACTTAACAATCTTTTATGAGGAACCTTGTCAAAAGTGTTTTAAGAATCCCAGCAAATTACATGCACTTAGGTCACCTTGCTCTCCAGTTTTATTAACTTTTTCTGGTTAGCAAGACATACTTTTCCCATCAGAAACTGTGATGGTTTGACCCAATCAAGCTATACTGCATTTATCTGAATGCTGAATTATTTGATTCTTAATTAGACCGTTTCTCTGGGACTAGTGTTCCTGACACCAATGGGCAATTTTCTAATCTTCTCAGTAATTGCTGTTAGTACTGATATAAGGACTGATGCAAAGTCCACTGGAGACACTGGAAAAACAGCCTCAGGAACTCCTTTAAAACCTATGCTGAAATATTTTTCAGCCCTGATGAGGTAACTCCTCTAACAGCTCCATAGTTTGTTTGTTTGTTTGTTTGTTTGTTTTTATTTCAATTTCTATAATCTTATTTTCGGGTTCAAGGCAAGCTGATATATTAATTAGTACATTTATAATTTATATGTGTCCTAGACTTNTCCCACCCCACAACACCTGAAAAAAAGCAAGCTTCCTCTTGCAAAGTTCAATTGCTTTTTGTATGATTTTTCTTGTAGACTGGGCAATTGTCCTTAATATGTTCTTCCCCTCCTTATCTCCAGTTGCTGCTTTTGTTAGCAGACATACTTTTGGTTTTGTTAGCAGACATACTTCCTGGTCATACTTTTCAAACTGCACAGGGCTTGTGGGACTAACTTACCAAAGATTGGTGGAGCTTGGCATACCCAGCTAGGCAGTGGATGGAGTCTGGCTTTCTATGTGCAGTTTTCCCATCCAGAATCTTGTTATCTTGGTAGATACTCCCTGTGTGTTTGTCAGCTTCTGCATTTTATGGTGCCTCCCCTACTTAAGAAAGGAGATTGGAGTGCTGAGTGAAACACTCAGACCTTACATGAACAAAGCAATGCCTTTCCCTTTGCATTCAAATATGTGCCTAGCATGTTCAGCTAGAACAACTTCTAACCTACAGCTTTCAGTTGAAAGCCAATTTCTGGCTGAGTTTCATGTACAGCAACTTTCCAAGCAGGATTTCCTGGCCAATGTTTTCTGTCTACAATAGACTGCTTTGCTAGATTAGCGCTTACCTCTCCCTCTGCCAGGCACAGATACTGGCCTTTCTCTCTTTATCTCTTGTAAGGAAAATTGCAGAGGGATATGGGGTAGCAATCAGCACCATAAAAGGGTAAGAGACATACTGCCTTTTTTTATATATATAACACAACATCAAAGAGCTCAGGCAGGTCCACCAAGGAAAGGAAGCAATGCAGGAGAGAGAAGACAGGTCAACAGAGAGAATGCGGTACATAAGGGGAGGAGGCAGCCAGTGGCTGTAGAAAAAAATCTTTAAAAAAAAGAAACAAACAAACAAAATAACCCCTTGCAATAGTGGGACAGGACATGGCAGATTGAAGCTCTAAGGTTTGCATCTAGAAATGTCTTTTATGTTTACCATGCAGTTGTGGAGATGGCTGCTCTGGCTTTGCTTGTGGTTTTTCACTTTCTGCAATAATCTCCCAAGAAGAACTCTCTGTTGGGCAGAAAGGTGGAGATGTGCTCCAGAAACACAGTGAAGACATGGAGTCCTCTACTCCATTCTTCCATCAGCTGGAAGCATTCATTTTTGTCAATTGAATTGGTTTGGGGGAGTAGGAAAGACAGCATTACTGGACTTGTGCTTTCTCCTAGACCCTATCATACCATATCGTGACATTTGTCCTTTCTTTTATGTTCTTTAACCACTGGATATTTCTCATTTTTAAGAGTGGGATTTTTTTTCTTTTCTTTTTTCTTTCTGTCTTCTCTCTTCGTGTCCAGCACTAATTGTATTGCTACTTGTACACATCCATAATGCACAGCTTTTTCCATTCCCTCTGTTTCTTCCCTGTGTCTTGCTTCTCTTCCCTGCAGCTGGACAACATTGCCTTGATCAGTGAAGTGGCAACACGTCACTTACACTGTAAACTGCTAAAATTACAGCTATAGCTATGGAACACAGCTGCAGATCAACAGAAGACCACCAATCACTCACATTTCTAAACTGCTTGTCGCAGTTCTTCAGTTTGTAGGCTGTGATGCTGCCAAGAGCAATCTCATCTCTTAGGCACCCATCCATTTCTTCTGTTCCCAGACCCTCAAGTTATCCAAGTCAAACCACCCCCCCATCTTGCCCCATCTGTCTGTCCCACATTCTTCTTTCCTCAGGGCCCATCTTTTCTTTCCAGCAATAGCAGCTCCTGCTGCTTGACTCCCCACCTCCCAGTTGACTAGGGCTGAACTATTGAGAAAGGAAAAGCTATAAATTACAGTAAGAGATGGTGAACACCTAACAATCACTAAACAGCAGGAATTTAAAAGAAGAGATAATTGATAAAGGGAGTTAAGATCAGTAGAAAAAAATCCACTGTTGCAATCAACAGAGTTAAGAAGTTTGTCAAGTACATTAAAAACAAAAATTCTGGTAATGACACAGATCCAATATGAGATGAGCATTGCTTCACTGAGAAATAATGATGCAAAAAAAGCATGTATGTGTTGTTTTGTATTTGGGAAAAACAGGTTAATGAATACTATAGGCTCAATGAGATGATTTTGTTGTTGCTATTTGTAAAAGGAACTGTGTGCATGTAATAGACTTTATTAGAGAAAAGCTAAACAACATTTATAAATTTAAAGCCATTTGGCATTTAGAAGTCAACTTCTCCAATGAAGAATGTGTTACAGTTTCTGCTGGACATAATGCATGGCTCAGTTCCATGACCTGAGGTCTAGCATTACAGTTGAGACCTGCTGTGGGTGAAACATAGGTTGAAGTGGTAATGATGTAATGATGAGAAGACACTAGCAGAAAGGGGTATATAACTTTTGGCAAAGGAAACCTAGTAATTACATTTTTTTATGTAGGCAGACTTGCACATCTGGTAGCAGAGTGTATACTGTGGTGGGTTGGTCCCAGTTGGCACCCAAACTCATACCCACCTGCTCACTCCTTGCCCACCTCAGCAGGACAGGGGAGAGAATTGGAAGAACAGAAATGAGAAAGTTCATAGGTTTTGATAAAGACAAGGAGACTTGCTTGTCAATGATCATTGTGGGGAAAATTGACTTAACTTGGGGAAATTAATTTAATGCCAATTAATATATTTAATTAATGATTCAGATATTGGGAAGCAAAAGGACGAACATTAAATCACACAAGGAACACACTTTTCCTCCTCTCCCAGGCTCAACTTCACTCCAAGCACCTGTCTTCCACATTTTGTTACCACCAAAAGTGACACTCAATCTATTCACTGGGGAAATGGGTAGCACAGGAGGGGGTTGTGGTCACTGTGTAGTAGTTCCTCTCTGCCTCCTCTTTCTCTTTATTTCTCCTCTGCCCCGGTGTGGGTCCTCCACAGGCTGCAGTCCCTGTCAGGAATATTCATCTGTTCTGACATGGGTGCTCCACAGGCTACAAGGCTGCAAGGAATATTCTCCACCATGGAGAACCTCCTTCTCCTCCTCCTCTGACCTTGATGCTCCCTCTGTTGTTCCTCAGTCTTTTTGTTCTGTTTTTCTCCACCCGATATTTTCTGCCCTTTCTTAAACATGTTTTCTCAGGGGCACTGCACCTTGGCTTATTGTCTGAGTTTTGGCCTATGGTGGGTCCATTGCTGTGTCCAGCACAGGGCAGCCCTTCACCTTGCTACCACAACCTTGCCAAAAATACCCAATACAGACACCTGTTAAAAGAGACTATGTCTTTCAAAACAGGGATTTGAGGACCAAAGTGGAAAAAATGTTCCTTCACATGCTTCTGCAATTCTGCCTTATGGGCACAGAGAGCATAAAAGTCTTCCTCAGTCATTGGGTGGAGACCTATTCACAAATTTTCCCAAGTCCAGTCTAAAATTATTTAGATTTTCTAATACTAAAACCATGCATGAACATAGCAGAGTCTTCCACCCAGTTATTAGTGTTTAGCTTCCTTCTTACTCCATTCTCCCCCCACACTCCTTCTTTCCCCAGCACAGCGATGTTCTTCTGGTTAAATTAATGTGGACTCTAGCTCTGATGTGCACAGCACTACCAAACATGAGTAGTAACATGCCAGTTCCAGGAATGGAATTTGTAACACTGCATTTGGAGGACCTGCAAACACTAGAATGAATATTTATGAAATAGGATTGAAGACTAGGATTTGTGACAATGTTGATGAGCATTCAAATGTCTGTAGTCCTACACAGGAGATGTCAATGACACAGGTAGTGTGGAGTTTCTTCCACATGAGTTAATGTGTCTATCCAAGAACAGCACTCGGATAACTTGTAAAATTGGGATTTGGAGCATGAATCTTATTCCTCTATTTGGACACTTAGACCACTGTCTTCTTATAAAACACTTACTACTGTGTCATATCCTACCATCTGATCACCTACCCAACAAGCGAAGGACTACATCCTACATCCCAACTGAAATTTGTAGGTGTAACTGCAGTTATTTGTGTCAGGGAGAACAGAAGATCCTCCCCTCACCCCCTTCACTCACTGTGTCTGTTTTGAAACTGGAGTACAAGTATAAAACTCACAGGTGTGTGGAACAAGCAGGTACAAAGTCTTTTGTGTGACACTTGCTGGAAAAGTGGTGCCTTGAGATTCTACTCCGACTGCCTAGGCACTTTACATTTGTCAATTATTGCATATGGAAAAATAATCCAGACAGCAAGGACTAAACAGAATATCTCTGGGAGGACTTTGGATCAGTCCTATGCAATAGTTACAGCAAGACCCCTGCCTAGTTGCACCAACTTTCCAGCTTAGTCCTAGGGAAGCTTGAATTTAAATATACGCCATATGATTTCTATCTGTATCTCTGACATGTGGCTGCTCACTTGTTCAGTGCTGAGCTATCACTAAAGTAGAGAGTGACCCCAGATTACTGGCTGTGTCCAGTAAGTGCTGTGAACAATACCAGGGTGTGGGCTTCAGGGAACTCAACACCTGATCCCTCTGGGAGATGAGAACCAGAAACATTATAAGTACATTAAGGTATCACCTTCTGCTATGTGGTGGTTTTACCCATCTGAGCAGTGGAACTCCACCACAACCGCTCTCTCACTCCCCCTCCTCAAAAGAACAGGGGGAGAAAATACGATGGACCAAGGGCTCAAGGGTTGAGATAAGATAAGAAAGATAAGGACAAGGTTACTCACCAATTACCGTCACAGGCAAAACAGACTAAACATAGGGAGATTAATGTAATTTATTACTATCACTAGTGGACTAGAGCAGTGCAAAACTAAAAGCAAACTAAAAACACCTTCCCCTAATCCACCCTTTTCTACCTCTTCCCCCCAGGCAGCGCAGGGGAACGGGGAATGGGGGCTGTGGTCAATCCATATCGTTTCATCTCCGCCGCTCCTTCACGGTCACTCTCTTCCCCTGCTCCAATGTGGGGTCCCTCCCACAGGATGCCATCCTTCCCGAATGGATCCTGCGTGAGCTTCCCACAGGTTGCAGCTCTTCAAGAACTGCTCCCATATGGGTCCGTACCATGGGGTCCATCCTTCAGGAGCAAACTGCTCCAGCACGGGTCCCCCATGGGTGGCAGCTCCCACCGGATCACTTGCTTCTGCGTGGGCTCCTCTCCACGGGCTGCAGCTCTGGCCCGGAGTCTGCTCCTGGGGGGCTCTCCATGGGCTGCAGCCTCCTTCAGGACAGATCTACCTGCTCCACCTTGGGCTCCTCCACGGGCTGCATGTGGAAATCTGCTCCACCATGGTACCCCATGGACTGCAGTGGGACAGCCTGCTCCACCATGGTCCTCTCCATGGGCTGCAGGGGAGCTTCTGCCCCAGCACCTGGAGCACCTCCTGCCTCCTTCTGCACTGACCTCCGTGTCTGCAGGATTCTTTCTCTCTCAGTTGCTCACTCCTTTCCCAACTGCTGTTGCACAGCAGTTTTTTTTCCCCCTTTTTCCAATGTGCTCTCGCAGAGGCACAGCCAGCATCGCTCGTGGCTCAGCTCTGGCCAGCAGTGGGTCCCCTTTGGAGCCGGCTGGAGCTGGCTCTTCTCTAACGTGGGGCAGCTTCTGGAATCTTCTCACAGAAGCCACCCCGTGGCCCCCCTGCTACCAAACCTTTACCACATAAACCCAATATGTGCTAACAGAAAGAAATACCACTGCTCAGCTATCTTTCGTAAAGCTTATCCTAAAGGTTAATCTTGAGCTAGGGCATGACATGAATTTAAAATATAATATTGTGGTTTGGATCCATCTGTTGGCTTTTGAACTTCCATACCTCTCCTTATATTACATGGAATAACAACAGAGACTGCCAACTTGCAGGTGTAATGCGGTTATTTTCTCTTCTCTGCAGATGCTCTGTTGCTACTACTGCCCAGAAATAAGCATTGTCACAATCAGCTGTACCATTCCTTCCTCCCACAGTTGGTTCTTTCCCACCAGATTTAGACACCATCCACAAAAACGAAAAAAAAAGAGCCAGACAAAGCCCTGCTCAGGAAGGCAGTGGTGCAGACAGTGGGAAGCCTGGGTTCAAATCCCTCTTCTGCCTGAGGCTCTGAACCTGTATCCCACCACAAGCTGTCTGCTACCATATGGCTGAGGGAGGAGGGAGAGAGAATATTTCTCTTGCTCTTTCCATTTGTTGTTGACATATAATGCTGCAGAGTTACAAAGCCTCAGTCTGTAAGATACAGGGTCACTATGCCCTGAAGAGAACAGCAGCAATTTGATAGATGCCTCACCACAAAATCTGTAATCTGCAGTTTTAAAGCTTTGCGAGATCAAGTCCCTTCAGACAGGTGAGGGATTTGCTCCATCACCCATGTAAACTGGTGCTCTACTAAGCCAGTGAGTGAACAAGAGTGAAATCCTCTGCTAGATGACTTAACAAATCTGGTCTGAAAACAGTGCTGAGGCAAAATAATTGCATGATTTTTGCCTTGGATGCACAGAGAATTTGGGGGTAATTGAATTCTCTTTTATTCCTCATTAATATACAAATTAAAAAAATGTGTTTGGTTAACCTTGCTTCCACTGTATGCATGGGAGGGAGATCACTGAGACTGGGGAGAGTTTCTTGAATCCTGCAAGTGGGTGAGGTTCTGTGGGGTTGGAGTCTTTTTTTATTGCCTTTGGAAATGCAGAGCCACCCTGAGCCTACCCTGCACTTGCAGAAGAATCGTTACAGCCAGAAGCACAGGGACTCTGTAATTACTGTACACATTCCCCCCATGCAACAGTCCTACCATCTTCAAACCAGCATCCTCATCCAAACCTGGTGCAGCTATGTACGTTGCTCTGCTCCAACCATGGCCAGGCTCCAGCTGGGATGTGAACCTATCTGTGGTATCTGGGGCCAGCTCAAATGGACTATATCCTTACCATCTGCAGGAGCTCCCTTCACTGGGAACTTGTATGAAGACAGAGTCATCCATAGTGGGAAGACAAAACCTGTGAGAATTATTAGAAGCCCATATCCTCTATCACTCTGAACGCTGAGATTCAGGCATCATTTACAAAATGAGCAAAGGGAATGTGTCTCTGCCCCAATATGAAGGAAATCACTGCCCCTGAAAATCCAGTCACTGTGCTTTGGTGACTTCATCACAGTTTTTGTACTGCTTTGTATGCATCAGATAAAAAAGAGTAACTGCTCTGATCTGCCCCAGGCACACTGTGGTTTGGTGGCAGAGTTCTGGTTGCAGCTCAGGACATTGCTTGAGTTTGTGTGTAAGAAGCACACTCCTCTGCTAAACCACAAAACATCAGACCACACGCTTTCAAGCACATCAGCTGTCAGGGAAGCAAACCCAGGAACAGCACTAGTGTAGCCTTGTGTGTCTGTCATGGCTGTAAGCACAGCCCCAAGCGCAACCATGCCAACAGGCAGGAAATCAGTGCAGGATCCCCAGGGTGCACAGATGCAACACGCATTTCTGTGTGCACACCCTGACACCAGCTGGCAGTGGGGGGTCAGCCCCCAGCCTCGGCTCACTCTCTGCTCCTTGGCTTTGCTTTAATGGCTCCTCTGAGACGCTGCCTCAGCGCAGTGAGTTTATGAATGTGACACATCACTCAGTATCGCCTACCATAAGCCACTCTGTTCCCATAGCAACTGCCTCCTTAGCCCAGTTCCTGGGGCTCCTCAGGTCTGCTTGATATTCACCTTGACACCTTTGGTGGAGGCCTTGGGGAAACACACAAAGTGTGAGAACACCTTGCACTTACTGGGCAAGGTAATTCCTCCCCACGTGGATGTGCACATGATACCATCTCCAAGAAAGGGGCCCTCACCTCCCTGACTCCTATCCATCCTCCATTTCTCTCTATCCCTGCACGACTAACAAGCTGCAAAGCCAAATATGGACAAGAGACGTTAAGTCCTATACAATGAGAAATGCTCTGCTCTGGGCTCCTTCTGACAGAGCCAGGCAGATGTCATTAGGAGAACGTGTAAAACATTGACCCTAGCTAACACAATTTCTCTTGGTTTCTGATCCCCTGCATGTGGCTGGCTTTCTTTACAAAAGCTTTCAGCATTTCTTCTTTCATATGCAGTTACTCCTTGTCTTGTTTCTGTTTCTTTGTTACTGTGTTTGTTTTCTGGGCCAGTCTGTAAGTTTTGTAGTTCAGTCTCCTGATTTGCCTTGCTTCCCATTGTTTTCTTCCTAGGGACTTTGCCTTATACAGTCTTTTGCTCTGCTCCTGTCTGTGTATCATCTGCTGGTTGATTCATTACTCATGCTGTCCCAGTTCCTTAATTTCTGCCAGGTTATGGGCACAACATTTTGTATGCAGGTACCAAGTTCTGACCATCTCTTTACACCTATTAGAGTGAAGCACCAAAGATGTTTCATAAAGGCAAAGAATGAGGTTTAGTAGCAGGTGAGATGCCTAATCAGACAAATTTTCAAGGGATATGGTGATAATAAGTGAACAAATTTGTTTCCAGCCATTACCCAGACTTTTGCAATAGCTATTAGCGACTGCACCATGGATTCTTCTGCTCTATCCCAGCAGGTCAGATGTTTCTCCAACACTCCTACCTATGGGCAATTTTGGTTTGCATAAGGATGTATCCCCAGTGGAGATTTCCATAGGTTTGTTTCAAAAGCCAGTCACAAAGTGAGTGAGGGGCAGAAATTCACAGAGCCGTCCTGGAAGACAGCAGTATTCTGGAAGGAAAAAGAGTTCGTGCTGCTAGAAATGTCTTCTCTTCTCCTGAAAAGATCCCATCTGATCTCCCATTTACCTGTTATTTAGTACTCAGTTAGATGGGAGGCCTTCATAGGAAGGAATTAAACTGCACAGGATCTATAGCAGGTCACAGAAAGGCAGGGAGAATTTATATTCCCTGGTTTGGAGCACAATACTTCTATCAAGGCCAAACATTGTGTTTGATTATGCCTTGTTTGGAGACTTTGATTCCTGTGTATCAAACAACCATTTCTGTTTCATCTTTTGGAGCAAGAAGGATGTTTCTCAGCATGCAAAAAATAGGGAAACTGAGGTACTGTGTCCCTAACAATAACACAAAATATCACTGTGTTGCCCACACAGCATGTATGGTCCACACTGCCCAAGACGGTAAGAGGTACTGGCTGTGATGGGAGACCACAGGTGGAGCACAGAGGATGCTTGGTCATTTGCAAGTGCTTGATACAGCCACTACAGAGCACACATCCTCTAGCCCATGCTCAGCTGCAGTGGGATTCTTTGCTAGCTTCTGTAGCAAGAGGGCTGGTGCTGGCAGAGGAAAATTTTAAGCTATGCACCTAGGAGCTGGGGATGCCCTGTGCTGTCCTCTCAGCCATTGCCTTTAGGTCCTCTGATGTTTGGGCTACTGCAAATGCTTTTAGTTAGCTGGGAAATAATCAAAGAATTTTTTTTTTTTTTTTTTTGGTCAGAAAATGCTATTTGAGCCCTGCAAAAATCTCATGCTTTTGATAGTGCTCTCACCAGGAAGATGTCTGAGGGCAGGAGATCCTCCTCTGCTCTGCAGTTGTGTCTGCTCAACCAGCGGGGGAGAGACCAGGTTCAAGCTTGTTTTCCAGCTTGGGAGAAGGGATTATTCATTACATGAGCTTCCCTCATAGGCAGCCCCCTCCAACCTCCCATCCTGCTGCCAGCCCACTGTTATGTCCTCTTATTTCTGCTTGTGAAAGGTTTCAAAATAAGCTGACTTTTACCCATATTTCACCCATCCCAAGAATGTGTTCCCTTATCAGTGATAGTTTATCCTGCAGAGTGGGACTGCAAATTCCCAAGCCCATCAGCAAAGCAGTTACAAGGGAGCTCAGTGCACCAGACCCATAACAAGGACCCACAGGGCCCAGATCTGTCTTCTGGTCCCTGTGTCTCTAACTCTGCTCAGTATTTACATGACACCAGACAACCAATGGGAAACAAAGAGAAACAAGCCACTGTTTCTCCCAGTTCCTAGCTGAGATCCCGGATGAGAAGGTTACAAAATCTGGTCACATCTTGCCTGTTCTCCATTTGTACCTGTGTATTTTACATGCCTGGGAACACCATGTCAACCTTCACAGCGGAGTGGTACCCGCCCCCCTCATTCATCAGAGTACCCTCCTAGTAGCTGGGGCACATTCCTCTGGATTTGGGGATACCAAACAGCCTTTCTGGTGGCTTTTCTTAGGAACCTGTTCTGTCCATTAGGCTTTTCTACAAGACAGAGTTGACACTGAGGGTGTCTACTCCTCCAGCTAAACCTTAATGAGCCACAGAGCCAACCCCCAAAGAAGCTAGCAGCTGTGAACTCTAGCTTCAGAGAGATGCCATAAAGCAGGAGTCTAAATCCAGGCAAGCATGAATTTTGCAACCAAAGGCAGGACTGAGAAAGCTGTTTTTTCTCTGCTTCTTACCTGAAAAAGGGAAGATCTAGGTGGGCTGGGGAATTCCTGCCATAGTGGCTTATTATTTTGAAATAATTTGTGCACATTTGAGAACATTTGATCTTCTCCGATACCTAAAGATTTTCAAGAGAAGTTGTCACGTTTTATGGTAGGGGTCGAATAGGGAAGGGAAACATTTTGTTAGTGCTAAGATGTCTTTCCTGTCTGGACAGGTTTAACCTGTGATAAGATGTAAGGTTAGGATATACTGTCACAGTGCTTGATCTCAGTCCAAGACAAGTATTGAGAAATTGCTCAAGGGCATCTTTAAGCAAACAGAGCTGTTCTGGATTCAAGCCGGTTTCTGGGGCTGGACTTGGAAAGCCAGAGTCTGTGTACCTACAGATGAAAACGCCAACATGCTGGAAGAATTTTGTGGTGGGAGGATGATCGGGATAGGCAATAACCCCTTCCCTGCTCTCTGCAAGCTTCTGGACACTGTTCTCACTCTACATTCAGCAATGCTTTTCTGCTTTGGAGATATTCCTGGTTTTAAAGCTGAATCCTTCACAGAGACTCAGCTGAGGATCCCCTTCATCCCACCCACTCAGATAACTTTTCAGCCCTAAACTCCCAGCAGCTGTCTTCATGCACACAGACACACAAACTGATCCAACAGCTAGTTCTGTAATGATGAGATGGCTCAGAAGAAAGGTAAGGTCATTCTCTTCATCTCATCTTCCAACTTTTGCTCTTCATTCCATCTGCTCTATCTCTAGGACTATGCAATATTTCTATAAAGGCTTGCCTATAGGAACCAAACGAAGACATGGATGATCCTTCCAGAATGGCCTTCTTTATCAAATAGGAAAGCAGGGTTAGTCAGAGCCCCAGGCAGATATAAGGTTTCTAGGCAGAATTGGGAATGGTCCCTGCATAATATGGCACTCCTTGTTGGCACAGCAATGACATTCCTGTCAGGAACATCTGGGTACTGTTCAGGTGAGGAATACAAACAACATAGTATTTTGCAGGAAATACGGAATCATGCTCTAGAGGGTGATTACCTGGCACTTCTTCACTTGGCTGTATTTGTATGAAAAATGACCATGAAAGGTTTGTGTAATCCTTACAATGTGTTATAGGAAGCATTTCCTACCAGCCCAGGGAAGTATCAATGCAAGGACCTAGAAACCTCCCAAGCAGTGCAGTGTAACAGTCATGAATGCTCCAGGTGAGGAATGTAGCTGAAACAGGTACAAAGAAGAGGTGTGAGCATGGTATCTGCATGGGCTAATGAGTGTGTTCTGACCTACTCCTTGGTTTTTATTTTCATGGAGTCACAGAAAGAAGGAAAAGCTCTCCGGGGGCCTCAAGCACATCTTCCTGATCAAAGGAGAGCTAAAGTCAAAGTCAAATCAGATTGCTTATGGCCTTGAGCAGTCAAATTTTAAAAATCTCCAAGGGCTGAGGTTTTTGACCAAGCCTTTTTTATACATCCTTCCCTAGTCACACCAAACAAACCCTGTTCCCTCAATACCTCTGGGTATTTTAGCAACCCCGCACTGGACTCTGCAGGGTTTCTTTACATGTTCTTTGTACTGGAGTGCCCTCAAACCGTCCACAATTCTCTAGATGTAACCCCAAGAGCACTGAGCAGAAGAGAACAACCTATGTCCCCATCCTGCCAGCTGTGTTCTTGCTAATACAGCCCCTTCTGGTGTGTGGATGCTCTGTGGTTTGGGGCACAGGGGAGAGAATCAGTGTTGGCGCACATCCATCTGTCTCTGTGATCTACACTGGGGTGTAGTGAGGACATCTGCAATGGGCAGCAGCACAGCCACTGCATATCCTGCCTAAGATACAGCCTTTAGGAGGGCTATCACAGGAGAAGAATTGACTGTTAGGAGAGCAGAATAGAAAACATGCTTCACCCAGAGACAAAATGATGCTTTGGAGGAGGTAGGACCACTACCTCTAAATATTTATAGGGGACTTGGACCATCTGGGAAGGAGCTGTTTTAAGCAATTGGATAGTGGTGGCTCAAGGAAAGATAAGGATGAATTCACAGGCCATAAATAATATATAAGTTTAGGCTGGAAACTAAAGGTGGTAAACTTGCAGTTTCATGTTGAGAGTGAGGACACTTCAGAGATGGTAAGCTAAAAGAATAAGTATGGCAAACTCAGAAGACAGTTGCCTGGAAGTGGTTGGTACCCTGGACAAGATGTCCTTTTCTGGATTGCTATGGATGAGTGGGAGCTGACAGAAATTGATGATAGGTACCCCGATGTCTTAACACAGTATGATGTACCCAGTTTGGGCCAGATTACTTACACCTTTTGAACCAGAAGTGGAAGCCCTAGGACAGTTTTAACTTCTCAGAACTGTGTCAGGTTCCTATGGGCTCAAGAGGGGTTGCCTCAAATACAGGCGATTTTGGGTTTTAGAAATTTTCTCTGAGCCCATGGGCTGGGAGTTTGAGGCCATAAAAATGAAAGAGATATTTCATGTGTGACTGGGGCAATTCTGGCCAGTTTCCCAGCTGTGGATTTGGATATTGGAGGTGGGGGAAAATAGCAGAACAGTAAGAGAATCAAAGGTGTATCTCCAAAGCTATATTAAAAAAAAAAAAAAACCAACAACAAAAAAAATCATCCATCTGCGTGCTTTTTTCTTGGGGCTTGTCCTCCATTGCTTTGATAAACAAGACACTAAAGAAATGTCATGGAAGAAAGGAAGAAATTTTCTTCCTCCAACAACCACTTTCCCTTATCTATTTTGCCCCAAATGAAAAGATTAAAAAAAAGGGGGAAAGAAAGGAAAGAAAGTAAAAAGCTGAAAATGTTTCTGTGATTTAATGAGGCCATTGTAGAATATATTAAAGAAAGAGCAGAAACCAAGGGCTACCTTTGATGTGGAGCCTTTGAAAAAGCTGAGCTGTGAGAAACAGTCCTGACCCGTGCATGTCCTGATGAAAGGGAAGAATAGGACTTGTCACGCTGAAGACAGGTTTAGGTCTCTGTCTGTCAAAATTAAGTGAAGGCCCAAACACAGTTTTGCTAACACTTGGTGTTGAATTTGGCTGCATGCAAGGCCTGTTTCAATCCAGTCAGAGTCCTGGGGCAAACAGAATGTTAAGACTGAGAAGCGGGAAAGAAAGGCCAGAGGAGAGGATGCTGCTTGGTGGCTGCTGCTCTGCACAGCAAGGCATGAGAGGAACAGGGAGTTGGAGGAGTCACCTCCTCTCTGTTGCATGTGTTTCTGGCCAGGGAGCAGGATGCATTTGCTGATGCATGTAAGAGACAAAGAATTGCTATTTGGTTTGGCACGACTGCAGTCAGCCCCATTAACAATGAAGCAGCTGAGCATTCTCCTGTTTCATCTGAAGGGCCCTGCAAGAAGGACTGTAGGTCCCAGATGCATTGCATAGAGTGAGAGAGTAGAAACCTACAGTGAATGAACACCTGGGCCCTGAAACATGGTAGTCAGGTCCCTTGAAATCAGCGCCAGCATATCTGCAGTTTGTGGCTCTGTAAGACAACCAGGTCCTTTGTAGCATCCTGGCAAACTGCAGTTGTGCAGTCACTTGTGAGATGAGCTTGAATCACTCTCAGGCACCATATGTCTCCTTTGGTTTTAGACTTCAGGTAAATGAGCAGTCTGCACCCCAGTGCAATATTGTATACCTCTGCCTTTCCACATTTCTTCCTTCATATCTCTTGTTTCTCACTTGTTACAGTGTCTCCTGCTTCTGTGTCATCTTCTGGGCCAAAGAAGCCAAACGCAAGGACAGGGGTTGTAGTGGGAGCAAGGAATGACAGAGAGTTGGGTCCCTATCATGTCCCATGGTGGGCACTGTCCCTTCTTCACATCAGAGTAGCCCCTCTCCTCATTGACAATTCCAGTTTTCCAGAGCCCAGACAAGAATAACAAGGCTGAGCTTTAGCCCTGCAAGTTTTGCACAGCTGCCCCAAAGACTTTCCAAAGGTGCAGGTTGAAAATTTATGGGAAAAAGGATGTTTATTCCTTTCAGGAGCAAAGTGCTGAGAGTTCATCTCCTGTCTCCCATAAGGTAACCCAGAGAGCACTCTCTGTGCCAGCACTCATCAGAGCAGTGCCACATAGAGTGGTCCATGCCCATCGGCATGCTGATAACAGGATGTGGCTCAGGAACTCCAGGCAAGATGTCATGATCATCTAAACACATTGTGCCCCTCAGACATTCCTAATGCCAGGTCAGATGAAAAGGTTAAGTTGTTCATAGCCTGGCGGAGCACACCCGCAGTACTACAGGGCCTTGCACACATCACGTGATAGCGGGCTACTCCAGTCACCGTAACGGCCAGAGTAGAGTTGAAAGCATGATGTGACCCAAGTGCGGAGTCAAAGTAAACAACATCTTCTGAGACAAAAATGCAGTGTTTCCATCAGATATATCTTCTGAGGCTCCAGTGATTTCATCTGAAAGCTGGAAAGACCTGTCCTTAGAAAAAGGCTTCTTCATGGAAATTTGTTTATCTATGTATTTTTATTTAGCTAAAATAAATGTTTGAAAGAAATACATTTCCTTGGAAACTTCTAATACTTCATCAAAACATCGGAACAGTTTTTTGTTTGTTTGTTCGTTTGTTTTGTTTTGCTGAAGGACTTCTTTTTACAAATGAACCCACGAACAACCAATGCATTTGATAGTAATAGAGGAAACTGAAATGGAATACAAGTACTGATAAAGGTGTCATTAGCTCTCACATGAAGATCAACATCAAGCCCAGTCAACTCCTAATTACAAAATGTCCAGGAAATGCACTGCTTGAAGCAGGAAAGTTAATGGAAGCAGTCTTAATTTGGATACAACAGACAACAATTTGTCTATTTTGCACAGCTTTAAAAAAAATAAAAATAAAAAATAAAAAAATTAGTTACATCTAGTTCATTTGAGACAATCTGAGACTGGTCAAAAGTTTTTTGCAGACTGGAGAGGAGCCTGTCACTTCACAAGGAGGCCCTGATGTAGGAGAGAGACATCCAGGTAGCACACTGGATGTGTCCCACAGATTATGGAGGGAGCACGGATGTTAGGCAAGTGGCACATTCCCCATCTGAAGAAGCTGGTCCGAAGATTTAGGCCTTTGTTTATTCTTTTTTTCTCAGTTATGTCTGAATCTTTTCTACAGAGAATTATTCTGTATCATCTCCTTTGATTGCATTTTTTCATATTTGTCAATAACTTATCTTTAGATGAGTACATACTCAAGATGAATTTGTCCGGCAGGCACATGTTTGACCAATCCTGTCTTATCCTATTACCAGTATTTGCTAGAGTGTATTCGGTTATCCTCATGGGAGAATGGATCCTGGCTATTAGGTGCACTGACTTTCCACGTAACATTCATCTGGGGACTTTCCTGAACTGAGTCACATCTGAACCAGAAATGTTTTCTTTTAGTATTTTTTATTATTATTTTTTGGAAAAAAAAAAAAAAAAAGTGTTTGAAAAGTGTCCAATGAAAATAAATGGTAATAGATCTAACTCTTAAAAATGCTTTGTCCTGCATCCCAAAGTGCTTCTTTTCTTGGGGGACTTGGTGGATACCAAGCTGAGGATAAGCCAACAATGTGCCCTTGCTGCAAAGAAGGCTAATGGTGTTCTGGGCTGCATTAGGAGGAGTGTTGTTGGCAGGTCGAGGGAGGTGCTCCTTCTCCACTACTCAGTACTGGTGAGGCCACACTTGGAGTACTGGGTCCAGTTCTGGGCTCCCCAGTACAAGAGAGACATGGATGTACTGGAGAGAGGCCAAAGAAGGGCCACAGAGATGATTAAGGGATTGGAACATCCCTCATACAAGGAGAGGCTGAGGGAGCTGGGACTGTTTAGCCTGAAGGAGAGAAAGCTTATCATAGAATCACAGAATATCCCTGTTTGGAAAGCACCCACAAGGATCACCGAGTCCAGCTCCTGGCTCCACACAAGACCACCCAAAAATCACCAAACAATATATCTGAGGGCTTTGTCCAAATGCTTCTTGAACTCTGACAGGCTCAGTGCCATGACCACTTCCCTGGTGAGCCTATTCCAGTGCTTGACAAAACTCTCAGTGGAGAACCTTTTTCTAATATCCACCCTGAACCTCCCTGACACAGCTTCATGCCATTCCCTTGGATTCTATTGCTGTTCACCAGAGAGAAGAGATCACCACCTGCCCCTCTGCTCCCCTCGTGAGGAAGCTGTAGGCCACCATGAGGTCTCCCTTCTGTCTCCTCTTCTGTAGGCTGAACAAACCAAGTGACGTCTTCCCCTCTAGACTCTTCACCATCTCTGTAGCCCTCCGTTGGACACTCTCTAATAGTTTTATGTCCTTCTCATATTATGGCACCCAAAACTACACACAGAACTCAGGGTGAGGCTGTACTAGCAAAGAGCAAAATGGGACCATCCCTTCCCTCAACCAGCTAGCAATGCCGTGCTCGATGCACCCCAGGACACAGTTGGCCCTCCTGGTTGCCACGGCACACTGCTGACTCGTGTTCATCTTGCCGTTGACCAGAACCCTCAGATCCATTTCTGCAGGGCTGCCTTCCAGCCTCTCATCCCCCCAGTCTGTACGTACAGCCGGGGTTGCCCTTTCCCAGGTGCAGAATCTGGCACTTCCTCTTTTTGAACTTCATGTGGTTGCTGATTGCCCAGCCCTCTAATTTGTCAAGATCTCCCTTCTCTCGAGGAATCAACAGCTCCTCCTAATTTAGTGTCATCTGCAATCTTACTTATTATACATTCAAGTCCTGCATTCTGATCATTTATAAAAACATTGAAGAAAACTGGCCCCGACATGGAGCCCTGAAGAACCCCACTAGGGACTGGCTGCCAGCCTGATGTAACCCCATTTACTAGAACCCTTTGAGCCTGACCCATCGGCCTATAATATACACATTGTATTATGTACTTGTCTAGCTGTATGCTGGACATTTGGTCCAGAAGGATACTGTGAGAGACAGTATTGAAAGTCTGCTGAGATCCAAAAAGATTATATCTACTGGCTTCCCTTGGTCAGCTAAGTGGATAACCTTGTCATAAAAGGAAACTAAGTTAGTTAAAAAGGACTTTCCCCTCATGAACCCACGTTGGCTATGACTGCTGACCTTGTTGTCTTTCAAGTGTTTTTCAGTAACTCCCAGAATAATCGACTCCATACTTTTACCAGGCACTGAAGTGAGACTGACAGGCCTGTAATGACCAGGGTCTTCTTTCTTACCCTTCTTGAAAGCTGGGACAATGTTTACCAGTTTCCAGTCAGCTAAGACCTCCCAAGACTGTTGAAAAATAATTGGGAGAAGTCTCACAATGTCATTGGCCAGCTTTTTGAGTACCTTGGGATGAATCCCATAAGGCCCCATAGACTTGTATGCATCCAGCTGGAGCAGCAAATTCTGCAGAAGTTCAGAGCAGGCTGAGAGTTTATCTTTCCTGCAGCCACAGTTCTCCAACTCAGGGCTCCAGGGGTCCCAAGGCCATTGGTGTTGCAGTCAGAGGCGAAGAGGGCATTAAGCACCTCTGCTTTGTCTGTGTCCCTAATTGTGCTGTGACAATCCTCATCAAGTAACGGACCAGGGGATATCTTATCAATGTCTATAAATATCTGAAGGGAGGATATAAATATCCTCTGCAATGAGGATGGAGCCAGGCTCTTTTCAGTGGTGCTCAGTGACTGGTCAAGAGTCAGCGGGCACAAACTGAAACACAGGAGGTTTCACCTGAAGATCAGGAAACATTTTTTCACTGTAAGAGTGACTGAGCAATGGGACAGGTTTCCCAGAGAGATTATGGAGTCTCCCTCCTTGGAGATATTCAAAACTTATCTGGACATGTTTGTGGGTAAACAGCTCCAGGTTGCCCTGCTTCAGTAGAGATGTTGGACAAGATGACTTCCAGAGGTCCCTTCCAACTTCAACCATTTGGTGATTTGGTGATTATGACACATCAGCTTTAAGTCATACTATTTGCATAACGTCTAGGCACAGAGTCAGGGAAGAAGCACAGAATCTCTGAAATATTCTTTGCTCTGACACAGCACAGCAGGAATTTATCACTTCTTCACCTATAGAGATGAGGGAGCATTTCCAGCAAGTAAATTTAATCCTTCCAGCAAGGAGTTCATGACAAAATGTCTCAAGAACCATTTAGGGAAACATTTTGCTTGGCTTGAGTCCTCACTCAGGAATCTGGGAAAACTAAACTGTCCACATACTCTGCAAGTGGCTAAAGATGCCAGAATGAATGCAGCACTGAGAGACAAGGTAACACAGATAAAACTCCACAAGCCCAAATCAAAATTAGGTGATTGCCAAGTGGCAGCGACAGATTAATCTTACTGCAGTTTTACAGGAAGCTTATTCTAGCAGAGGAAGGATATCTGAGCCTTATGAGGATTAGCTTTGGTGGCAGTTTGTGCTTTACACCTTACAGGAGTGGAGGTAGGGGAAGTCTGTCTAGGACTGGAGTGATTGAAGCGCAGTGACAGACTTCAACCCCCGTAAGTCACCCCCCCTCCCCGTTCCTCACACCACCCACACCTCCATGGTCTACCATTAGTGCTCCCCTTCTTCCCACTGCTGTGTCAGATCCCCAGGATCCACAAGTACCTCCTCACTCTATGAATCATATTGACTGCCCCTGCGTGACAGGAAATCCATTGGCACTTTCCAACCTCCACTGTCAGAGCTGGGCATTGCTTTAAATTCAGGTAATCCCATAGAGAGCTCTTGAGCTTGTTCTGATTCTAGGCACAGCCACAGATATAGCTGTGAAAGAGAGGGGGCAACAGAGCAGTATGCAGCAAGTTAAAGAGAAATGAGCATAGAAATTTGCACTACTATATGGCAAGGCAGTGACCCCAGGAACAGGCAAAACTGCAGGAACCAGTGACCTGTGACACTCCCCATGACCACCTTCTCCCACATGGCAGGGAAGAACACCAGCTGTCCTGGTATGGGCAGGGGACATTTGAAGCCATTTCTGGGACATGGGCTCTTACATTCCACTTCAGTGCTAGACCATAAGTCACCTGAAGGTTACTCCATTGGAAAGAAAATAGCTGAACCCCAGGATGCCGTAAAGACCTGGATGGGGACTCAGGGACACAACTGTCCATCCAGGTGATATGTCCTTTGGACAACTATATGGTTGTACAATTTGCTACTTATTACTGTTCAAAACCATCATGCAAATTCTGCCACCTCCTATGTTGTTTTGGGTTGTCTTCAATCAGCAGTGATAATTTCCCTGTAATTGCTTCAATGCCTATATATATATATTTGCATGCAACTCTATATACCTCATCTTAAAAACTGGGGTGGGTGGAAGAAGATCCAGAGCATGGATGAGGTGAATGGAGAGCATCTTCCTTCAGCAGTGCTGAAAGCATGAGACCAGGTCAAAGAACAAAAGCATCCAAAAAAAGATCAAAAGATCCCTAGGAAAGGAGTGCAGTGCCTAGCAATCTCAACAGAACCTGTAGGATTCATCCTGCTCTGCTGGAGTTTGAGTCTTGACTTGGAAGGTCACCTCTTCTTCATAGCCTTTCCTAAGAAGTTTAATTTCAACATGACATGAATAATGATATGTAGATATCCTTCAGTCTGACTGCCAACCATGCTGTCTTGCAGGAACACTCCAGTTGGCCACACAACTCCCACCAAGTCTAGTAGTGGATAGCTTAGGGTGGGTGCAAGAACAGAATAAAACTGTTCTTCAATTTTCCTCAGTATATTCTCTAAGCATCTGCAGCTTAAGGTTATTTTTTTTTAAAAAAAGAGAGATGGTATTTTTACTTTTATTAGTCCATCTAATTGCTTTTTGAACCCACGTCAACTTTTAGCATCAAAAGTTACACACTGTGGTGTTGAGTTCTGCAGCTTAATTACATGTTGCACTGGACCATTCAGGCTTATTGATGTGACTCTCAACTAGCACATCTGTACAGCGGAGTACACACAATATTCACATCAATAAGATGCTGTTCACATCTTCAGCGAACCCACGAGAGAGTCACAGAATCACAGGATGCTTGAAGTTGGAAGGGACCTCTGGAGGTCATCTTGTCCAACCCCACCCCTCCTCAAGCAGGCCACCTAAAACCAGTTGCCCATGACCATGTCCAGACACGAGAAAACCATGACAGGACCATGTACAGACATGTCCAGTCTGAGCATCCCCAAGAATGGAGACTCCACAATCTCTCTGAGCAACCTGTGCCAGTGTTCAGTCCAAAGTCCAAAGTCCTTGTTGCTGGTAGTGAAAAGCTATGTTTAGAAATGTCAGGTGTACACAGGCGTATCTCTACTATCTGCATGATGAGGGCATTCAAAGTCATGAATGAAGGATAGTGTGTTAGACTGAATGTGTATCACATAGGTACTTACAGATGAGGGTAACCACTCATGAAGTCATATGCACAGTAATCCAATCACAGTCAGCTCCAGAACTCTGTGTGTGACATCAGGGTCACAGCTTCCAACTCACAGCTCAGTGCTGTGAGCTATGGGCTTTGGGTATCCATTAGCAAGAAGGTGATGGGGATAAGTGCAGATAAAAATGTAATAAAAAGTTGTCCCCAGGAGTCTCAGCTCAATGACAGGCCTGAAAGTGAAATGTGTTAGAAAAGAAAGACCTTAATTACAGTGACCATTTCTAACCCTACTATTTTTAGTAGCTCAGTTGCTTAAATACCACATTGAGTGGAGGCTGGTGCTGATGACTGTGCAAGCAGGCTTCACAGCAAGGCAGCAAGCAGGAGCACTGACAGTCAAGGCTGTAAGTTACATCTCTCCAGCAAAAAGCTCCTATTCATTCATTCTGGTCTGAAAGTCCCCTGGACCTGCAGGTTTGTCTCTAGAGCGTGTAGCAGAGGTTCTGCACGCAAGTATTTCAGAGAAATACACACTGGTAGATTTCACAGGTAGATTAGGAGCAGGAATCCACAAGAGAAATTTGTTGAGATAACTGCCTGATTTGCAAGTACTTATACAGACCTTCAGTGATGTCTCCAGCAGTGACTTTAACTTACAGTTTGGTTATTTGGGGGCCAGCAAGGCTGGAAACATTACGAAGTTTGGCTTATTTCTTGTACATGAGTTAGGAGCCAGATCTGTGATTTATTATGCTAACATTATGAGTTGTGTGTCCCAGTCAAGGAGCTAACATAATCAACCACAGAGTTACTCTGAGGAGTTAATGCTTGGTTCATCAAATCAAGCATTAGTTGCAGGAACCAATTAAAAAGAAACTCACCTTCCATGGGATTATTGCATTTTCATTCTTGTCATTATTCTGTTAACTGTTTATTTCAGGTGCTAGCCCCATTCACCAGAGCTCCTTTCTTGTAAAAGTAAAACCAAAGAAATCATCTGTGGCATATTCAGACAGTATTGTCCTGAGCTTTACCCATGAATAATAAATTGTTTGTGAGAAGTACTGGTCTCTGCACCAATCAAGTAGAGCCATGACCTTTATACTGTGCCATGAAAAGGACCACAGAGTGGTTTGACTGTCCAGCAGTCTCTCCATTCACAGAAAGAAGTGGTGCTTCAGTAAGCACTAATTTTGATTACTAGTTTACAAACTAGCAAAGGACGTGAGCTGAAGTCCAGGGCTAGAAAAATCTCTCCACCTCAGCTACCTCCATTGTGTTCCCTGTGAGACCACTGCTTCCCTCACGCCCTCCATCCTTGCTTTCTTCAGTGCTTCTTAGGGAGAGTGGATGTGTTAGGCTGCTTCAGACTCTACATACACATGTTGAATTATTTGTAAGGTACCTTACACATCCTTACTGAGTATGTTTTAGAGAGCATGTTTATAAATATGTTAACTCCTTACAGCTCTGAGACATCTGACACTGAATCCTTCCCCTTTTCTATGCTATTTAGGACTCAGTCATCCCAAGATAAGCAAGGATAAAAAAAATATTTCTTTAAAAAATAGTTTTACATGAACTAAGGCAACCAGGGTCCTAAATTTGCTGTCACAAGAAGAAAATCTGGAATTATGTGATCCCGCTGTCTACAGTACACAATTTATCCAACTACTTGCTCTACTTTTGTTTTAGCCTACTGCTTGTAACTATGCATTTGGAAATGGTTTCCTATGAGAAATGGCTTGATGAGTTTGTTAGATGCTTTAGAATAACAGTTTCCCCTGCTGTGTGAGCTGACTCTTGTCTAAATATTTTTTCTTAACTCTTAGACAGACTTTGTTAACCCATAAGACACTTTTAAACTCTGTGTTGAATATTGGTTTCCATTCAGGACAGGTATACAACCGGGGTGAGACAGACTCTACATAAGAAGCAGAATCAGGCCTAGAAAAGTACTTACAATCAAATGAAGATTAAAAAGGGCCTATAGAGGAGGAAGGGTATCTACAACTAAAGCTGTTCCTGAATGCCTGTGGAAAGACAACATAGATTTACAGTGAACCAGAAAGGGATCAGGAGGAACAGAGGAACCAGCAAACAGTAGGGAATCTGCTAGTACGTATCGGTGCAGCTCCACCGATATCATTACTGGTGCTGTTAAAATTCACACAGGTTTCAAGCTGACCTAGGGTCTTCAATGACCTACTTGAAAATTAATTCAGAACATGTCAAAATGTTTGTAAGCAGCTTCTCTGAGCTGGCTAGGAAGCAAGAAGAAAAATAGCCTACACCTGACTAATCAGTTGGTCCAAGTAAAACATTCGAGGTAAGCTATGGTTTGAATGAATGCAGTTCCTTTCTCAGGACAGAGCTCTTTATTGCTATATGTAGGAATGATTTTTATCCTCTGTTTTCTGCTTCTGAGCCCTCTCTGGCAACCATGATGGCAGAGTGGTAAGATGCACGTTTGTTCTGAATTCCAGGTCATTGTTTTGAGTCTCTATGGTAAGTGGATTTGTTCTCCCTGCTGCAGCAGCTCACCATATCAGTTTTCACTCTAGAGGGAATTGTATCTTCTTTTTTCACTGGTGCTGAGTTGGAGGATCAGGATTTTGTGGTGGGAACTTGTTTAGATGAACCAATTTACATCCCTATTGGTTTTGTTTGCTTATTTGTTTCCCCTGGTCTTGCAGGATCATCTTAGCTGGGTCTGCAGTGTTGTGCAACAGTGAAGTGTTTCACACTAAAGAGCAGCTTTGTCAGTGGAAAAGGCGGAGGTGGCCTTTATCAGAGTATTGTGTCCTGAAAATGCTGCTCCCAGTTCCCTTAGGCCAAGATGACATCATAGATCTCTGAGTGACAGGATAAGGTTGGTGTGTTCCCATATCAGTGGTAAAGCTTAGCATGAAGACAAAAGTCAGCAGCAGCTCCCCGGTAAAGAAGGGTAGCATCTGGTGACAAACTATGGACAACCATCATTGTATGCCAAAGATGACATTACCCACCAATGAGAAAAAGAATATTTTTGTGCTGAAGCATGAAAGGGAGATATTCAAGGAGACATTCACTGCACAGAAGTGCAGCCAGAACTAAAAGACTGACAATCTCTCATTATCTCCTCCAGCCTTCTCAATGCTCTGCATCCTTTGCACAGCTGTGGGAGGATTTAGAGGCAAAAGTCTGACAGTTTTTATAGGGCTCAGCTGTTTACCATACTACCACCCCCCCTGAGGTGTGTGTTCTGGGTCTTGGACAGCAGCTTCCTTCTCATTAGCAAAGCATTGTGTTTCTTGCGCTGGCTTCTGGACTTTCTCCAACAGGCAGTGCTACGGGTGGGGAAGGGCGGAAAGAAGTTCCTTGTAATCAGTGCTGATCTTGTGAATGTATTTTACCTTCCAGGACCTCAAGGGCTAACTCTTGCCATGCAGCACAGAGACTGATGGCCACTGGATTCAGCCAGGAATTTATTCCTTAGCTATTCTCTACTGTAACAAGGCCTGGCTGTTGGTTGCTCAATGGCCTCTGCTCTACTTCTATAGTGCACAGAAGTTTACTCTCTGGAGAAGATGAGGCACAGTTAAAGCCTCTGGGCATGATATTTGGGTAAAAAGCATTAGTTTGTACTAGTACAAAGCTGAGCTACAGTGAGTCATGGATTCTTTCTGGCCTTGAAGCATATAATGGTCTGAAGAAAAGTACAGGAGAGCAGAAACCAAACTTTGATCTAACCAGTAGTTTAATCATATTGCTGCTACTGACTTTTCCTACCATGCAACAAGGACCACACCCTTTATGTATAACTAAAACAAAGGTAGAGCATGTAGGATTTTGCAGGAAGGAGAGTCCGAATGGGCAGAGGCATGTGCACAAGGATGCAGAGATGGAGAGGTCACATAGATCCCTGGCTCCAGCTGGTCATCGTGGAGTCCCTAAGAACAAGCTTTCTCCAGTGATGGACACTGTGAATGCAGCTTACATTAAGGGCAAACATAACCCTTTAGTGCTCGGTGACTCAGGGTGAGCAGATCAAGCTCTCTGCAGGCTTGTTTAACTCTTCTTGATAAACTGTCTGCTGTGAGACACAAGTAAGCACTGCAGATGCTTTGAGAAATGCAATTAAATGCCACTGGGTCTATGACTTGTAGTATTTGGCCCCCTGACAATCTGCTAGCCTATCATGGAAAAATGATGATCTTACTCAGGCCTGAACTGCTTCCCTGCTGCTGCCTGAAGAAACAAATTTTTGGCAGTGTCTCCAACCCTGCCCAGGCCCTCTCTCTCTCCAAGTTCTGGCCTCTCTTCTTCCCTATCAGAATCCTGCTGTCTGCAGGCAGAGAAAGGCAAATAAGACTTTCAAAGCAGGAGGCTTTTTTTTTTCTTTT
>VXAL01001841.1:197221-219281 GCA_013399475.1 Chauna torquata
TTTTTTTTTTTTTTTTTTTTTTTTTTTTAATACAGACCTAGTTCTTTACTCTGCCGTCAGGTATCTTCAGACTAGACAGCCTGGCCTTTTTCTAACCCGTTGGGAGGCCCTGGGCCTGCTCACCTCTCTGCTTTTCACAGAAAACATCTGCAGAAATACATATTTCTTGATATTTGCATGCAAGCTGCAACAAGCACCCTGTGGTTCAGGGAAGAGGGACAGAGCCTTTTGTGCAGGAAATATGTCCATTCACCCATGCAAACTTGCCCTGGGGAGCATCATACCTTCACAAGAATGCAAAAGAAAGGCTCTATCCTGCAATCTAATACAGAGCCTGGGAAGGAGCACAGTGTATACTGTGAGTGAAGGAATTAATATATCAAAACTCAGTGAGAGATTTTAAGGAATCGGAAAAGGATATAATTTAATTTAACTTTCCAAGTAACTTGACTCCGCCCACTTGTATTCTTACATACATTTTTACAAACCCCAAGAAACCTATGTCCAGCTAGTCTCAGCAAGATTGATTGTGTGTAAGATGGAAGAAAAAGGATGTCAACTATTGTATTCTTAAAAAATGTGTCCTGATATCCTCTGGATTGATGAAGAAAAAGGTTTTTTGGACAGTCATTTTATGCCACCCAGGAGTAAACATTTATTGCAGTATGATCTTTTGCTTTAGAATTTCACTTGCTTCACCCTCTATAAGTCCTAAGTAAGATTGTTTTCTGTTGCCTGTGTTTCCTCATTTTTGGCCTCTTGTGGATCCAGTCTCTTTGATAGGATAACAAGAGGAGAAATTGTGGTGTACGGCTGCCAGATCTATCAATGCGCGTTCCTTCTGCTGACAAGTCATCTGAGCCATGGTCTTTGTGAAAACACTTTTATGTTTTACTGCCACCTATCACATTCTTTTAATCAGCCTGTGCTTACCTGAAGACAATTTATACATTTCTTCTTCCGGCAAAGTCAGGAAGTATACCACAGATGGTGGCATTTGGAAGAAAGTATTTAATTTGAAGAGCAATCCCTCATTTTCTGAGCTTACATATGAGTCTGCAGAATCACCTCAGAGAAGTCCCTGTTGTAGCCCCTGGGTGCCTGGAACTTGTTGCATGACTGAGTTTCATGAGATGACTTTGGTTCTCTGTGACTTTAATGAGGAACTTTGACAGAGGCTTTTGAAAGACTAAGTAAATTACATCCTTCACAACTTGTTTGCTGACACAGTCAAAGTAGACAGAGGAACACAATTTTTCCTTAAAGAGGACGTGCTGAGTTCTCTGTCTTATGTGCCGTAACCAGTAATGAAAGTTGAGTTTATGCACACATGCAGGCTTGTTTAACCCTTCTTGATACACTGTCTGCTGTGAGATGCATGAAGGAAGACACCAGATTGCTAATAACCTGAGTAACTCTGTAGGTGAAACGGTAAAAAACAGTAATTTACCTAAAATGAAGAAAAAAAGTCTGACTCCAAATAGGAGGAAGAATCAATTTTGTGGGGTGAGTAAGGCTATAAATAACATTTTTTCTTAGAGATCACGTTTACAGTTTGCTCTCCTAGAGTTTTAAAAATAGTTAGCTGGGCAACTAAATAATTAAAAGGTACCTGGCTTGAAAAACTAATTCTGAGCATCTGTTAAATAATGTTAATAACTAAAGGTTGCGTAGCTAAAGTATAGCTGTATTTATCTGTTATTAGAAATTTCTCTGTTCTTCTTTAGCAACTCAGTTATTTTAGTTAAGGTCAAAGATACTTCTTCATCACAATGGTGTTAAGGCTTCCTGAACATCATATCCTGGCTGTAACATATTCTATGCTAGTATTGTCAGCAAAAGCTTCCTGTTCTCCTTGCTTGGATCTTACCATATCAAAGACAAGGAGAGAGTAATGAATTTCAACTTGAAGAATATCTTCCTCATTCTTTAATCAGAGAAGAAATGCACTTGCTCAACCCCCTCCATGGTGGGTGGCTAAAGAGATCCTCACTTCCAACTTCATATCCTTCAGGATCTCCCCAGTCCATTCTCCCTCTGTGGCAATGGAATAACTTGGCTTCTCTGCAGTCTGACCTTCCCAAATGACAGCTTTTGCAGAACTCCCTGTGCAAAGTCCCCTGCATCAGAAGGAAGACCTGTCTTAGAGGACCACATATCTTTCTGTTGGCATCTAATTATATGCCAAGTTTGGAGTAATCTTTAGGTTTCTCTTAGGGGTTGGATTATATGATTTGGGTACTTGATTAGATTTGTGCTTTATGGTTAATAGTGAATACATATACAAATAAGCAAGTATTTCACCCATGGTATTAAAAAACAGGGAGACAACATTTCTTAGCAAGACACCAATCTTATATAAAGGGGAAGGTCTGAAAATATTACAATCTCTTTCCCTCTATCTGACTATAAATAGTACCCCCTCTTGTCACTGAAGTAGATTTCCCCTCATATTGTTTATCATCGTTAGCTAAATATGCCCTGTGAAATACCTTGGAATGGCTCCTGCCTTTTCCCTCAAGCATTTGATCACTGCTTGTGAATCAGCATGCAGGCACACTGTAAGGCACATGCTACCCTGTACGGAGCACCTGGCTTTGAGATGGCAAACAACTGGGATACTGCCTAGTCAGAGAAAACAGACCCACATGGAAATGCATTCAGGCTTCCCAAACCTTGGCTACCCACCCCACAACATGGCTGGGCAACACATGTCTCACCAAACCTAACTGTGCCTGGGGGAAGGTTTAGGGGGATGCTTATTGAGCCCATTCCTGTCACAACAAACTATCACAAATCATGGGAAGAGGCAGTGATCTCAGAGCCACAGACAACGTGACAGTGATCTCAGGATGGAGAGAGTTAGACTCAAGTCAAGGGGTTCATCTCATTAATGAGGAGGTAGTTGAAGTGGTAAGTGAAGGGAGTGGGCTGGGAGGCACTAGAGGCAGCATGAAGGTGGTAGAATAGAAGACCGCGCACCATTTAGCTAGTACAATGAAATAAATTTTCAGTTAAAGGAGGCAGTAATGGACCACCTATCTCAAGGTGCAGTAATCAGTGGGTTGACATCTGATTGACTTCAAGTAACAATCAAAGCATCCAGGAGTAAAGCAGTGGACTTATATAGTTCAATATCTTCATATGCTTTCTGAATGACAACTCAGATGCACTCTCACCAAATTTGTAGACAATACTAAATACAAGGAAGTAACCAGCACATGAATAGCAGAGTTTCAGTCCAGAGGCACCACAACAAACTTCAGGCCTCAGCCAGAAGCAACCTCACAAAGTTCTGCATCTAGGAGGACCAAACTCTGTACCTGGGGCAGGATGACTCTGGACATCAGTACAGGCAGGAAAGCAATTGTTTAGCCCTGCTGAGAAGGACCAGGAGGCAGTAGATGACAAATTGAATATGAGTCAACAGTGCACTCTCATGGCAAATAAGTGAAACCACAAAATGGGCAACATTAGGACTTTGACCAGCAGGGAGGAGTTACCATATCCATCTATTCAGTGGTTATGTTGTTGAATCTTGAATAGTCTATGTATGTCCATCCCCCACACCCCCTCCCTCCACTCAGATCAAAAAGGATGTGAAAAATAGCGAAGAAAGTCTGGTAGAGGGTGACCAAGATGTCAGGGATCTCAGATACAGGCCGTCAGGCCTGTGAAGACAGGTAGAAGGAGCTGGTTTCTTTCATCAGACAAAGAGGATGCTGAAGGGGAGGTAATCACAGCCCTGAAATACTTAAAGGGCAGTTACAAAGTGAATGAAGCCAAACTTTTCTCAGTGTTGCCAAACAACAGAACAAGGGACAAAGAGATCGTGGACTGCAGCTTCATAGGTTCAGGTAGGATATTAGGAAAACATTTCCTGCTCAGTAGGTCCCACAGTGACCTCTAAGACATTTCCCAAAATGCATTCTTTTCCCCAGTCCCACACTGTTCCATGCAGAACTGACATTCCCCATCTATGATTTTGCACAAGGTTCTCCTAGCAGCACAGCTAATGTCTATTAGGATAATTTTTCATCAGTATTCATCTGTGTGAAATTCTGCTTACATGAAACTTTTCATCAAGCAAATTTAAGAAAGTGCTTGTAATCTGTTTATACAGGAAAGGAAATGAAAAATTAAGTAGCATATTAAAACTAGTCTGAAAAATCAATGGTGTGTAAATTGGATAGTCAAGTCCATAGTTTGGGATACTACGTACTTCGTAAACAAATGATAGAATCAGTTTTGATTATACCTACAATATAAAAAAGCCCAGTCATGCCCAATGGTAGCTTAGGATGGAAGGGAAGTGGAGAATGCGGTAGTAAGGGAAGAAAATAAATCAGACAGTAGCTGAAAAATGAGTATAAAGCATTGTAAGAAAAGTAGAAAACTTTACTCATTCAGACTAGACCATATTTTACTTGTTCTTACAGGCATCACAGGGAAGGAATGCAAACTGAGAGAAGATGTTTGCAAATTCAGTATTACCACATTCCATCAATCTCTTGGCAAGTTACCCAACGTCTCTCTGTGCCTTAGTTACTGTGTATGACTAAGTAGTGGATTAAATAGAGCCATACTGTAAATGTTATGGTACATTACAGCAAGGATCCACAGCTCTGTGGCAGGAGCTGAGCTCCTGTGGACAGAAGGCCAAGTGTTAGGCAGGACTGATGGACTAAATTTATACAGAAGAGGCTGTGTCTATATTTCTGCTCCCCTTTTCTCACTCCAAAATTAACAGCATAGCCTCATTTTGTCCACTGACAGCATGGGAAAAACAGGTATACAGGGCAGAGGAACAAATGGGGGGATTAATTCATACAGTTGAATTTGCTGGTCATTTCAGCTCCATCTTCCCCTAATAATTTTACCCCATGTGAACAGAAACATTCTATATTTTGTCTTCTCCAAAACCCACTCAGAAGTGTGATTTTATACACACACATATGTACCTTCACATGCGTGTTTCTCCTGTATTTTAGACTCTCTGTATTTAAGGATTCAACTTCATCAATATCATTCCTTTTCCCTGCATAAAGAACAGCTAATTGTTGTTTGTTCTTTCTTTTTCTTTCCAGATCACTTATTTTTAAATATTCTGACAGAGTGAAACATTTCAGGTTCATCACTATGGGCTTGATCCTTACCTCCTGAAACTGGTGGTCTTTGCTTGTGACATCCAAACAACTGGACTAAATTCTCTCTCCTGCTTGCAGTGGGGTGTATTTTTATTTATTCTTCTTCTTTCTTTCTTCCAATTGGTTGAAACTGCTTTGTATGAATTGTTCTAGGAAACCAATGTATTAAAATATCTAAAGCTATGCATCTGTGGACAGCAATAACTCCACTAGGAGGTATGTGCTTGGAAAGTGTATGTCAGCACCAACACCCATCTTTGAAGTCTGAGCAACCATCTGAACGTCTTCCTGATTCCTTTCAACATCCTTTCATCACCTTTTGTGACTCTGACCCATAGATTTTTGTCTGTTAGGATAGAAGAGGTGACTGGAAATAGCACAGGGAAGACACTAATATTTACTGTTTATAAAATTGTAAGCACATTCTCTGACTAACTCTCTGTTAAATAGATTGGCATACATTCAAAAGCTCCACAGATAAAGATGATGCACATCTATTATGTATGCAATCAATTGCTGAAAGATGTTGTCCAGAGAGGTTGTGCAGTCTCCATCTTTGGAGGTTTTCAAGACCTGATTAGAAAAAGGCCTGAGAAACCCCATCTGACCTTATAGCTGACTCTTTGAGCAGTAGGTTGGCGCAGAGTCTCCTCTGTGCCAACCCAACTTACCCTATGAATTTGTGAAATGGAATATTTCCACAGGCAAAATGTACTTACAACATATGGCAATGTCTGTTTTGAAGATATATCTTCCAGGTCCTCACAGCATAATAGCATTTCTCTGTCGAAAATTAATGGAAAATAATTTTCAAAAATCCTAGTGGACCCAAAAATCCCATCACCCCCAAAACCTCAGCAGGATTAGGATGGTGAATTGTAAGAATCCAAGTTCTGCAGACATATTGCACTTCAATGTGTACTTGTATGCATACACCTGTACTGGGTAGCACATAAATGAACCACAGTCATGTGTAAATAAACACATGATGCTGCTCACCTGCAAGCATAGGCAAGAATGTGAAGTGAAGGTGCAGGCCAGGTTCTACTGGTGGCCCATACACATCTTGGGACAAATGATTTTTAAATCTGCTCCTTCTCTGGAAATATGTGCGAGTGTCCAAATCAAGAACCACAAGCACTGCTGCTCTTGCCCTGGCCCTTAATATCTACATATGCCTTACATGTGACTGGAAGTCACGAAATGGAATTGGAGCCCAGAGCCAGCCATGCTGCATATACAATCCAAATAAAGCTATTTTAAGAGGAGAGAGATTTCCTAATGCTATTTTCAAACTTATTTTTAACTTTGTTTAAAATTGTATAGCTTTCATTTAATCCCTTTGTTAACTTCTTTCCTACGGTAGCTTCTAGGATGTCCTTTCCTTTCCTTTCCTTTCCTTTCCTTTCCTTTCCTTTCCTTTCCTTTCCTTTCCTTTCCTTTCCTTTCCTTTCCTTTCCTTTCCTTTCCTTTCCTTTCCTTTCCTTTCCTTTCCTTTCCTTTCCTTTCCTTTCCTTTCCTTTCCTTTCCTTTCCTTTCCTTTCCTTTCCTTTCCTTTCCTTTCCTTTCCTTTCCTTTCCTTTCCTTTCCTTTCCTTTCCTTTCCTTTCCTTTCCTTTCCTTTCCTTTCCTTTCCTTTCCTTTCCTTTCCTTTCCTTTCCTTTCCTTTCCTTTCCTTTCCTTTCCTTTCCTTTCCTTTCCTTTCCTTTCCTTTCCTTTCCTTTCCTTTCCTTTCCTTTCCTTTCCTTTCCTTTCCTTTCCTTTCCTTTCCTTTCCTTTCCTTTCCTTTCCTTTCCTTTCCTTTCCTTTCCTTTCCTTTCCTTTCCTTTCCTTTCCTTTCCTTTCCTTTCCTTTCCTTTCCTTTCCTTTCCTTTCCTTTCCTTTCCTTTCCTTTCCTTTCCTTTCCTTTCCTTTCCTTTCCTTTCCTTTCCTTTCCTTTCNCTTTTCTTTTCTTTTCTTTTCTTTTCTTTTCTTTTCTTTTCTTTTCTTTTCTTTTTTTCTTTTCTTTCTTCTTCTGTACTTATTTACTTCTTTATTTATCTTTTTGAATTCAGCTCATCTTTTAGGTTTATTCTCTATTCCTTTCATTTGATAACCTGCTGACTGAGAATCTCTCTGATCTGAAATACACACCTCATTTAACTGTATTGGTCCTGCTAAGGGAATAAATCCAGGGTCCTGAAATGACATATGATCTCAGACCAGACCTTGTAAGTTCTATCTCTAAGCTTTATTCAAGGATGTCAGAAAATCTGTGAAGAGCTGTCCACAATTGCTGAAAAAAAGCTAAAGCCATTCTGCGATAGACACAGAGTCTATGACTGGGCTCTTGTTTCCTCTGTACTCAGTTTGCTAGGTGATTAATATTTTTACCATATGTAAATGATAAACAGCTTAGTGTGGTCACTTTTAGTTTAACACTCTTTCCTGATTAGACAGGTGAAGAGCAAGAAATTAGTAGGACTCTCACTAAGGCTAAACCTTACACTCCACAGATCATTTCTTTAGGTTTGGATGTGGTACCAACAGCATGCCTGTCTTTGTAGATGAGAATGCCAACACCATGACCTGTTAAGGCAGCTGGTGCAAGGACAGCCCAGTCTGGTCAGTGGGACCTTGTGATAGGCTGCAGAGGAGCACAGCACTGAGCTGTGACCTTAGAAATGTATTCGTTTTTTTGTTTGTTTGCTTGCTTTTTGATGTCTGTAATTCCACTTGCCCAATGTAAAGCTTCTGTCAGAAGCTGTGTAAACTATTAGAAGCTATTCTGGGCTTAACCAAAGAAGAAAATGTTCTTTGGCTTCAACGCATAAAGCAAACATATCTAGATCCTGCAACAACAGGGCAGAGATTGCTACTGACTGCTTCTTCTGAGGCCCAGCCAGCATTTCCCTGTATTTTCTTCTTCTAAATAGGTATGTGAAGACAAACTGCAGGGCAGCAACAGGAACTCCTTAGCTTGAAAGGAATGAGGCAATGAAGATAGAATAAACAAACAGCACAGATAGCTTGACCTGTGGTGCAGTTGCTCTTGCACCACATGTGTTCCCTGGCAATAGAGTCTGCAATGTCTGCTCCTCCTCCAGGGCTGAAGTGGCTGCTCACAGGGTGGAGCAAAGGCCTGTGTTCTGGGGTGGCCAAAGCCCACAGCTACAGCCAGTTATGTCAGAGCTGCCTGAGATTCTGGTATGACGCAGGGTTTTTTTAAAAACAGAAGCTCAAGGTTAACATGCAGAATGCATCACATGAAGCTGGTTGGTGCTAGGTGCAAACCCCGTGGCTGTGGAAAAGGAACACAGATCAGGAAGAGACCCTTGTGTTTCTGAACCTAGTCCATAAGCATATTTGAAACAGATTTAGCCCCACTTACAGGATGGACAGGTCTTTACTTCTTAAACTCCAAATTTATTCCAGACTCTCCTTCTCTGACAACCTTCTTATCTCCAGTCTGTCTGAGTTCATGGCTTGTTTCTTTCCCATATGCCATGGGCAGAGCAAATGTCTAATGGCAAGGGAAATGTTAAACAAAATGGAAAAGACCCGTATGTGCCATACATCAAATGTAGCCAAGACCAACTCATAAGTGGCAGTTATTCCCTGTGCGAGAGTTTTTGGGAGCTGTGGGAGATATCTCAGGGTGTCAGTCACACTGCTTGGCCATCCTGAAGTGGAGCCACTGCACAGAGGCTTTCCCCATTTTTAATGAGTGTCTGTGTCATCTGCAGCCCGTGCATCACTGTGACTTCTGGACACAAAGCCTACTCATGCCCTGCACCCATCCTATGGCAATAGGGAGGAGGAAAGACGCCTACAGGGGTAAAAAAAAAAAAAAAACAGTCCTGCATCACTGGGCTGCTAAACTGTATCCATGTCATCATGGAAGCAGGGTGCCTTCTTCTCCTCTATGCTTCAGTTTCACCAATGTTCAATGGGCTGGAGCCAGGAGATGCCACTGTTTACACTGAGTGCTTGCTATCTCCTGGACAAGTTGATAAAATTTTAAGCAATATCCTTAAAGTCCTGGCTAATGGGAAACAGTAGTCATTGGATATACCCGTCAGCAATTAATCTTCCTTAAGAAGACTTTGAAAGAAACATATTGATACAAAATGTTTTTAGAATATCACAAGAGGGAGCTCTCCATCCTTGGGGATTTCCCAGACTTTACAAGAAGAAGCAACATGTAACCTTGTGTGACCTCACAGCTGACTCTGGTTTGAATAGCAGGATGGACTAAATCACTTCCTAAGGTTCCTTCCAGCCTGAATGACTCTGTGATGTTATCATTCTGTGAAAACTAGGTAAAAGCTAATCATGGCTCAGGAGAAGAGGAAGCCAGTAGCACAGTCTCCCCTGTGCTGTTACAGGACCTAGGTAAGTTTGTCCTACCTGTTGAAGCTAAAGCATTTGTCTTCTCTGGATTCTGCAAATCTATTTCTTTAGTAATTTCACATCTAAAGCATTTGTCCAAGGCTGCAGTTTTAAAAGATGCAGTGATGCAGCAGCTCAGCACAAGGGGGAGGTCTTGATTTACCTTCCACTCTTCCACAGGTGCTCAGCAGACACCTTTGTGGTGCTGGGCTCTCCTGCTGGGCTCTCCTAGAGTAGGCTTGTGAGTTGAAACCCCTTGCAGGAGGGTTGACAAGCACCTGAGCTCCTGTAAGGGAAGGAACATAGACTGGGATCAAGAAAGAATGGAGGAGTCAAGATGAGGAGCAAGAGGATGGGAGCCCTCCCCATTTTCAGTGGCAGGAGCCACCAGACTGGCTGAATTGTCCATGTTACAGCATCTTTTATCTCTGCCCCAAGTGCTGCTTGCTAGATGTTAGATTTAAAAACAAGACCAAGGCACAGAGGATCAGAAAGATCAAGGGAAAGAGAGCAGAAGGGGTAACCGATGAAAGATAGAAAAAAATTAATTGTTAGAAAATTCAGCAAACTCTTGGGATCTGGGAGTGTCACAATGTCAGAAACAGGTGGGGGACTGTCCTGGCACTTCTGCTCTGGTCTGGCACTGAAGCCACCTTGGTTGAAGTCACTGTCATTCCTCTGTACCTGGTAGTCTGCTCCTGGTTCCAATCCAAGGTGGGCTGCCCTGCACTAGCCCTGCACAGTTGCTATGGACCTTATTTATTCTCCACAACAAAACTTAAAATGTAGATGCCTCTTCTAAGACCAGGGAATTGAGTAAGGCCAGAAGGTTGTGTCCTAGAATAGACAGGAGCTAACTCCTATGATGAAAACATAGTGGTGGTATTCAAGGAGCCAGTGTACGAAGCGAGATGCAAAGCAAATCTCCTGGACACACACCCATGCCTCTCTGTACACTCAAAGACCAGGACACCCCTGGGTAGCCCCAGTTTTATATCATCCAGTCTCAAATAAACTAACATGGCTGAAGGTGCTCCCACACTTCTCTGGAGAAGTAAAAGGGGTCCTCAACCCAATGAGAGGACCAATTTAGGACCACTGCATGCTGGATGGTGACAAAAAAGTCAGTAAACCCTTCTAATTTCCAGTTGTTGTCCCTAGACAATTTCCTGCGTCTTCAGGCCAAAACAGCTGATTCTGACCTGTTCAGGACAGAGTATTCCTCCCATAGAGTCATTTCCACACGCCAACTGGTTTGGCTTTATCATCACCAACAGCAGGGCATTTTGGCCATACAAGTGCAAAGACAGCCGCTCCGAATCTGCACATATCTCATCTGGGACAGCTTCTGACATGGTGAACTCAATTTTTTGGATGGCATAACTCTTTTTTCCTTATCTGCCCGTCTCAGGGGTATCTCCTGCCTCTTTGCCACACCTGCAATACCAGGATGCCTTGTGTTGTGTCTATACTGGAAGTGTCCTGTTTGCTGCAGTGAGAGAGCATTTTATTTTTTTCCCCTAGCATTTATTGACTGTGGTTGCTGAGAACAAATATTCAATGTTTGGCTTTTGCAGGCCAGGCCACTCCTAAAATGGAGAAATACATGCAAGTTGCATGAATCCCAGCCTCTCTGGGAAGTATAAGACACTAGAGTTCCTACTTAGGAATTTCACTTATGTTGCTCTTGACTGGTAAATCCAAAGGTGAATACTGGAGTTTATAGTTCAAGGCACTGCAACTGCTGTCACCAGATATACCTGCAAACTTTCCTGGTAGGCACGGTGGGACATACAGAACAACAGACCCTTCTTCCTTTTCTTGTTGGGACCAGATGCCAAGACAGATTTTTAAGGATTGAGACCATCCTGTTAAATAATATGGCCAGTCCAAGGGTACCACACAGATGACTGCTTTAAATATCTATCTTAAAACATGGAAATGGTGTCCTGGTCTCCCTGGTATTTGCTTATTTGATCTTTGCTGGCTGCTGGAGGAGGTTTGGGTGACATGGGCATGTGGAAACAACTGGGTGCTGACACCTGAAAGAAATCACATAGAGTCTTTCCTGTTGACCCCAGTCTTCTCAGCCATCACTGTCTCCTATTGGGAAAGCAAAGGAAAGGGGTTCTTACCAGACAGGTAGCTCCATTAGGAGCAGCAGTGACCACAGCCAAGACCTGAGTCAAATGGAGTTGGTTCCCAGCAGCACTGTTCAGGGCTGTCACATCTCAGGTGTGATGTCAGTCCTGCTTCCCCTAGAGGTCTGCTGGAGACCAAAAAACAAAAAACAAAACTGAGAAGTCAGATTTAACTTCAGAATACAAGGGATAAGGAAAAGTCAGTACTCCTTAATTCATACAATCATGGTTTACTCCCTTTTTGCCCTATACAGCTCACTGAACACCTGACACCACAAGCCTGCTCTAACTCTGGGGCCATTCTCAGCCCTCATCCTGCTCTTTATCCCCATCGAGGCAGCTCTGCCCTTATATTCACCCATCATCAGACCTAATTTTGTCTGCCAGTCAATCCCTACCTTTGCCACCCATGGAGTCCTGCTGCCCCCCACTGTGCCCATACTCTGGTGCTCAAGTCATGCCCTTTACTGTGACTGTATTTGTTCTCTGCCATACTGATTTGCAGCTTCAGCTGCCATCCCTGCGCAAGGAGTTCCCACCTGAAAGTGCACGGGCACACAGTGGTATTTGAAGACTAGCTTTGTTCTCTGTTTACCTCTAGAAATGGAGAGATTTTGATCACCAGCCTAAACTGGCTCTTCACTGTTACAGACTTCCACATGTGCTGCTGGTCTCTGCAGGGAGTTAGGGAGCACAGAGAAAAGCTTTTCACCAGCTCCTCAGTGATGGGGCTGCACCACTGTGGCCTGTCATGATCTCTCGGACATGTCCCCTGTGCATGTTTCTGGGTAGTGACAACATCCTCCTGAGCTGGCTGGTGGTGCCTTGGGGTGAGGCTGAGCAAGCATACGGCACTTCAGGAGTTAATAAAAACTGCTGGGTTAAAATCATTACATTGTCACTGAAAAACCCCGCTGTTAGCCACAGGGAAGGACTTTGTCTGCAGATCCCTTACAATAAAATGAAGGGCAATTTCATCCAGTCACCTGCTGCTGACCTATTTAAAGTACCCCGAGGGAGGGCAGAGGAGGTCGCTGCTTCCTCAGCTGCCTGGATCTGACTGCAAGTGAGGCCATCCCGATGCCACCTCTCCGGGGAACTGGGTGCCCACATCACCTTCCAGCCCCGCCAGTGCAAGGAAAAGCTGGTGCTGCCTGCAGCAGCACGCTGTGTCCCTGGCAGGCCCTGTGCCGTGGGTGTGCTGCCCGGCAGGGGCTGGCAGGGCTCTGGAGAGCCCAGGCTGAGCCAACGACAGGTGGCAGCACGGCCCCGCCAGTGGGGCCTGCTCTCCGAGGTTCTGCTGAGCCTTGCGCAGCCTTCCACAGGGCCTGCCAAATCCCCCTGCGCTCCTCCGGGCTGGGAAGCGGTAAGGAGAAGCTGATCTGCTGCCTCCCCGGCAAGCCTCCCCAAGCAAGCACACCCGGCGGGTGCTCTGTCTGCCGTGAGGCTGAGGGCTCGGCACGGCAGGTCCGGAGTGGACACAGAGATGTGCCTGTGGCAAGCCCAGATCAGAGTACGGGGCCTTCTCTGACTGAAATCAGCCTGCAGTCCCTGTGCCGGCTCTGGGGCTGCTGTTCATGTCAGCCTGAGCCTAAGAAATGCAGAGGTTTCTGTAGGATGTGCAGTAGCAGTCACTGGATCTGCAGCTTTCCAAGCTGCATGTGTAAGAGCGGAATAAGTCACCTTCAGTGACTTGCTTTGCACAACCACGGAAATTAGCCGTAGTGGTTAACTGTAAACAGGCATCTAATTATCTTGAAAGTCAGTCCTGGAGGTATTCAGATACCAGCTCCATCATCCTGTAATATTCTAGAGGATATCGAGAAGGGGAGCACAGTTTCTGTGAAGCCCTTCCCTGAGGTCAAGCTGATGCCTAACAGGAATTGCCTGGATGGGTTAGGTGGCTCTTCAGGGAGATGTAGAGCTCAAGCCTTCTGTCCACTCAACACAGGATACACAATGATATGAAAAGGTTAATACAACTCACAACATTTAGTGTTTCCCTCATACTGGTGTTACATGATATCTTTGAGAAAAAAGCTGCTTTCATTAAAAAATTTAGAAAGATTTTGCAACCTGATTGAAAAAAGACGGGGGATGCAATCCAGAGAGCTCCAAATGCCAAATGCAGAGAGAAATACTGTTAAAAACCTTGTATTTCTAAGCCAGTCATGGTCCTCCAAGCTGCATATTTCTTAGGACACAAAATGCACTTGGTGATGGTGAGTGCTGGTGGCCACAGGCATCAGTCACTGTGAGAGCCGATGGCATAGAAATAATGGGGACAGAGTTGAGCAGAGTTGCATGGGGGGTCCCTGCAGTAAGGGAGGATGGTTTGTGTGTTTGTCTTATGGAGAAAAAAGTTATTGGCTTGGACTTACTGGGGACATGAAAATAGCCTGAGTGCCTGATTAGGCCCAAAGCCCTTCAGGATGCCTCTAGGCAGTTTTGTCACTGTCATGTATGCCACATGTCCGTAATTGCCTGCCTGGATGAGGATGGTGCAAAGGAGCCATACAAAACCTTTCCATCTTTTCAAAGAATCATAGAATGGTTTGGGTTGGAAGGGACCCTTAAGGATTAACTAGTCTAGCCCTCCTGTCATGGGCAGGGACACCTTCCACTAGAGCAGGTTGCTCAAAGCCCCATCCAACCTGGCCTTGAACACTTCCAGGGATGGGGCATCCACAACTTCCCTGGGCAACCTGTTCCAGTGCCTCATCACCTTCTGTGTAAAGAATTTCTTCTTTGTATCTAATCTAAACCTACCCTCTTTTAGTTTAAAACTGTCACCTCTTGTCCTATCACTACACTCCCTGACAATGAGTTCCTTCCCATCTTTCCTGTAGGCCCCCTTTAAGTACTGGAAGGCTGCTATAAGGTCTCCCTGGAGCCTTCTCTTCTCTAGGCTAAATAACCTCAGCTTTCTTGGCCTTTCATCATAGGAGAGGTTTTTGGTGCAGCCCAGGATACAGCTGGCTTTCTGGGCTGCAAGCACACACTGCCAGCTCATGTTGAGTTTCTCATCAACCAAGACCCCCCAAGTTCTTCTCTGCAGGACTGCTCTTGATCCACTCAGCATCCAGCTTGTATCCATGTTTGGGATTGCCCCGACCCAGGTGCTGGATCTTACACTTGGTCTTGTTGAACTTCATGAGATTCACGTAGGCCCACCTCTCAAGCCTGTCCGGGTCCTTCTGGACGGCATCCCTTCCCTCCAGCATGTTGACTGCACCACTCAGCTTGGTGTCATCCACAGCCTTGCTGAGGGTGCACTCAATCTCACTGTCCATGTCACTGACAAAGATGCTAAATAGCGCTAGTCCCAGTACAGACCCCTGAGGGACACCACTCATCACTGGTCTCCACCTGGACATCAAACCATTGACCGCAACTCTTTGATTGTGACCATCCAGCCAATTCCTTACCCATCGGGTGGTCCGTCCCTGAAATCCATGTCTCCCCATTTTAGAGACAAGGATGTCATGTGGGACTGTATCAAATGCTTTGCTTAAGTCCAGGTAGATGACATCAGTTGCTCTTCCCTTAACCACCAATGCTTTAATCCTGTTGCAGAAGGCTGCCAAATTTGTCAGGCACAATTTGGCCCTAGTAAAGACATGTTGGCTGTCACAAATGACCTCTTTGTTTTCCATGTGCCTTACCATAGTTTCCAGGAGGATCTGCTCTATAGTCTGCCTGAATGACAAAAGGCTGAGAGGGATCGGTCTTCCACTACTTAAAGGGACCACAGAAAGGACAGAGCCAGACTCAGGTACACAGAGAAAGGACAGCAGCAGTGGGCACATGTTTCAGTATAATAAATTCTGATGGGACATGATGGAATTTTTTTTCAAATTGAAAGTGGACAAAGACTGTAGCGGTGGCCCAAAAGTCTCTGTTGGAAATCAGGTGAAGTGAGTCCTGCTCTTGAAATCAGATTTCCTGTTGTTTCTTGCAAGGAACATTAGAGCTTTTCAGTTTTTACAATGCCTCCAGAATTCCCATATCTTCACTTGACTCCTTGAAAAAAAGCAGTAAGTCAAGATGTTAAAAAATGCAGTGCAAGCCAGGCCAGGCAATGTCTCTTTAACATACTTACACACTTGTAAATGTGTGTATTTGTGTCTGCCTTACCTGGGCACGGAAATCATCATTTCTAAGTGACTTTGCTAGAAGCAAGAGGAGGATTACTAGAGCTGTGGCCTTCATTTAGGAATAATAGCCATTAAACTCCTTGTTGCTATGGGGCTGCAATTTCCAGAGGCAATACCCATTATCAGAGAACTGGCTGCTGGCAAGCAGTTAATGAGAGAGTTTTGAAATGGCTCAGTAAAAATCCAGCATCCCTGCAGATTTCTGAGATGTGTATGAAACACTAAAGGGAGCCAAAGCTGGATCCAGCTGTGATCTGCACAGACATGGCAGCTTCGTTATTGCTCCACAGGCTGAGGGAAGCCCCTCTAAGGCCCTGAACAGGAGGTTTTTGCAGAACTTCAGGGGCTCTACTGGCCTGTGGCAGGTCAGGGCTCTCTACTCTGAGTCCAGACCCCCTCCCTGTGACCCAAGCTAACCCCAGCAGGCTGCAGAGACAAGGAAACAAAAACTTGTGTTTAATTATTGAGAGAGTACACATGAAAGCTAGAGCATGGGCATGAAGGAGTTTTTACATCAAAGAGTCATTCTTCTACTTGTGCTGGGTTTTGGTCTCTTCACCGTGTCTTCCCAGCAGTGGTCCTTCTGGTTGCATGAAATTGTCCCTAAAGCAGATATAATAAAGGTCCTTGCTCAGGATGCAAAACTTTTTTATATACCTGGAGTCATAAAGTCTAAATTCAGTGTATCTAGGTGCAGCTTTAGCTAGAGAAAACAATGAGTCACCACAATTACACTCCAGAAAGTGAAGGGCATTGCCCAGTGCTTAAAAGACCAGTACATCTAAAAAATAAAATAAAATAAAATAAAAAATCTAAAAGAAGTTGACCACACTTTGGGGCTGGGAATAGCAATTTCAGGCTTCTTTTCCTTTATTTTCTAGAATCAACCTCTGGTATGGCATTTTCGTGTAACCAAAGAGGGTTAGAAATACAAGTTTTCATTGAAATGGCAGATTCTAATCTCATGACTCCAGGAGCTGTAGATCGAGGTAAATGTCAACAATCTCATATTGCACAATAGGCAGTCCATATTTTTTTTCAGTGGCAGAAAGATTGGACTGCCTGACGTCACATTTGCTCTCTGTGTACAGTTCCAGGAGCAGGATATTTTTGTATCACCATGTTGGGAAGTTGAGGAAGAAAGAAGTATTTTCTTTGTAATGATATTCCCTTAGAAAATGAATCAAGTGAATTGAAAGGAGATCATTCTTGTCAGGGAACAGTGAAAGTTGGCTGCTCCCTAAGGGAGAGGGAGCCAGGATCTGAGGGCAATAACATGGCTGGTGGAGCAGGGACCTCACCAGCCAGGATCCAGCCCCACAGTACCTGAGTGAGGTGAGCAGGACAGGCCCAGAGATCATTGCCAGGTTCAATCAAGAGTCCCAGTCATGGGGTGAATTGCTGTTGATCAGGCAGGTCTGATGTCAATCTGCATGGCAGGGTAAGGATTAATGGAGTACATGGCCAGGCATGGGCACAGGCACAGGCTTGGCTGAGCCGAGGACCAAAAATATTACAACGTACCTCAGGCAAGCCTGAGTTTAACTGAATTTAAACTCAGGCCCTGACTTTAAATACAGCCCTCTGTGCTGATGGGCAGGGCATGTCGGTGGAGGCCCCAGGCAAGGATGGTCCAGGACATTGATGCTCTCAGGACCCTGACAAATCCCACTGGAACATAGTGTAATATATCCCATGCTGTACTATGGAGCAGAATTCTCTACATTAATTTGATTTTATCATAAATCTGATGATAAACATTTTTCCAGTAAAATCCCAAATCTTGAGGTCATCGTAAACATGTTAAACAAAATAGTAAAAACAATGTACTTCTGCACTACTTATTTTGGAGGAATGTTTGAAAATGTCCTAGTTGTCTCCAGTATTGAATATTTCTTCTGAGGCTTCCAAATCTTGCTTTCTGAATTCCTGAGTTTGGCAATGCCACCAAATAAGAATGCTGGCCACCGCTTCATCACCATCTGAGTCGGTGCAATTCTTAGCATGGGCGAACACAGGAACATGCAGTCAGAGCCCGTTTAGCACTCTGCTCTATCTTTTGACTTTCTAGGCTCACTTCATCCATACAAAGCTATCAAGAAAATGAAGCAGCTGGTCATGGGACACAAAGGTTGACTGTGGTGCCCAATAGGATACAAAGGATATCCAGTGGGACAACAGAGGCCCTCACTGAGCTCTGCAGTGTGGGACTAGCACACAGCTAAGCACCACACAGTCTCATTCTCCCTGCAGTGGGATGGGGGAGAAAATTGAAAAAAGGTAAAAGCGCAAGGACTTATGGATTGAGATAAAGACAGTTTAATAGGAAACAAACAAACAAACAAACAAACAAAACAAAACAAAACAAAAAGATAAAAACACATGATGCACAATGCAGTTGGTCACCACCAGTTAACCAATGCCTAGCCAGTCCCCGAGCAACAGTAGCTCACCTGGCCAGCTCTCCCCAGTTTTATTGTTGAACATGACGTCATATGGTATGGAAAATCCCTTTGGCCAGTTTGGGTCAGCTGTCTTGGTTCTGTCCCCTCCGAGGTTCTTCCCAGCTACTGAATAAATTTCTCCACAGCTGAGATGTAGGCCTGTAGGGAGGAAGAAAGGCTTTCTTCATATAGCTGGAGTTGACCAGCCAATGCATCTACCATTGGTGCCTCTATGTCTTTCCAGTTCATTATTGCCAGCACACTGGCATATGATGATGGTGCGCTCCATACAAACTTCTGCCACATGGATCTCATGCACTGGACTTCATCTGGATCTTTGGATACCTGGTCATCGTCCAGGTCACCGTAAATCACCTCCGGCATGGCTAATTCCCTCAGGTACTGGATACCTCTCTTAATGGCTGTCTACTTGCCTGGGTGACATACAACATCTTCCTTGAAGGGATACCTTTCCTTCATGCCTGACAGGAGTCATCCCCAGAGGATGAGGACTTGTGCCCTTTTCCAATCACTTTGTCAATTGCCTTTTCCCTAGAGAGGGATCCCAGATGCTTGGCTTCCTTGCCTTCTAATTCCTGGCTATTGACCCCATTATCCCAGCATTAGAGCAATCAGGTGATTGTGTGCTTGCCTGCATGATGGCTGAAATCTTTTCACATATCTCACAGCTCACACAGGGATAGGGATTGGGTGGTTTCTGACTCATTGATGATTTCTCTCTTCCCATTCCTGTTCTTGCAATTGCTCTGCTGCAGAGCTGGGTGCCTCCTCTGATTCTTCCTGCTGCTCCCTCTTAGGAGAAGCTGCTTCTTCCCTTACTAAACAAGCTGACTTCCACTTCCATTGTTCCTTCTTGACTGCAGGGGAGACTGATACCTTCGAGGGTTGGCTGTCTGTTTTAGCTACAGTGTCTTCTGTGGGAGTTGGATTAGTCTCAGTGTCTGTTTTAGGAGTGCCTATTTTTGTCGTCAGATCCAGAGACTTCCTCTTCACCTTGAGAGTGCTGAATAGTGTTGGCTATTGCTTGATAGGCCAGGCCTGACATAGACCAGGCACCAGCACAGTGTGGTGAGCTGTGACTCTCTGGCATTGCCAGGGACAGGGCATACTTCTTTCAAACATTCTAGCAGGTTTTTTAGGACTGTCCACTTGTCCAAGGGTGAAGTACCAAACCATTGGATGTGACAACCATGATAGATAACTGCCCATATCCTCCCACACACCTTACCACCCACAACCATCCTGCCTCAGGGCAGATCTTTAGTGATATTCCTAAATAGTTGTTTAACATTAGGAAAAAAAAAAAAAAAACCCACACAAAAAAAAAAAAAAAGAAAAAGAAAAAAAAAGAAAAATACTCAGGAGATATAGCAATAGGAATATACTGGTTTGAACATCCCAAGGATATTCAAAATACTCAATAGCTGTTGTAGCTGGCCTGGAGGAGAAGAGGAAGGGGAAGGGGAAGGAAAAGGGAAAATTTTCTTTCCTTGTCTCCTCCATAGATTGGCTCTCAGAGGAGAAAAGGTGATAAGTGTGATTTTTAACTGTTTCCAAGAGATGGTTCCTGAAGTACAAGGATGACAGTGATGCTGAGCACAAATTCCAGATTAGGCTAGAGCCATTGTTTTTATCATATCATAAGCAGGTGTTACACAGTACAACAAATTGCCAAAACCAAAAGCAACCTTTAACCAGCCCTCAGAGGTGATAAAGAGCAAAATAGGGAGCATATACAGCAAGATATGGGTTACATAAAACAACTTTGAAAGCAAATAAATCAATATTGCAACCAGCAACTATCAAACAAATAATGATTATAACAAATCATAAACAAATTTATCCTCTCCGACACATTCTGGCCAGATCTATCATTATGTCAACCCTTCGAGCCCCATGTTGGGTTGCAAAAGGACTGCTATGGTTTAACCCAGCAGGCAGCCAAGTACCATACATCCATTTGCTCACTCCCCCGACCTGATCCCAGTGGGAAGGGGGAGGGAATTGAAAAAGCTAAAGGTGTGAGAACTGATCGGTTGAGATAAAGGCAGATTGCTAAGAAAGAAAAACAACAAAGACAAACAAACAAACAAAAGAAACAAACAAACAAACAAAAAAACCTAACAAACAAAAAAAAAAAAAAAAAAAAAAAAAAAAAAAAAAAAAAAAAAAAAAAAAAAANAAATGATGCAAAGTGCAATTGCTTACCAGCAGCTGACCGATGCCCAGAGAGTCCCTAAGCAACAGCAGCACCTCCCCCAGCCAACTACCCCAGTTTTATTGTTCAGCGTGACACCACATGGCTTGGGACATCCCTCTGGCCAGTTGGAGTCAGCTGTCCTGGTTTTGTCTCCTCCCAGCTTCTTGTGCGCCCCCAGCCTCCCTGCTGGCAGGGTGGTATGAGAAGCTGAAAAGTCCTTGACTCATTGTAAGCACTGCTCTGCAACAACTAAACCATTGGTGTGTTATCAGCATTACTCTCATTCTAAATCCAAAATACAGCACCATTCCAGGTACTAGGAAGAAAATTAACTCTATCCCAGCCGGAACTAGGACACTGTGAAAAGGGTAAAATCCCCTGCACCCCCACACTGGTTCAAGGTCTGGCATTGAGACGAGGACAATTAGAACTGCCAATTGCTTTTTTCGCACTGCAGCTTTGCCTTTTTCCCTGCTAAAAGACTGGCAGCCTAATAATGAGATGATAGCATGGCTGAACCCATGTCCCTGAAAGACAGCACATGTTCACTGATCTCCGTAGCAGACAGAAAGTGCCTGGTCCTTTCACTTGAGGGCGTGCCTGTGTTTAGCTTCTCATTCCTTCTTTCCCTTTAAGCTGATCATTCATCAGGGCCTAATTCATCCACTCAGGTTGGAGTTGACACTGTGCAAATATTTGGGGTAAAATTTCGCCAAGACAACTTCTGTTGGTTTTGAATCATCAGACATGTAAAGCAGGAAAAAAGGCGTTACCTCAGTAGGAAAGGGTCTGTTTAAGCATGAGCTTCTGTGTATTTCAGTGCCATACCTCACAGAGACATGATTATTCACTGCTTAGTGACCAGGCCAGTTTATTTTGTAGATAAAGGAATAGCTTAGAGGTGCTTTTTCTGCCAGTCTAGGAGCCAGCACAACTCTGATCATCAAAATTCACATCAGTTCCTACTGGCTAGCAAAACAAACAAGCAAACAAACAAAAATACACCTTAGCAGCTTCTTTGTACATGGATCTGCTCTAAGGCACTGGCAAAGGTAGCAGCTGGGGCCATTGTGAACACCTCCAGCTGATATTTTTTTTCCTGCCTGTGTCAGGAAAATGGCAGGAATATGTTCCAAGGCAGAGATCTTGTAGCACACCACTGGGAACGAGGCCATATTGGAGAGTTTTTCCTTACATACATGTGTTGAGTTAGCCTTAGCTAACAGCAAACACACACCATTGCTCACTCAGTCTCCTCTCTCAGTGGGAAGGGGAAGAAAATAGAAAAATAAACAAACAAAAAACAGGAATAAGAAAGCTCATGGGTTGACATAAGGACAGGAAGATTGCTTACCAATAGTGTTGCAGGCAAAACAGAATTTGGAGAAAAGTAACTTAATTTATTGCCACTTAAAATATAATTACAAATTCAGGTAGTGGAAAACAAAAGGACAAACATTAAGCCAACACTTTTCCTCCCCCTTTTCCCAGGCTTCACTCCTTCACTCCAGATTCCTGTGCTACCTGTCCCAAAACTTCCACTTCCCAGACGTTAAGTGGGAATACCACACAGCTGATAC